>CM053032.1:172041455-172476455 GCA_028564925.1 Lithobates sylvaticus
AAAGAGCTACTGGAACTTTAGAGGTACCACAAAATATGAATGTCAGACATCCAGGTATTGTTTAAGAACACAATACAATTACAGATCATGCCAGTATATTGTTGGAGCTCCCAGTTGATCACCAAGAGGATCTCACATAGAATTCTTTCTCTCTGACATGTTTTGCAGGATGAAAGCCTGTTTCCTCTGGGAGAATTTGCATACATCTCTGCTCTAGGTTAGCATTACATGTAACTTGTTCCCACAAATGTAAGAATTGCAGCCATCATGCTGGAGAGGCAGTACAACTTCATCAATTACTATGTAAAGGCATTATTAATTGTGGTCCCAATAGTCCATAACTATCTCTCAGACTATCCCGAGCGTCCAAAAGCAAAAGGTCCCCCAGAGTCCATCCAGAGAATCAAGCTCCAGAAAACTAGCATTACTGCCTCTCCAGCATGGTGCCTGTGATCCTCCAAGTTTTGGTTACATATAATGCTAACCTGCAGCAAAGATTTATGCAAGTTCTCCCTGAGGAAGCAGGCGTTTGTCCTGCAAAACATGTAATTTGATTTGGTGTGGTACCTCTAAAGTCCTAGTTGCTCTTTTTGGTAGAGAATTAACAATTTTTAATTGTCTAGTAATAGAGAATGTGGTACCAGTAAAACCCTAGAATAAGTAGAGACTCATTTGTTGAGATCTTCCTATTTCTTCAAGTTTTTCGCACTGTGCTACTTGGCTAACTGGCAATTGTGCGGTCATGGAACACTGTACGCAAATGACATTTATACTGTATAATTTTTTTTTCACACATATAGAGCTTTTATTTGGTGGTACTTTATCACCGATGGGTTTTTTTATTATATAAACGGAAAATTTTGATTTAAAAAAATATATTTTCTACTTTCTGTTATAAAAAATATCCAGTAAAATCTAATTTATTAATACATTTAGGCCAAACTGTATCCTGCTACATGCTTTTGGTGAAAAAAATCCCAATAAGTGTATAATAATTGGTTTGTGTGAATTTCCAGTTAACATAAATAGGTGTGCTTATGTCAGAAGGCCACACCTCTTTTGATGTCTTATTGGACGAAACGCGTTAGTGGGCCCCATGAGACACAAGTCGAATCCTTACTTGTATACAAACCAATGATCATTTTAACTACTGTTTTTGACAAACAAAATGCTATTCACTGTTTATTCTGAAATTTCTGATAACCAGTTTAAATCTAAAAGGGCAGTGATTGAAAACAATGCCATGGCATTGCTGTTTTCAGATATTTTAAAGTAGGAAACAACGGGTCTCTGACTAGCGATAGATGATCCTGGAAGAAAAACAACATTTTGCACTTCTTAAACTTCTTCAGTGTAAGGTTTACTGGACTTGTGAGATTGCAGGCTGCATGCTCACATACCACCAAAAAATACTAATAAATAAAATATACACAGACCGGAAATTGGCAGAAAAATTGGCCGTGGCACTTGGTTTACAAAATAATATGCATATCCATCGGATATAATAAAAATTGATAACAAGATCAAATAGCATATTCTATTTCGGCTTAGTCAAAGGACTCAAGCCAGATAACGCAACAGTCTTTAAATTACAAGTCCCCCCTTGATGCAAGGGTGACAGACCACATAACAGTGCCTGCGAGAAGGGTGGGTGGATGGGTGCTTGCTTGTCCTGAGGTTGTCCTGTTCTCTAGGGAAGGTTGCTTATATAACCACCAAGGGAGAAACTTCCAGAAAGGAATGTGATGAGGGGAGACCCAATAAGACACCTGCACAGCTAAGCTTGGACACAATTAAAGGGGCAATAGCCCCACACACCTGTATTAATTTGCCTGCATTTGAATGAGGATAACCTTCAGATCAGAGACACAGCCTCAAGCCCATGATGGTGGGCCCACATTGTGCCCACCTTAATTAATTCTTAACAGACTACAATTTCTACAGGTCTTGACCGTGAAAAAGCATTTAGATCTTCCCACAAACATACAGTATGTATGAACCCTTGACCATTTACTGCATAAGCCAAACTTCTGTAATGTGTGAATGGAACCATCAACGCAACCATGGAAGATGTAAAAAATCTGCCTTCAACTGCCATTCTGGCAATTCATGATATGATCTCTCTTCATTTGATATTAGCCAGCAGTGAAGACCAAATTCATAATTTTATTGTTAAGATATTAGAACTAGAATGCTCAATTCAACCATGATCCTTGCATGAGATCAGTAACTTTAGCACTAGCCATTTTGTTAGTTTAGGATGTAGTATATGTATACTGGTGAGACTAGTGCTCTTGTGGATTTTCCATATGTTAAAGCGGAAGTAAACCCATTGTTTTAACAGTCTAAAAAAAAAGGCATGCCGTGAATGCTAACTGCACATTGGCTGTGCTCTCAACCAAACAGTCAAACCATCCAATGGCTGGTGTCATAACGGATCACATGTGCAGCACTGTGGCAGTTGAAGATTAAACAGAGGCAAAGATGGCAGCTTCCTTGGCTGAAAACGATAGGGGGGTTTACTTCCACTTTAAGATTGGACTTCAGAAAGGAGGGAAAATGAAGTTCACCCCATGTATATGGGAACATCTCCAGAGTAATGGACAGCAATAAAGGCTGGAATCAAAACCCGCCTTGTGCCTCCCACAACTGAAAATGTATTATATAACATTCCTTTTGACACGCTGACCAGTAACCCTCCTCTAGGAAAGCACAGTTCTGGTTAAAGATTAAACAGCCAGGAGTATGAACAAATAATCCTCACGAGTGCCGGAGACTGAAACAATCAGCCTGCTAAATCGCAGGATTATAGAAGCTTTGGCTTTATAGGATAAATCAGTGATACATGCGCCACCACTTATCTCACATTAAGGAACGCATCCATTAGCTATCAAAATCTATGCCTACTAAAGAAAAAATGTACTAAAAAAATAAAGACAAAAAAATTAACAAGGAAATGAGCCATGCAAAAATGAACATAAACAATACTTTGTAATTAAAATAGAACTTTGGACAATATCAAAAATGTATTTTAAGATGCAGTCTGCCACTAGCATTAACACAGAGGCTTTTCTTTTTGTATATCCCTGCATAAAATAGTTGTATTACCTTTTGATCCTGCCAGTAGAATTGTTGTTTTTTCATATCCTGTTACTGGGACGAAAACACTGTTCATTCTGTTGTGAAATCATGCAGTGTTGTCACCCAGTGAATTATTAAGGGTTTAAATCAAATTAATAAAAATGGACAGTTATAAGCACCCCAGAACGTATAGTTTGGTGGGACCCTGGTAGCTGTCACTTTTGCTGGACATTTGAGTCTCCATGTAAATGTGGAAAAAACTATTTAAAAAAGTGGAATACAAAAGGAATTTTTATACTGAATACTTTTGCTGTGGGCTATAACTCCACACAGGTACCAGAATATAATATTTTTTTTTGTTATGGGCCTTTAAATGATATAAAAAAAACAAGTGCAATACAAAACTGAATTAATTTACTGAATATTTTGGTTGTGGGCAATAACCCCATACAGGTACCAGATAATAATATTTTTTGCTATGGGCCTTTTAGTGATATTTTCTTTCATGTGTCAGTTTAATGTAGCAGGCATTTGGAAAGATGTATTATTAAACTCTCGTTGCGAGACTGCCAAAAGTACAACATGTTATCAACGGTAGTTGAGAGTCACTGAGTCTCAACCTCTGGTTGGGAGCTGCGGACATACAGTAAACACCAACTTTTCTGGATGGAAGCATCTGCTCCAATTTGCGCCTTGATTTATACCTTCTAGCTGATTTACAGTAGAGGAACAACACAATTAGTTCTGACACAGAGCCAGAATAGCGCGCGATGACCTTTGCATAAGAGTAATGGATTGCAAGCTATTAAATGTTTGCTAATGCCACACAGTATGTAAATAAACTTATATTCTCAGTTGAAATCATTAAATGAGTATTTCTTAAATTAGGAATCATTCACCCAGGACAAAAACTGTCCTCTTCATGTAATAGTATGGAAGGGTTAACATTTTCTAAAACCAAAAACCAAATGTAAGTTACTGTATGTCTACTGTTGAATCTGAAATCACAATCTGTCCAATTAGTTTATACGGTTCTCATTGAATGCCACTTTTTCTGATTGAAGTCAGTCTGTAAAGCAAACACTGTAGGGAGGAAGGGTCCATCCAAAACTGATCTCTTTGTGAAACCGAAATCTTTGACTCAACTCAAATCCAAGAGGGAGATTTCAGTTCCATCCCAAACCACCATTGCAACTGAGTGACATAGCTTGGCCCATGCTCTTGCATCACTCTTGTACATTTTTCTATATACAGTGAGTGCCTGCAGGATTACTTGGCTTGCACCTGAATGAAATAATATCAATACTAAAAACACAATCATAGTGGCCAGCTACTGTGGATATATACAAATAAGCTACTTTTGACTGACCAACTTGTGGTATCATAAAGTTCTTGTCTTGCCCATTAAGTTCACTACTTTTTCAACGAATAGCTCAATTGTAACCCATAATCAAAAGCTAATAGTCAGAAAACAATTACATTGAATGGAAATATTACCTAATGAACAAAAAATTTCAAAGAGCCCTGCAACAGCTATATTAAGTTTAATAGTAATGGGAACCTGCACCGTGCTTTACTGACCTGTAATACTGTATAGATGAACAAAAATACATTGTAGTAGTAGGATTCTCTAAGAACCACAAAATACTTGTTCAATTTTCAGCTTTCAGCACTGTCACATTTTGAATGACAATTACGTGGTCATGCAATGCTGTACCCAAATGACATTTTTATACATTTTTCACACAAATACAGCTTTCTTTTGGTGGTATTTAATCACCACTGGGTTTTTTATTTTTTGCTAAAAAACAAAAAAAAGACTACTTTTTTTTCGCAGTCTGTTAGAATTTTTTTTAAATAGGTAATTTTTCTCCTTCACTGATGTGCGCTGATGAGGCTGCACTGATTGGCACTGATGAGATGGCACTGATGAGGAGGCACTAACTAATATGCAGCACTGATAGGCAGCACTGACATGCAGCACTGATGATCTCTGATAGGTGGCATTGATGGGCACTAATAGGTGGCACTGATGGGCAATGATAGGAAGCACGGATAGGTGGCACTGATGGGCAGCACTGATAGGCACTCATGGGCGGCACTACCAGGCACTGAAAGACAGCACTGACTGGCATCATTGATGGGCACTGAAAGACAGCACTGACTGGCATCAATGATGGGCACTGATTGACATCACTGCTGGGCACTGTTGGGGCTGCACTGATCATCAGGGCACTGATCATCAGTGCCCCTGATTATCTGTACAGGTCTCCCCTGTGAAGAAATGTGGCTGATCGTCTCTCACCTCTCCACATAAACGCTGTCAGTGTGAGGAGAGGAGAGCCGATACAAATGGGTAAAGAGCCTCATCATGTCCCAGGGACAGAGTGCATCGCCGATCGCCGGTGAGACTGGGGAGACATCATATGACGTTGTCCCAGAACAGGAGAGCCATCCCGCCACCATCATTTGTCTATACGGCAAGTGGGAGGTAGTTAACAGTTGGGAAACTGCATTTTCCCAAAAGATCAGCAATGCCAGCTTATATGCCTCCTTCAGTATATGTTTACTTTAATAGGTGCAGATTTATGCACATGAGCGCATCTTGCTCTATTCATTGTAAATGGCAGCCTAACACACTGTAGAGAAGATCACAACCCACATCAGCACTGTAGTGCACTGCATTGCAAAGAGGATTATGTGCTTATCTTTCTCCATTGTGGTATATTGGTAGCCCATTCATAGGCGTGTGTGTTATCGCATCACAACAGAAAGCTACAGTGTGAATCCAATCGCAAAGGCAACTCTGCTTTTAGTGAACTTGTTCTTTATAGAACCCCTCCCCTATAATCGATTCTCCAGGTCTTGCTCCTGAGAGCTTCATTATGGACTTTTCCAATGCTAAACTTTTTCCTTCAAAGCAGTCCTGGTTGATCGTTTGATTATTTTTTAGTGCTTTTGCAGCTTGCAGAAATGCACTACAGTCCAATTAACATGGTTACCTATGGTACACGTTCACATCTATGCGTTTTGCAGCCCGTGTGTTTTTGTAAAGGGTCAGAGACTTTTTCCCCACATTTTGCATGTAATACACTTCAATGATATCGTACCAGAAACGCAAGTGTTGTGTTTGTGATGTGTTTTGCGTTTTTTAGTTTTCCATTTAAACGCTGTATATAGCTGGTTGCTAAGGAGTGGGCTGGGAAGCCATCCGCTGCATCCCCATGAACCGATGAGTCATCAGCTGTCAGCGCGGTTCCCACAGTTAAAATGGATGCAGCCAGAGGGAAATTTCTGCAGCATATTTGGCAAGTACAGAATCACAGTATATATTAAATAAGATGCAAAGTGGTTGGAGGGAAGCTTCAGAATGGCAAAGATGTTTTTTTACAGATTATGTGAGCAGACTGCAGTTCCACTTTAAATGTGTCCACAAAAGTGTGAATCAAACTCATCTTTTTTTTTTTTTTTCATTTTAAATAGAATAGGAAAGAACTATAAGTTCTACTGTGCTGTTTCCCTGTTGGGATGATTCACACTTACTCCTGAATCAATAATCACTATCACTGTAGCAAAAAGTCAGGGCAATCTCTACAACAGTGACACAACAGAAAATCAGTCTGACAAAAGTTTTAACCCTTTTCCACACTTTCCAAAGCAAATAAAAAGGTTTTTAGATGGTGCCCATAGAAATAATCCTCTTTTATCATTTACAATTGTAGTTCTCAGACTGTGTGGCCTACTGTGAGTAAGGCTATATCCAGGGGTCAAGTCCTGGGGCAAAAAGTGTGGGAACTCCAACCCAAGATCCACTCGCAAGTATGCAGGAGACTGGGGGGGGGGGGGGGGATGAGGAGACAGAAAATCAGGAGGGGCCGGCGGGGAGGAGCGCATCACGAGAGGTCTGACTAAATACAATCTCTTAGCAGCAGGGACCTGATCTACCTGTCAGCTAACTGTGATTGACAGGTAGATCAAAGCGGAAGCTGTCATGGGGCCCCCTACTGACAATGCCTGAATGGTCAGGTGTGCGGCACTTACTATTGCGAGCTGTGTTGGCAGCTGCTGGTGTAGCACCTGCCACACAGCTCGTATACTTCAAAGTCTTGCAGGACACGGCTGCTAACGGGAACTGAGTTCCTGTTGTGGAAAAAGTACAGGAACTCCGTTCCCATGCGTTCCCGCAGGACTTGAGCCCTGGCTATGTCACATATTTGTTTAACTTTGTTAGCTTTAACACTTACTATTTCTAAAAAGATATCTAAATTTGTGCTTAATATATATAACACTTAGGGGTCTATTTATATTAAAAAAAAATTCCATTCATCCATTTGAAATCTGAAACAGATGTTTGTTAGGCTATTTTCTCTTCTGAACGAAGTAAAGTAGTAAAATATTGTATTGTGGCCACTAGATGGAGCTGATGAGCATGAGGAAAGACATAATGTGAGATACAATGTAACAATTCTAGAGATTGCTGAAGGGAATTAACAAATAAAAGTAACCACTGTTTCTTTCTTTGAATTGCTACATTATATTATTTCTTACTAAGACATGCATCAGCCATAAATGTATGACCACTGACAGATTAACCACTTAAGGACCAGGCCTCTTTTTTAGATGGGTTGTTTACAAGTTAAAAACATTCTTTTTTTGCTAGAAAATTACTTACAACCCCCAAACATCATACATTTTTTTTCTAACACCCTAGAGAATAAAATGGCCATCGTTGCAATACTTTCTGTCACACCGTATTTGCGCAATGGTCTTACAAGCCCATTTTTTTGGGGGAAAAAATACACTTTTTTGAATTAAAAAAATAAGACAACAAAAAATAATGTTACGCCAAGTAAATTGATACCCAACATGTCATGCTTCAAAATTTTACCCGCTCATGGAATGGCGACAAACTTTTACCCTTAAAAATCTCCATAGGCGGCATTTAAAAAATTCTATAGGTTGCATGTTTTGAGTTACAGAGGACTAGGGCTAGAATTATTGCTCTTGCTCTACCGATTGTGGCGATACCTCACATGTGTGGTTTGAACACCGTTTTCATATGCGGGCGCTGCTCACGTATGCGTTCGCTTCTGCACGCGAGCTCGGCGGGACGTGGCACGTTTAAAAAATATATTTTTTCTTATTTATTTTACCTTTTATTTTTTATTTTTTACACTGTTTTTTAAAAAAAAATAAAATTGTGTCACTTTTATTCCTATTACAAGGAATGTAAACATCCCTTGTAATAGAAAAAAAGCATGACAGGACCTCTTAAATATGAGATCTGGGGTCAAAAAACCTCAGATCTCATATTTACACTAAGATGCAAAAAAAAAAAAAAAAAATTGGCATTAAAATAATTATTAAAAAAAAAATGGCCCTTTAAGAGCTATGGGTGGAAGTGACGTTTTGACAGTGTCATGGAGACAGGTGGGGGCAATCTTCCCCTCACTCGTCTCCATGCACAGTGAGAGGACCGGATCGCCTCCACCTCTGCCGACGGCTTTGGTAAGCGGCGGAGGGCAGCGGGCCCTTCTCCCGCCACGATAAAAGTGATCTTGCCGCGAAGCCGCCACAGAGACCACTTTTATTATGTAGCCGGCCAAACACCGGGATACTGGGGTTATGGCAGCTAGCTGCTGCCATAACAACGATATCCGTCCCCAAAGTGAGGACGGATATCGGAGTTCAGGGGTCGGCAAGTGGTTAAAAGAGAAGTTGGGTTTGTTGTGGGAATTCCACTGTACACTATGCGTAATCCATGTCTCCTGCGCTAATAAAGCGCCCTTTCAGCCCTTTGGTATAATGCATCTGTACACAACCCTGTTTCCCGTATCTTCCCAAGTAAACAGACATGACCACCATCCTCACATCCTTAGCTCCACAGGCAGACCTGCCGATAATGGGAGCAATCTTTATTTATATAACAATAGAGCTTCTTAGCCTCACAATCGGCCAATCAAGCACAGGCATTCCTTCAAACAGGAGGAGTTATACAAATCTCAACCAATGAACAATGACTAGGGGAGTCTATGGGCATGTCTGGGCAGGGGCAGTGTGTATGATTTCCCGCCCCCTGTACCTGTAAGCCATGCTATCCAGTAAGACAAAGGAAGCCCCATGGCTGGCCTTGAAATCATGGACGCTATCACTGACCATAACGCATTTTAAGACTGCCGTTTTCACCATTGGCGTGAAACCTTATTCTCCATACCTGAAATATACTACCATTCCTGAGGATGGGAGATTATCTGCAGGAACACGCCATAGCTTCCCTACATGCTGATCAGACAGAGACACACGAGCGTACATCACCCATAACCGATAATGTCTTTGCAGAGAGAACACATCCCCCCCAGACGATCATCTGTGCATTGCACAGGGGCCCCTCGTTGGCGGACATATCCCCACTCTGCAAATACTTTTTTGCATCCTCAAGAAGCTTTCCACTACCAAAACGGGTCTCATAGGATGCATCAAGGTGAAAAAACACGAGGGTTTACAACCCCTTTAAAGGATCTGCTACTGACTGCTTGGTGCCAGATACCACAGCATACCTTCCGAGGTGTGGCATCCATGCCTCGATGAGGGCTGTTTTGGTGGCAAAAGGGGCTGTTTTTGCAGAAAAAGGGGGACCTACTCAATTTTAGGCGGGTGGTCATAAAAGTATGGCGGATCAGTGTTTGTTTTTCCTGTGCTCCTCAGCTCCATCTATTGACCATAAGACAGTATTTTACTGTTACCCACAATAAAAAGAACAGAAAATAGCCTAAAGAACATCTGTTTTTACAGTTTAGCCCTGGTTGCATTTAAAAAATATGTTTAATGATGTATTCATTATTACAGAACTGTATTATTTGTGTACATATTTGCCTAGAAAACAGCTTTCCCCAGTCCTTACTCTAAAACAAAGTTTTGGCTTTAGATCTACTTTAAAGAAACTGATGTGAAATGTGTGTGGCCACAGGATACAACATGGGCACCTCTTTTCTCTGCTCTGCCTGCTGCATATTTACATGGAGGAGTTAATCAGTGCTCAATGCTGAACAATGTGTACTCTGACTGCATGAAAACATGAAACAGAACAATAAAAGGCTAACAAATAGGGTGGATGATGAAAAGGTCATTGCACTCTACAGTTGCTCAGCAATCAATGTCCCATTGGAAGGATTACATACAACTCCAAATAAGGCAGTAATAATATGTGCTGTGTCTGATACATTGTAGGATGACAAAGCTCAACCAATAGTTCGATCTTTTTAATGGAAATGTTTCCTTGTTTAAAACATCTATATTTACCGATTACAGTGACGTCATCCCGCGCATGCACACAAGATTCAGTGATTTGGACACAGCTGGAGTGTGCTGGGAATGCCTGCTGAGCTCAGTGTATATACTGTAGTAGAAGACTGCGAGCAGGCAGGTAGATGTGTGTTGTATTGCAGATAAGACATAGCAAGTTTATTCTGTAAAAAAAAGCTGCTGTCTCACAGTCCTCTACAAATAAGGTTTAGTTCTGATTTAAAGTGGAACTTTTTAAAAATGTAATTAAAGCGGAGCTCCACCCTAAAGTGGAACTTCCGCTCATCGGAACCCTCCCCCCCTCCGGTGCCACAATTGGCACCTTTCAGGGGGAGGGGGGTGCAGATACCTGTATAATACAGGTATCTGCACCCACTTCCGGGCATAGATAGCCGCAGTTTCTGCGGCTATTAGACCACTTCATGCGGGGCCCCCGCTGTCTGCTGGGAAACACAAGGATCCCACAGACAGCAGAGACCGTCCTTATTGCGCAGATCGACTTGCGCAGTAGGGAACCAAATTTTCGCCGGACTCCCTCTTTAAGTCCTGCTAGATCACTTCAGGCTGACCCCTATTGTAGGTATAGCTATGTAAAACATTAAAAATACTTGTCTTTACTGTTTAATATCCAATAATACACTGTCTCAACCTGCTCTACACATGCTCAGTTGCTCTCCATTTTTTGGCACTACTGAATTTGCTGACAGCCTTTAACCAGAATTAAACCCTCCTATCCTTTATAGCCAAGGAAGCTGCTTCTGTTTGATCTGCCACTGCCATGGTGCTGCACATGTGATCTGTTATGACACAAGCCATTTGTAAAACTTTTATTTATTAGTTTCAAGCATAACCTAACAATCAGGTGGTATTTGTTCTTATCAATAACAACTTTTATCTGTACAACAAGACAACGAAAGGGTAGTCTATGTTAACCAGAGCACATATAGCATAAAAAAGGTTACTCTTGAAGCTAGAATGGGTGTCTCACACGTCTTTCCTAAATATATATTATCTGCCCATGGCTCGGCCTGTGTCGAGTTATCTACTTGGGGGGGGGGGGCGCTTTAAGCAGCTCCGAGGGTGGCTCCCCCCAAGTGCCGCACCGAATGAGGGGTACCCTTTAGGGCCTCCATCTAGCCTCCTTCGGCGCAACGCCCAGGTCTGTGCCCCCTCTTTGTCTCCCCAGCTCTCATTGTTGAACTTCACAACACCAGTGCCATTGTTCAGGGCACTCAAGTGCGTGCAGTTGGCCTTACCATGAGCAGCCGACACAAGCCATTTAATTGTTTGACAGTTTGGTTGAGAACACAAGCAAATGTGACAGTTAGCAACCCCAGGATTTCAGAAATGTAACTGTTTTTTTAAACAGTTTTTTGAAAAGAATTTTCGTTCGTATTTCGCACCATTAGTGGGCTGCAGCAACAGCCGATTTTCGTGCAGCAATCAAATTTGAGTATTTGGACATGTTGGATTTTTTTTTAAAAACAAACGATTTTCTAATCAATGATGGGAGAATCGTGCGAGAAATGTAATTGAAAAAGAAATGCGCATGTGCAAAAAAAGAAAATTCCCGGAAAGAAAAGAAGATTCCCAGCCACGAAAGTTCTTTTCTGTAGCAACATGAGGTGAAATTGGAGGCTTGGTTGGCTGAATTTTTGAAATCAATGGTGGCACAATCGGATCACAAAACACACATTTTCGGATTTTCAAAAGAAAATTCTTTTGAAATTTGACCATGTATGGCCAGCCTTAGTTCCGCTTTATGATTTAATGCTGTGTAGGGGCTCTGGGCTTCAGCAAAATAGCTGCCTCCGGCAAGAAGAAACAGGCGCAATGCTGGACAGTAATTTTGGTAGCATAATTATTAATGTGGAATGTACACTCATTGGCCATGTTATTAGGTACACCTGTTCAATAGTTTGGAAACACAAATTTCTAATCAGCCAATCACATGGCAGCAACTCAATGCATTTAGGCATCTAGACATGGTGACGATGACTTGATGAAGTTCAAACCAAGCATCAGAATAGGAAAGGGGATTTCATTGACTTTGAATGTGACATGGTTGTTGGTGCCAGATAAGCTGGTCTGAGTATTTCAAAACTGCTGATCTACTGGGATTTTCACGCACAACCATCTCTCGGGTTTACAGAGAATGGCCCGAAAAAGAGAAAATATCCAGTGAGCGGCAGTTGTGTAGACAAAAAGGCCTTGTTGATGTCAGAGGTCAGAGGAGAATGGGTTCAGGATGATAGAAAGGCAACAGTACTGTAACTCAAATAACCACTCGTTACAACCAAGGTATGCAGAATACCATCTCTGAACGCACAACACATCGAACCTTGAAGCAGATGGCCTACAAAAGCAGAAGACCATAGCGGGTGCCACTCCTGTCAGCTAAGAACAGGAAACTAAGGCTACTATTCGCACAGGCTCATTATAATTAGACAATAGAAGATTAGAAAAACGTTGCCTGGTCTGATGAGTTTTGATTTCAGCTGTGACATTCAGATAGTAGGGTAAGAATTTGGCGTAACCAACATGAAAGCATGGATCCCTCCTGCCTTGAATCAACGGTTCAGGCTGGTGGTGGTGCAATAGTGTGGGGGATATTTTATGGGCACACTTTTGGCCCCTTAGTACCAACTAAGCATCGTTTAAACACCATGGCCTACCTGAGTATTGTTGATGACCATGTCCATCCCTTTATGACTTCAGTGTGCCCATCTTCTGATGGCTCCTTCCAGAACAATAACACACCATCTCACAAAGCTCAAATCATCTCAAACTGGTTTCTTGGACATGACAATGAGCTCACTGTACTCCAATGGCCTCCACAGTCACCCAATCTCAATCCAGTAGAGCACCTTTGGGATGTGGTGGAGATTTGTATCATGGATGTGCAGTTGACAAATCTGCAGCCACTGTGTGATGCTGTCATGTCAATATGGACCAAAATCTCCGAGGAATGTTTGCAACGCCTTGTTGAATCTATGCTACGAAGAATTAAGGCAGTTCTGAAGGCAAAAGGGGGTCCAACCCAGTACTAGCAAGGTGTACCTAATAAAGTAGCCGGTGAGTGTATGTTACTAAAGAACATTCTATTTTTTATCAAGTTGTTATGGGTAAAGTTCCATGAGTTGATCTGCTGGAGACACTATAACATTCTCTGACCAGTTTGTTGGTTTCTATGGTAATGTTGCTTCAGCAGAGGCAAACCCGCAAAATGGAAAAATGTTTATATGCCTTAAGATTACCAACCCTTATTTCTTATTAAATACTTTATACTAAGTGAGCGTTGTCACTCTAGGACAAGAAGTGTGTTACTGGCAGGATCACCAGAAGAAAATAAGGGGAAAAAGCCTGAAAATGGAGAGTAATACAGATCTAAGAATAGATATATTCCATTTTGTGTCTATGCAAATTGTAAAGTTGGTCACGTCTCTTTATTTAAAATACCGTATATAGTTACTAAAACTGATACAAAATCAACAGTGTCAATTCTTAGAAATTTGAAAAAACTGTAAAATAACATTGACCAGAACCCATGTAGCTTTCTTTTAACAAGGCCCAAGCTGGACTTATAAATGCCTCTTACACTACATAATTTATATATAGGGAATAACCACGACGTAAAATCCGCAGAATTATACCGTTTGGATAGGGCAGGGTGCAGAAACCCCATTTAACCAATCAGACTTCAGTGTACACCAAAAGATAACTTCAGGTTGGCCCCATGTTTTTGAACATACTGCCATTTTACAATAACTATACACCTTTTAATGCTTAAGGAAACTTCTTTTCTGGGTTAGGATATGGCCCTTAAGACATCTATGGGGTTTAACTGTACAGAGGTAGCCAGGGAAAAGAAAACAAGGTTCAAAAGGCAGAAGGTTCAAAAGATTCTGAGAAGTCCCTTCTGGTTGGCATGCATCTGAGGTGTAGAGCTTGTCTTATCAAATTTGTATCAATTCTTTGAATGGGAAAATTGGAATGGTGATGTTACCCTAAAATCATCCCAAGCAGTGGCGGCTGGTGCTCAAAATTTTTTGGGGGGGGGGGCGCGCAAACAAACTGAAAAAAAAAAACATATATTGCAGCTACTGTGCCCATCAAATGCAGCCACTGTGCCCATCAAGCACAGCCACTGTGCCCTCAAAACGCAGCCACTGTGCCATCCAACGCAGCCACAGTGCCTATCAAGCGCAGCCACAGTGCCCATCAAGCGCAGCCACTGTGCAATCAAATGCAACCACTGTGCCATCAAACGCAGCCACTGTACCCATAAATTGCCACCACTGTGCCATCAAACGCAGCTACTGTACCTATCAGTTGCTGCCAGTGTGCCCATCAATTGCTGCCACTGTGCCCATCAATTGCCGCTACTATGCCTAATCAATTGCCGCTACTATGCCTCATCAATTGCCGCCACTGTGCCCCATCAATTGCTGCCAGTGTGCCTATCAATTGCTGCCACTCTGCCCATCAATTGCCGCTACTATGCCCCATCACTTGCCGCTACTGTGCCCCATCAGATGCTGCCAGTGGGCATCGCCCGGGAGTCTGGACTTACCTGTCTTGCAGCGGGTCATGGTGGCATCCTCCAAGTCCACGCTCCTCGATGTCTCCGGTCCTCTCTATCAGGTGTCCAATCACAGCGTCTGTTGTTTCAGCCAATCAGGTGACAGGTAACCAGACCCGAGCACCTGATTGGCTGAGAGGCGGGTCAGTGTTAGGAAAGCGATTTATTTGCTTTCCTAACACAACACTGAGTAAACAGCGAACGCACAGCATTGCGCCCGCTGTTTACCATTTTGGAAGCCTACAGCTCTAATCAGGATGCCTATTAGAGCCCACGGCTCTAATCAGGCACTTACAAAAAGAAAACCCGCTGATGTAATTCAGGTGACCAGCGCCCGACAAGGGGCGGGACACCTGAATAGGGGACGGCAGCAGCGACCACAGAGAGATTCATGCAATGCATGAATCTATCTATCAATGGTGAGAGAGAGGTGACAGGAGAGAGGGGGTGGCGTTCCTGCGCCCTTTATGGACGCACTGCCACTGATCCCAAGTAATTTACTTGTACAGTTCATTTTGTAGAATATTTGATATGACTGCTATTGTAAAAACATTGGGGTTGATTTACAAAAACTAGAGTGCAAAATCTGGTGCAGCTGTGCATGGTAGCCAATCAGCTTCTAACATCAGCTTGTTCAAGTAAGCTTTTTCAATTAAGCTTTGACAAAAAAAAAAAAAAATTGGAAACTGATTGGTTTCTATGCAGAGCTGAACCAATTTTTGCACACTTCAATTTTAGTAAATCAACCCCATTGCATTCCAATAACATGGTTAATACAAGTATTTATAGTATTACACATATGAATTCCTTTTTTTCTTCTTGCCTAGATTTATCCCCTTAAATAGATGTTTAGCGGAAATGTGAGGGTGACCCCTGCTGAGAAAAACATCCCTTTAACAGTAATCATAGAATGTTTCATAACATGGCCAAGCTAACAAGACGCTGTGACCTCTGTCAGCAGTCATACAGATAAGTTATGGCCTAGGGTATGGAAACGTGCCTAACTACAAGAAAAGCTGAACTCAGGTGAGAACAAAGAAGGGGCATGACCTTAGCTAACATAAAGGAGTATTCTAATCAGATGAGTAAAACCGTGCTAAGAAATCTGCTTAGCACATATTAGCAGTTAAGGCATTGTTCTAAGTAATTGCTTCTATTTAGAGCTCAACTGTGTTACTGTATGCACAATATCTGTGTCATTGTGTCAAAGGGTATCTACCTTACTTATTAAAGGAAAAAGTAGCCATGATGTTTTAAACATGCTACAGTATATAGTACATTTTAGTCTCTGACAGTTTTAATAAAAAAAAAAAAAAAACTTTAATGAAGATATTCAATCTGTCTTATGGTGGCCATACATGCTGCATGAAATTATCAATTTATTTTCTGAATAATCTCCTGCGATAGAAATAGTCGATATAATCAATATAACACACACAGGGTAGTGGAATTCAATTCGTAGTTAAGATACCATCATAACTTATGATCATAAATTTTCGATTGCATCCCTGATTCTGTAATGTAATGTCATAATCTATTTTGTATTTTTGTATAATATTTATATATATATATATATATATATATAATATATATATATATATATATATATATATATAATATATATATATATATATATATTATATATATATATATATATATATATATATATATATATATATATATATATATATATGCATCCTATTGTGACTTCCGATAAGTCACCAATTCATTTTTAAACTTTTCTAATAAGATATCAATATATTTTCATTACATTTATTGTCAAGGAATTTCTGCCTTTAAAAGTCCCAGAGAGTAACCTGTTTGATTTTGTATCCAATTTTCAGGGATGTGGGCAGCAATTCCGGTTTCATGGATCGATGGTACTGTCACAACATTAACAAAGTATTTCAGTGCTGCTGCACTCAATCAAAAATTTTCCACCCTGGTCAATCAACTCAGTTTAAAACAAATCCAATTTAAATCGAGACCAAATCAATCGGGGGGCTATTCAATTAATTGTGGATTCAGTTGTTTTGATCAAATTGCACATCAATCGCATACAAAATAGGCATTCCCCAGATATTAAGATAAATATATGACAGCACTGTCAGAATCTTTATTCATATGTCAGAAAATATATGTGCTCCAAATTCATATGTGACATCAATAAATATCAAACATATAAATATAACACTCCAAATCTTCACTTGCAGAAATGCAATTTGGTTCAAAGTGCACACACCCCTGTGAATCCTCCACCTTCCACTCTTAAGCCCCATACACACGCTCGGATTATCCGAGGACCAGGTCCGTCGGATCATGTCCGTCGTACTTTGTCCGATGTTGGTTTTGCGTACACACGGTCGGACAAAGTTGTCGGAAAATCCGATCATTCTGAACGTGGTGACGTTTGTTGCCTACGACGGGACTACGTAGAGGCTAGTAGCCAATAGCTTTGGTCTTGTAATGTGATCTGAGCATGCGCGGCACTTTGTCCGTCGGAATTCGCTACACACGATCGGATTTGGTGTGATCGGACTTTGTTGTCAAAAAATCTATCCAGCAGGAGATAGGACTTTGTCCGTCGGACAATCCGATGGAAACTGTCCGATGGTGCCTACACACGGTCGGAATTTCCGACAACATTGTCTGATAGGACAGAATCCATCGGAAAATCCGACCGTGTGTATGGGGCTTAATACCTCACCAGAGCCAATGACCAGATCTGTCTTATCTCACTCAAAACACAATACAGGTCCAGCTCTCTTCAAAAATGGTATTCCCATTTCTCTAAAACTGAAAAGGATATGGATGGAAAGCAACAAAGGGTCCATGTGTAAAACTCTCTATTTTTAAGAACATTAAAAGCAATACATTGCACTTACATGGTTTAAGTGTCTCTCCCGACACTAAGGAATAAAATGCATATGTCTTGAAGCTGGGCCGGCTCCAGCTGCACACTAAGGCTGCAAGCGGTCACAGCTGTGCTGGTTAACGTCACTTCCAATAAGCCCCAACCTACGTGTTTCGTCAAGATGACATCTTCAGGGCTTATTGGACATGAAATTATCCTGCAGAGTGGTGCCCACTAACAGCCTAAAGCCCTGTACACAAAGGCTGAATATCGGGCGGTATTGGCCAGTTCAATAGAAGCCAACATTCGGCCAGTGGAACCTACGACTACTGTCGAAGGGGTATGACTGAAAAAGGTCTGCCGATCAGCATCTGACCACTGACTGGTGTGTTCTGGTGGGGGGGGGAGGCATCCCCCGGCATCCCCCTGTCAGAGCACAATAGCTGAGCGGGGGGATCGCTGTACTAACATCGGATTGTTAATACAGAATCTTTTTGTTGCTGAATGACAAAAAAAATGATAATGTGTATTAGGTTTTAGTGTGCGGCCGGTGCCAGCAAGGCTTAATGACATAGGTGTTTTATTCTTTAGTGTTTCCCAGCAATCCTCAAAGATCGGCCCCATTCACACCTGAATGATTTTCTGCTTGAAGCTTGTAGCTCTAGAATGCTCAACAAGCCAAATCCCATTTATTTCAATGGCCCTGTTCACATCTGAGTGTTCTATCACCTGAAGCAAAATGACGAAAGCTCAAAAAAGTACATGAGTTCCTTTTAGGCAGATTACACGCATTTTTGGTCCCATAGACTTGACTCCTCTCCATCTCCCCCTAGTGCTTTCTAATGACTATACAAAAATGCCTAACGCTCTAAAATGCTTGTAATACGCCTATAAAACGATTTTAAAAACCTTGTAAAGAGCTGCAAAAAAATGCCTGGAAAACACCAGTAAATCGATGCGCTCAATTTCCTGGCCGCCTCCCCAGCCAGCCACCCCCCTTCAGGCAGCCAACCACATAACCCCCCCCCCCCCCCCCCCCCCCATTGCTTGCTTGATCAGCTGCCTCCGTCGCTTGATCGATTGCCCGTTGCCTGCCAGGCCCTTCACAAGCCCCTGCACTTACCCCATCCTGGTGGCGGCTTCCCCCTCGCATCTCCTCCGAGGCCTGGCGGTTGCTTCTCCTCCCGGCCAATCAGGAGTTAGGACTCGTGGCCAATCGGGTCTTAGGACATCCGGCCAATCAGGACCCAGGACCTACTTCCTGATTGGCCGGGAGGAGACACAGGAAGACATTAGCAAATATTAATTCGCTAATGTCACACAACTGGGTGGGCTTGGGGTGTATAATCATTAGCTTCTAAAAAAATATATAAAAACACTGGATTCCATACGTCTGGTGCCCTGCATGTAGATTAGGGTCCGGATTCATGGTTGGTCAGGGCGCGTCCCTGTGCCCATAATGGATGGGCCGCCACTGAGCAGAGGTGTGAATGGGAAAACGCTTAGGTATGAATGAGAATGAATTTTTGTAAATTGCAAAAAAAACGAAAGAACAGCTAAACATCTGTCACATCTGTCATATGTTGTCTATTTATATCATTAGACAATTATTTTTTTATTTTTTTTTAAACTGACGTGCGAATGTGAGAAAGCAGCCGATAATGCTGTCTAAATGTGCAATGCTGTATTATTGTTAGTAGAGTCCTATTAACCATCCCTGTGAAAAACAAAACATAAAAAGCTTGCATCAACAGGGAAACAGTAAAGTAAAGCCAACAACTATTGCTGCATTACAAACCTGCCAATATTATGTTCCAGGTCTTTGATCAGATTCTGGTCTTCTTGGTTTTGTCTCAGCATGTCCTGATGTTCCTCTGGGCTCATTGTATTTAATCCATCCAGCAGCCATTTTTCCCGCGTGGCTTTTTTCTAAAATTGTAATAATAAAGACTTTTTCATATGTGTCATAATACCAATATTTGCAGTAGATACTACAAAGAGTTGTTTCAAAGTTTCCACGATTCTAAAGCTTGTATTTAATATCTTTTTTTTTGGCCCATTAGGGTAGGCAAAGAGTTATGTCTATATCGGGCATGTAGGCGGCTGCTCTGCTGACTCAGGCACTGCTGCACAGATGCCCACTGTTGTTTGTGCCCACCACTGCACAGCAACTATGAATTCATTCAGAACTTACAAGTGACTTTAGGAGGAACCAGGGCAATCATTGTGTTGTCATGGAGAGCTTTGTTAGACTTGATTTAACTTTTTATATTTGTTTATATTCATTTTAAGATGGTTTAATGCAGGGGTCTCAAACTGGTGGCCCACCAGCTGTTGCGAAACTACAAGTCCCATGAGGCATTGCAAGGCTGACAGTTACAAGCATGACTCCTCACAGGCAGAGGCATGATGGGACTTGTAGTTTCGCAACAGCTGGAGGGCCGCTAGTTCGAGACCCCTGGTTTAATGTATTCTAAATGCAGCTAGTGTAAGTACAGAATTTGTCTTCACCTCACTCCCCTGTATTCCCTTTTAAAGCATCTCTCAGACTGGGAGAGGGATGCCCAGCACTAGAAGACTATCAGGTTCTGCTGCAGTTCATATTTGCTATCAGTGAGCATGCTGACAGCAGGAGAGAGCAGAGAGTGTGCTGCTGCTCCATCATTGTTGTATGAGCAGACTCAAGGTGTGTTCCTGACAAGGCTCTGCTGCTGTTGTTGCTGCAGTGGATGTCAATGATTTGTCTGTGTACTCTGGCCAGACTAATACTAAATCACAAATCCCAGCTAAAACACTTCAACTTTTTACGCAGTTGGAGTATTTATTTATTTAGCTTTAAAGTATACATGTATTGCTCTATTATACAAGCTAATGTTGCAAATCAGATACCACATAGTGCCACAGTGTACTTTTAGTTTGCCATCCTCCACCCCCAAAGTGGTGCTGGAGCAATGGGGGGCACAGGCACAGACCCCCCATTCATGCACCCGGCCCCCTGATCTACATGCAGGGCGCCATACTATGAAGTGATTAGAGCCAGAGACTCGAATAGGCTTCAAAAAGGGTGGGCTCGGGGCGCAGAGCACTGAGCCCCGATCCCACCCAGTTGTGTGACATTAGCGAACGATTATTCACTATTTTCACACTAAATCTCCTCCCCGCCATTCAGGAAGCGGGTCGTGAGACCCGTTTCCCTATTGGCCAAAACATCAGACGATCCTATTGGACGCCTATCGCCTAGGAGGAGGAGACAGGAGACGCACAGCAGAAGCCCCCATGCTGGAGGAGAGGACACCGGAGCCGCTGGCGTTAGAGTTTGGCTAAAAAACTTTTATTTTTCTATACAAATTTAGTTAAATTACCTACCTGTTACATAGTATGTTTATGTGCAGACTGCTGGATTCTGTAGATATCTTCACTGCCAGACTGCCCTGTCCTCTTCTTGCTGCTGAATTTCTGGTGCTGTGGGGGTGAACAGCTTCGGGTTTCTGGGCTCAGCTCCACTAAAGATGATCTGATGGGGACCCACCCCCTTGTGCCTTCAACTACATTGGGAAAACTTCTTTCACTTATTCCACAGTCTGTAACATGGTCTGTGAATGGGGGGAGTCTGATCAGTCAGAAGATTCTCTCTGCCAATCACAGACTGTGTTACAGGCAGTTTATTCAGTGAAAGACTTTTTCTCAATGGAGGAGAGGGAAAGGTGGGGTGTGTCCCTATCATCTTTAGTGGAGCTGAGCCCAGAGACCTGAAACTGTTACCCCCACAGTGATGGAAATTCAGAAGCAGGAAGAGGACAGGGCACTCTGCAGTAAAGATTTATACAGAGTCCGACAGCCTGCACATCGAGGGACATACTACAAAACAGGTAATTAATGCAACTAAAGCTTTAGAAAAAAATGTTCAGGTAAACTTGACCTTTGTATGTTTGTGTCTGTGGATAGCTTGTGAATACACATTTACATAGGGACAGCCACATTTTCCTATTATATATGCATAGTGTGCTTTCTGATTAGTAGGTCTGCATAGTGGTTGTGACTTGTTGTCCCTTTTATCAGACTTCAAATCTATCCAATGAAGAACAACAGACTCTCGGCATTTCCAAATTACATGAGACAATCTATTTCCCCATAAGAAATAATGAAAACTCAGATGATTCATTCCACAACCATTTGTAACCATATTGCTACACTTAGAGGCACAAAAAACACAGGTTATTGGCACACTCCAGCTGGGGCTGTTTCTTTTAAAAAGTCCTGAACAGATGACACAAAGGGCAAAAAGAGCAGCGCCATCTAATTTTATTGTAGTATGATCACAGTTTTAATGTAAAAAAAGTGGAATGACACTCAAAATGTTAAAAACAATATCCAGTGTTAAGGAGTCTGGTGCTCATCCACGTAAAGCCTCTGGTGTATACGTGGCCATTGGTCCGCGGGGGCCGTGGGGGCTCCCAGCACTTCCTGGAGAACTCGGAGACACTAGGGAACTGTTGACGTCACTTCCGGGTGCTCTGAACGTGCGCTGCACCTACCCCACCTGACTGAAGTGTCTACGAGTGTCTTTGCCCCCATACACACGGTCGGAAATTCCAACCACAAAATCCGTCTGATTTTTTCCGACGGATTTTGTCCGAAACTGGTGTTGCATACACACGGTCGGACAAAGTTTTTTGGAAAATCCGATCATTCCGAACGTGGTGATGTTCGTTGTGTACGACGGAACTACGTAGAGGCTAGTAGCCAATAGCTTTGGTCTTATAGTTTGATCTGAGCATGCGTGGCACTTTGTCTGTCGGAATTCTCTACACACGATCGGAAAAAGTCAGATCGGATTTTGTTGTCGGAAAATTTGAGAGCAGAGTCTGATGGAGCCATCACACGGGCGGATTTTCCGACAACATGGTCCGATCGGACATTTTCCGTCGGAATTTCCGACCGTGTGTACGGGGCATTTGAGTTCTTTATATTTATATAGATTTCCTACTATTCCTGTCCCAGTGATGGCTGTCACAAAGCAGGAAATGAGGGGATACCAATACAATTGGGGCATATATAGCAATAATAATGCTTTTTAGTAGACTGGGGAGTTAAAAAAAAAAATTGTTTATTGCTGTCTGTGTCCCCAATGGAGAGATCACCCCTTACTTCCAGATAATGGTCACTAAAACAGGAAGTAAGGATAGCTCCCTAAAGGAGATTTAGGCATCAATTTAAAAAGAAAAACTGTTCGAGGTTGTAACCCTTCCTTAATTAACCCAAATCTAAACATTTTTGAAAGTTATACTGTGTTGGGCATTTTGCATGTTGCATTTGATGGAAAGGACAATTTGATGGAAGGAGACATAACAGCTAAAGCTGGTCACAGAACTCTGAGCTATGGGGGCATGGTCCAACTTTGAGAAGTAGATTTATTTGGCCAGATGTTGGCATAAATGTTAACACTGGAGTTGCCTAAGCATTTATATTTATGCCTGTGGAATAGGGAAGGACAAAGAGAAGGGAGCAAAGAAGAGTCACTGCTGGTGCTGGCATACATCAGAGAGGAGCAAGTAAAAAGTTTGTCAACCTTGTCCAATCAATCAGGTAAAAATGGCCAACTCTCATCTCCTCTATGGCCACTTTAATCAAAATTCATCTTGGCTGCTTAAAGGTCAAAGCTTTGTTTTTTATCTTGAAGTGTCGGGCTGATGTAACCCAAGTTTGGAATAAACATTGTTTAAAGGCATTTCAACACATTCTGTTTGCCAAATGCACGTGTTGCGGAGCAAACATAACTATGCACAAAGGATGTCTTTCTGTGCCCGCACTGTATTTATTTTTCAGCAGAGCACATGGCCTGCACTCCATTGTTCCCAGTTCTCTACTGAAAGATGTAAATCAAATCTATCTCTGTGGTGTGTGCAGTTATATAATTCTGTGCAGGCTTCACAATATTATAATCTGCACAGTCATAAAGGAATTTTGGACTATGAGAACAGAATGTGAACATATGTAAAACTGAGATGTTCATTGCAGCTAGTGCCGACATTCACCAGATTGTGACAAAAATACAGTATCTGCAAAAATGCTGAGAAGTTTAAATCCCAATTATAGCGGAAATAATAATAGGTGGCAAGTACTTACAGTATCTCACAAAAGTAAGTACATCTTACATTTTTGTAAATATTTTATTATATCTTTTTATGTGACAACACTGAAGAAATTACACTTTGCTACAATGTAAAGTAGTGAGTGTACAGCTTGTATAACAGTGTAACTTTGCGTCCCCTCAAAATAACTCAACACAAAGCCATTAATGTCTAAACCGCTGGCAACAAAAGTGAGTACACGCCTAAGTGAAAATATCCAAATTGGGCCCAAAGTGTCAATATTTTGTGTGGCCACCATTAATTTCCAGCACTGCCTTAACCCTCTTGGGCATGGAGTTCACTAGAGCTTCACAGGTTGCTACTGGAGTCCTCTTCCACTCCTCCATGAGGAGATCACAGAGCTGGTGGATGTTAGAGAGCTTGCGCTCCTCCACCTTCCGTTTGAGGATGTCCCACAGCTACTCAAAAGGGTTTAGGTCTGGAGACATGCTTGGTCAGTCCATCACCTTTACCCTCAGCTTCATTAGCAAGGCAGTGGTCGTCTTGGAGGTGTGTTTGGGGTCGTTATCATGTTGGAATACTGCCCTGCGTCCCAGTCTCCGAAGGGAGGGGATAATGCTCTGCTTCATTATGTCACAGTTCATGTTGGCATTCATGGTTCCCTCAATGAACTGTAGCTCCCCAGTGCTGGCAGCACTCATGCAGCCCCATACCATGACACTCCCACCACTATGCGTGACTGTAGGCAAGGCACACTTGTCTTTGTCTCCTCACCTGGTTGCCGCCACACTCGCTTGACACCATCTGAACCAAATACGTTTATTTTGGGCTCATCAGACCACAGGACATGGTTCCAGTAATCCATGTCCTTAGTCTGCTTGTCTTCAGCAAACTGTTTGCAGGCTTTCTTGTGCATCATCTTTAGAAGAGGCTTCCTTCTAGGACGACAGCCATGCAGACCAATTTAATGCAGTGTGTGGCGTATGTTCTGAGCTCTGACAGGCTGACCCCCCCCCCCCCCTTCAACCTCTGCAGCAATGCTGGCAGCACTCTTACGTCTATTTCCCCAAAGACAACCTCTGGTTATTACACTTGCACTCAACTTCTTTGGTCGAAAACGGCGAGGCCTGTTCTGAGTGGAACCTGTCCTGTTAAACCGCTGTATGGTCTTGGCCACTGTGACGAAACGTCCCTACACTCCTCTTGAGTGAGTTTGTCATATATAACTTCCTTCCCGTCTGGATATAGATTTCAGATACTCCAACCGCTACCAAGCACTAAACGAGACGACACTTGCTTTAGTTGCTCAAACATGGACTGATTTATTACAAAGCCAAACTCACATTTATATACAGTAGGAGAGGAGATCCCCCTCCTGCTCATATTATTCTAACAATACACTTGTAACAACTTAACATAAACGAATTAACTAACCCCTTTAAGCAGCCGATGTGACTCATCAGGATTTCACTACAAGTCAGACTTGTGGTCACCGAGCTAAACACAGTTGATTATAAATTATCATAATTACCACCACAAGACATCTCATCACAATAGCAGGAGACCACCAGTAACAGACGGACCGTCTCCTGCATTGTGCAGAGGACAATGGGATCAGCTAACTCAATTAACATTTTGAGTTCATGACACTAGCATCTGACAGTGTATGTCCCAACAGCATGAGACCACACACATTATATATTTACACATATATACAGCATTGAATCTGACTGGAGTTCTCCTTCACCCTGTGCCCCTTAAAATCCAGGGCCCATAATCGTTTGGCAGGAGGCTCGTATTTAGTCCTCTCAAAAAGCCTGTGTCCCGGCTAGGTCTGTCACATTTCTCCCCTTTCGGCAGGAGACTAACACAGGAGGAGACCCCAGACGGGTTGACTCCGAAGTTAGTCCATAGTTCCAGTCCTCGAATGCCTGTACCCACACAGTACCCCAAACAAATTGTTTCAAACAGAGCACTCACCCAGCCAACCTCTGCCTCTCTCAAAGAACATATCTGCCGCTGGGGAGAGGCCTGGACTGGCCCTTCTCCCTGGAGTCTTTTCAGCCGCTGGAGAGAAGACAGGGTGACTGGGCTCAGTCTGTCATGCTTCAGAGTTGTCCACTGGTAGTTACGTATAGTCCCAGGCAAAGGGAGCCCAGCCCTGGCACTAAGCAGAGTCTAGCAGACGTCTGTAGGCCATCTCCAGCTCCCATTCCTGATCGGCCAGAAACTCCAAATCTTCCAGTGCCCAGTGCACTTCCGAGACGTTCAGTAGCCCTTTTCTGAAATCCATGATTTCATCCAACTGCCACTCCAAATCACTCCCAAAGTTAGAGTCTCCTGTCAGCTTCACATACAACAGTCCCAGGCCGCCGTAGCTTAAGCCTTCCGTTGGGCTGTCATCTGCTATCCAAGGGCATGCTTGGGATACATGCCACCGGAGGGCTCTGTAACTCTCATCCAGCTTCATCTCTGCCCAGATCAGCCTGCTTAATTCAGCTGTCTGCTCCTTGTGCGGTTTCTCTCCCAAAAACAGCACCCGCAATCCATACTGCGACCAGTACCTTTCCTGGTTGGAGGGGAGAACTTTTCCCTGGTGACGCCGCTCACGGGCTAGCGCTTCCTTCCAGAGTTCGCAGCGAATAGAATCAAACCATCCCAGCAGGACCTGCTCTGATACTGGTCCTCTGTGCTGTAGCTGCATCTCTTGCAACCTCCTCCTGAATTCCTCTTCCATGGCGGCTGGTATCTGTACCTCTCCTCCTCTCCTGCTATCCGGACCTTGGATCCAGGTGGAGGTTTGGATGTCCCAGACTGCAGGAAGCGTCCCACTGCTTGCCAACAATGTGACGAAACGTCCCTACACTCCTCTTGAGTGCGTTCGTCATATATAACTTCCTTCCCGTCTGGATATAGATATCAGATACTCCAACCGCTACCAAGCACTAAACGAGACGACACTTGCTTTAATTGCTCAAACATGGACTGATTTATTACAAAGCCAAACTCACATTTATATACAGTAGGAGAGGAGATCCCCCTCCTGCTCATATTATTCTAACAATACACTTGTAACAACTTAACATAAACTAATTAACTAATCCCTTTAAGCAGCCGATGTGACTCATCAGGATTTCACTACAAGTCAGACTTGTGGTCACCGAGCTAAACACAGTTGATTATAAATTATCATAATTAACACCACAAGACATCTCATCACAATAGCAGGAGACCACCAGTAACAGACGGACCGTCTCCTGCATTGTGCAGAGGACAATGGGATCAGCTAACTCAATTAACATTTTGAGTTCATGACACTAGCATCTGAGAGTGTATGTCCCAACAGCATGAGACCACACACATTATATATATACACATATATACAGCATTGAATCTGACTGGAGTTCTCCTTCACCCTGTGCCCCTTAAAATCCAGGGCCCATAATCGTTTGTCAGGAGGCTCGTATTTTGTCCTCTCAAAAAGCCTGTGTCCCGGCTAGGTCTGTCACAGCCACCATGCTGCAGCTCAGTTTCAGGGTCTTGGCAATCTTCTTATAGACTAGGCCATCTTTATGTAGAGCAACAATTCTTTTTTTCAGATCTTCAGAGAGTTCTTTGCCATGAGGTGCCATGTTGAACTTTCAGTGACCAGTATGAGAGAGTGAGAGCGATAACACCAAATTTAACACACCTGCTCCCCATTCACACCTGAGACCTTGCAACACTAATGAGTCACATGACACCGGGAAGGGAAAATGGCTAATTGGGTCCAATTTGGACATTTTCACTTAGGGGTGTACTCACTTTTGTTGCCAGCGGTTTAGACATTAATAGCTGTGTTGAGTTATTTTGAGGGAACGGCAAATCCCAGTGGTAAGATGTGGCAAGCTCAAAGAGACTTATCCAAAGAGACTTGGAGCTGTGATAGCCGCAAAAGGTGACTCTACAAAGTATTGACTTTAGGGGAGTGAATAGGTATGCACATTGACTTTTTCTGTTAATTTGTCCTATTTGTTGTTTGCTTCACAATAAAAAAAAATATCTTTAAAATTGTGGACATGTTCTATAAATTAAATGATGCAAATCCTCAAACAATCCATGTTCATTCCAGGTTGTGAGGCAACAAAACACGAAAAATGCCAAGGGGGGTGAATACTTTTGCAAGGCACTGTATTATCGATGCACGTTGCTGGGGGAGCATGTTGCTGGGCTTCTCTCCTTAAGGCTTCTTTCTCTAATGCCGCATACACACGATCGGAATTTCGGCCAGCAAAAGACAGATGAGAGCTTTTCATCGGAAAATTTAGTGTAGGCTCCATCGGACTTTTGCTGGCGGAATTAAAAAAAAAAAAAACGAAAAAACCTTCGGACTTAATTCTGACGGCAAAATCGGTCGTGTGTACGCGGCATAAGTGATTCTTTATACAAGTGATATGCACTTCAAGCTCTGCACTTCAGCGATTGAACGAAGCGAACATACCTAGGAAACTGCACTGAAAAGCATCAAATAGGCTGCCGGTGACTAGGGATAAGCCGAACACCCCCAGTTCGGTTCGCAGCAGAGCATGCGAACAGGCAAAAAATTTGTTCGAACACATGAACACCGTTAAGGTCTACGGGACACGAACATGAATAATCAAAAGTGCTCATTTTAAAGGCTTATATGCAAGTTATTGTCATAAAAAGTGTTTGGGGACCCGGGTCCTGCCCCAGGGGACATGTATCAATGCAAAAAAAGTTTTAAAAACAGACGGTTTTTCGGGAGCAGTGATTTTAATAATGCTTAAAGTGAAACAATAAAAGTGAAATATTCCTTTACATTTCGTACCTGGGGGGTGTTTAGAGTAAGCCTGTAAAGTGCTGCATGTTTCCCTGAGCTTACAACAGTCCCTGTACAAAATTAAATTTCTAAAGGAAAAAAAGTAATTTACAAGTACTCGCGGCTATAATGAATTGTCGGTCCTGGCAATACACATAAAAGTCATTGAAAAAAACGGCATAGGATTCCCCCACAGTCCATTACCAGGCTCTTTGGTTCTTCTCTGGAATCACCCCCCCAGACTCAGTGGATGGAAGGGAGGTGGAGTGGGAACCCTTCTAGCCCCACGCAGCACATATCAGGTACTTTACCCACCTCCCTCTCTGACACTCTCCTCTTTAGGTACATTGTATTTGTCTGTTTTCTCCTGTTTTTCCAAGAATTGCTGTCATCTACTGGCCCCCTTGACCGGTATCAACCTTCCTTGAGGACTTCTGTGCCTGGCTACACTACTTTCTCTCTTCTAAAATCCACACAATCATTCTTGGTGACTTCAACATCTCTGTTAAACCTCTTGACCTGAAGCAATAGATACAGGCTCTTACTCACTCCAATGGCAACACCCTTGACCTTGTTTTCTCCTACCTATGCACTCCATGCAACCTCTCCAACCACTCTCTGATCACCACCTTATCAGTTAACTCTCTCCCTGCCTTTCACCTCCTTTCCTTCCAACTGCCTACCAATTACCCATAGAAACCTTCGCCACGTCAACCCTTCTATTCTCTACTCTGCTACGCAGCACCTCTATGACAAAATCTCACCCCTGTCCTGCCCCAACCTAGCCACTTCCATCTACAACAGCTCACTGTCATCCTCCATGGACAAGCTCGGCCGCCCGACTATGCGCAGAATCAGGTCCCGACGTCTACAACCCTGGCAAACAGACGACACCAGAAGTCTCAGAAAACCTCCCAGGAGGACTTTAACCAATATAATTCTGCCCTCCAAAAATACTATTCCTGACTCCCCACTGTCAAGCAGACCTATTTTATCACGTATTAGCACATTCTCATCTAGTTCCCGTCAACTCTTCTGTACCTTTAACTCTTAACTCTGTCCTCCCTGCCTCCATCCACTAACTCACTCACTGCCCAGGAGATCGGCAATCACTTCAAAAATAAGAGTGATACAATTCGGGAGGAGATCTCCAATGTGCAGAAACCTCACCCAATTAAAACCCCATGTCCACAGGTACAATC
Source organism: Lithobates sylvaticus (assembly GCA_028564925.1). Taxonomy (NCBI): domain Eukaryota; kingdom Metazoa; phylum Chordata; class Amphibia; order Anura; family Ranidae; genus Lithobates; species Lithobates sylvaticus. The sequence continues at coordinate 172,071,388 of CM053032.1, forward strand.
ATTACTTCCTTCAGTCAACCCTGCTAGTATTAACAAGGTTGCTAAGCTTTTTTCTAACACCCATCTAACCACCTGCCCTCTGGATCCTGCTCCCATGCAAATGCTACATTCACCCACTGACTCAATCTACACCTCCTCTCTGGGTCAGTTGATTACCTTCCATGGCTTTCAATACCTTTTCTATGTGGATGACACCCAAATCTATCTCTCAACCCCCCAGCCTACTCCATCAATCTCCTCACGCATCAACAACTTACTAACAGACATATCAGCCTGGATGTCGCATCACTTCCTCAAACTCAACCTATCAAAAACTCCCCCACGTGCCTCTTCCCCTGATTTCTTTGTCAAAATCAACCGCTCAACTTTTAACCCGTCCCCCATGCCAAGGTCCTAGGTGTAATCTTGGAACTATCCTTTCAGCCCCACATTCAATCTCTGTCCAAAGCTTGCCGCCTCAACCTCCACAACATCTCCAAGATATGCTCCTGCCTAACCAATGACACCGCAAAGCTTCTAATCCACTCCCTGGTCATCTCTCGTCATGACTACTGCAACTCCCTCCTCATTGGCTTAACCTTTAGCCACTTCAAAACCAGGCACTTTGCCCAGGACAATTTTTAGCTTTCAGCACTGTCGCAATTTAAATGACAATTGCGCGGTCATGTAACACTGTATCCAAACTAAAGTTTTATAATTTTCTTCCCACAAATAGAGCTTTCTTTTGGTGGTATTTGATCACCTCTGGAGTTTTTTTTTTTTGCTAAACAAACTAAAAAATTAATTTTTGAAAAGAAAAAGATTTTCTTAGTTTCTGTCATAAAATTTAATTTTTGCCTTCACTGACGGGTGCTGATGAGGCGGCACTGATAGGCGGTACTGATATGCAGCACTGATGGGCACTGATAGAAGGCACTGATATGCAGCACTGATGGGCACTGCTAGGTGGTACTGATGGGCACTGACAGGTGTCACTGATGGGCACTGACATGTGGCACTGATGGGCACTGACTGGCAACACTGATGGGAACTAATAGGTGGCACTGATAGGCAGCACTGATTGGCACTGACAGATGCCACTGATGTACACTAATAGATGTCACTGATGATGAGGTACTGACAGGTGTTACTGCTTGGCACTGATTGCCACTGTGGTGGGCACTGATTTGCACTGTGGTGGGCTCTGATTGGCACTGTGGTGGGCACTGACTGGCACTGTGGTGGGCACTGAGAGTCTTTATTGGGGGGGCACTAACTGGCAGCTGTTGAACACTGATTGGCAGCTCATGGGCACATCTGATGGGGGCTGTGCTGATAATCAGCACAGACCCCCCTCTGACAAGGAGAGCCGCCGATCGGTCTGTGATTGGGTCACATCTGATCACGTGGTAAGAAGCCTGTCAGAGTCTCCTTACCACGATCAAGGATGCAGTGCGCGCTGGCATGTTATCCTGCTGGATGTCATATGACACCCAGTCAGGATAACAGAATTATTTCCTGGCTGTCAATCTGCTATAGGCCGGGTGGGCAGTGGTTAAATAAGTTATTCACCTTCAGTCCATCATGAATGCTGCTGCCAGGCCCATCCACCTTACAAACCGCAAAGCATCTGCTACCCCTCTCTGCCAATCTCTCCATTGGCTGCCACTCAACGAACAAATTAAATTCAAGATACTATTAATAACATACAAAGCCATCCACAACTTGGCCCCCAGCTACATTACTAACCTAGTCTCAAAATACCAACCAAATCACTCTCCTCGTTCCATCCAAGACCTCCTGCTCTCTAGCTCCCTTGTCACCTCATCCCATGCTCGCCTCCAGGACTTCTCCCAAGCTTCTCCCATCCACTGGAATGCTCTACCCCAATCTGTCTGACTATATCCTACTTTGTCTATTTTCAGATGATCCCTGAAAACTTATCTCTTTAGAGAAGCCTATCTGGCACACACTTAACCACTGTACATTCATTTTCTCCATCAGCACATCCTCCACAGTTATTACCTCTTGTATCTCTTGACCCTCTCTCTTAGTTTTTAAGCTCGAACGAGCAGGGCTCTCTGATTCCTATTGTATTAAAGTGTATTGTAGTTGTACTGTCTACCCTCAAGTTGTTTACGCAAGTTGTGTGTAAACTGTCGGTGCTATATGAATCCTATACAATAATAATAATAATATTCCACTAAAAAACAAATTTAAAGGTCTTCTCTCCAGCCTACTTTGATTGCATGGAGGCCAATGGGCTCCCACTGCTGTCTCAGCCAATGAGGAGGGAGAGTCCCCATACAGCCGAGGCTATCATGAACATCGCTGGATCAGAGGGGGCTCAGGTAAGGATTAGGGGGGCTGAAGGGAGCGCTGCACACAGAAGATTTTTTACCTTCATGCATAGAATGCATGAAGGTAAAAAACATTCAGCCTGTAGAACCACTTTCATCATGGATCATAGATGTAACTGGTGTACCTATTTTTTGTTTTTTTTTCTTTTTCGATCTCTGGACTCAAACCACTTAGACTTATGGGCTATAATCAAAACGTGGCCAGGAGAGCAAGACTTGTAAACAATCACAAGAGGCTAAGGTAAGCATGCATCTATGGCGGGGAGGGTGTTTTAGTTTATATTAAATTCCACAGTACTTTTTAAATGCTTTAAAATGCCAAACAACAGTAATAAAAGATAAACACAAATAACAAAATGTAAAAATTAAAGAAGATAAACCCACTTAACATAATATTTATCAATGAAAGCAGATAAACTCATACAGCATAATATTAAAGCCAATCGAGTCAAATAACATTATATTTATCCATAAAAGAAATGGTGCAAATAAGCAAATTCTGGAGATACAAGGAAACTATTTTCAAATACTGATATACTGCAATTTGCTGTACCTTTAAATGATGTAGTTTTAATTTTCCTTCTTCAATTTTAAGGCGTCTTTGTGCAATTTCTTCTTGCAACTTCCTCTTATCCTGAAGCAAAAAATATATATAAATCAATGGATGAATAATTTATGGAAAAGTCTAACTAAGGTATGGTCATAAAAGTCCCAACCCTACCTTTATCATATAATGGCCCAAATGAAAAATTACACTTTATAATCACTTTAATTGCTTTAAAAGTATAAATGTAAAAATCTTGCAAAGTTGTTGTAAAGGCACATCATAACAATGAACACATTTATGGAATAGTGTCTATTCAAATAAATCACCAACACACACATTTATATCTAAAGGTGAACCATACTCATTAGGGCCCACAGTCATCCAGTAGAGTACATGTCACCTTCATGGCCCGTACACACGATCAGAAAATCATACGAAAACTACCACTTTCAAAGTGATCGTACAATAATCTGATCATTAGTATACAGCTTTCAAGAGCCAATCTCGACAGTTCATCTGATGATCCCCGATGGGACAAGCACGAAAATTTTTCTCAAACGATATCAGATCATACAATTTTCATGTAATCAGTACAGTTGTTGCTCAAAATACAATACAATACATCACATTACAACACTTCCAAATTTTAATGTGTCGTAGGAGATATTTTGGCACTTTAGTAAACTCTTCATTTTCAATATGAGACTAGAATGCAAAAAAAAAAAAGAAAACAGACAATCATTCGTTGATAATTACATTGTGTGTACCAGGCATAAGGAATGAATGGATGGGGGTGTTTTGCTGAAAAGGCTGTGCAGTGTGGAGCGTCAATCTGAGCCACGCAGTCAAGAATACTAGAATGAAGGAAAAAGTATTTGACTTGGTCGTCTGTGCTCAGGGGGGTTAAATAACTGACAATTGTGCGAAAGGTCAACACTGCCAGATCACAGTATTTTGCGTAAATAAGACCCTCTTGTATGCCAAAAAAAATAATCTGCGTTTCCCAAGTTCCAACCCAGGTCATTTGGTGTTTACTATAGGGAATATTTTATGCAAAATATTTGATAAAAAGAATTGAAGGGCTGCCCCATAAATATACATAATTACAAAGTATACAGAAGAAAAGTTTTTAATTTTTAATCAAGCTAAATTCTTTCACATGTATTTATACAAACATTAAATAATTTCTTTTTTTTTTTAAAAGCCAGTGGCATGTGAAACACACCCAAAAACTCCACCCGGAGCCAAAAAAAAGTGCACACACATAAAGAGTGAAATACAAAACGTGCAACGGGTGTTACACTGTCCTCCACAAGGGAAGGACCTTACCCTGATCCCCCGGGGCGTTAGGCTCCAGATGGGGACTGAGGTACTTCACATGGATCCATCTGGCCGAAACCAGAAGGACCCCCTTTCTCTGGAGGGTCTGCTGAAACAGACCCACCCAAGTACTAGATGGGACTCCCCCTAAGGGAGACCCCATGAGAGAGGGTGAACCAAGCCAAAAGGCCTATGTCCACCCCCTCCCAAGACTTTCAGAGTAGGCCCAAGGACCCATACCCTACTCATCACACTGTGACAAACGTGAACACCAAACAAAAAAATAAATAAAAGTGACAAACACAGGGATAAATAAAAAGTGGGGAGAAGGAAGGTGGGAGAAGTGAAAGTGGCCATTGTGCAGTACAATGGCCGGCCCTTTGGCCAGGAATCAAAAATTCCTCTGGTCCTAGCCAAAAGCCTAGTGAAAAAGTGTGTAGTGAAGTGACCAAGGTGCCAAATCTTGAAGTTCTCTCAACACTTGTGCGAGCTATGGCACCCCTGGACTGGCACATTCACCACGGGCTTTTCGTCCCTACCCTGACCAACAACTCAGACCAGCACAGCCCCCACTCCACACAGAAAGGCCTGAAGTTCTGGGAGCTTAGGGAGAGACCTGGATGAAGACTCAACCTTCACTCCCATCCCTCCTTCCTAATTACACTCAGGAGATACTAACCACTCCCCCCACTACAAAGGAGGAGCCGGTGTTCTCTCCCGAATAACTGTACAGAGCTAGAATTACACCAATCTAGGCCAGAAGGCCAGGGACCCGACCCTCTGGCCAGACCCAGTGGTTCTCCATCCACATCAGAACGCTTCCCTTTTGGCTATCTCTAACCGCTCCAGGTTGCCTTTACACCAGCAGGTTTTGCATAGCCACCGCCACCCCTAATCCACCTCGCCGTAGATCAGGGATGGAAGCAAGCGCCACCTCCTGGCAACTGATAAGCACAGATACTACACTTGATCTTAACCAAAAGAAAATATTAAATAATGTAAAGTATAACAAAAGGCAAAAGTTTCTTTTTATTTTTTTATAGAGTGGAGAGGGATTAGACCACCTGCCAGTTTGTATTGCTGTCTGTGCCCCCATTACGGAGATTCACCCTCTCTATTTGTCCTGTTTACCATTATCATCAAAAGTGAAAGTAAAAGAAAGTCCCAAATTTTGGGTTGTCCCCAAAAAAGGAATAGAGGGGAAATCTTCCAATGCGGACACTGGTCCTGGTGGCCTAGGGGTTCCCAAGCAATTCCCTTAATTTACAGGGATTTCCTCTCACTTCCTGTTTTGGCTATGGGACAGGAAGTGAAGGTAGATCTCCCCAATGGGGCACAGATGGCAAACAAATGAACCATTGGGGGTTATAATCCTCCCTTACTCTATCCAAAATGAAAAAAATGATTTTTGCCTATAGTTCATTTTTTAATTTGTATTCAAAGGCTCAGTTTACAGGTAGGACAGAGAGGTATACAGTATTTGACAGCCAAGACTAATCCCCAAGCACTATCATATGTGGAGAATCCATAGCCTAGTGTAAGCTATGACTTAAGCAAATTGTAGCTTACACAGCAGATATCTCCAGCTTCTGCAAAAATAATAAGGTGAGAACATGCTTCTGGGGAGGGTGATTGTAGTGAACCTGTTGCTTTGCCCTTTATGGGCAAAGCACAGGGTCACTTTAAGGAATAAGTTAAAGTTAAGGATAAAAGATAGAGGGTTAACGTTAAGGGTCAGGTATAAGTTTATATTTAATATGGAATTAAAACTAACAACTCATTGAGTAAGAGTTCAGATTCCGGTTAAGTGTTTATGGTAATTTATTAAATTGCGTTAGGTTTTATGATTAATTGAGAAGTGAGATTATGTGTTATGCCCTGTACAAACGGTCGGACTTTCTGACGGAAAATGTGCGATCGGATTGAGTTGTCGGAAATTCCAATCGTGTGTGGGCTCCATCTGACTTTTTCCATCGGAATTTCCGACACGCAAAGTTTGAGATCTGGATCTAAAATTTTCCGACAACAAAATCCGATCGAGACGAAAGCTATTGGCTACTTTATAGTCCGGTCGTACGTGTTGTACGTCACCTCATTCTGAATGATCGGATTTTCCGACAACTTTGTGCAACCGTGTGTATGCAAGACAAGTTTGGGCCAAAATCCGTTGGAAAAAATTCAACGAATTTTGACGTTAAAATGTCCGACCGTGTGTACAGGGCATTAGGGTCTCATTAGTACTAGGTAAGAGGACATATATTTTTTTATTCTTTTAATTTCCATAAACCTAACACCAAGAACTAATTGTGTTGAGCATGCAGGAAGCACTTACCTTGGGGATTTTACATGTTTGAAAAATGTAGAAACCTTTGCAAAAACACATACTAGATATTTATGTTATTTTTTGTATGTAATTTAGCACCATTCAACAACTAACATCTCATTTTAAGAATGTGCACTATAATTCTGGCAGGGGAAAACATGTCCTAAAACAATCAGCAAAAAACAAAAAAAAATATTAAGGTTTAACCTGGGAGATCTAAAGATTTTTTTTTTTATAGTGGGACATATTCCTGCTTTCAAAAACAGAATATATATACTGTATATACACAGTATATACTAATATATAGATAGATAGATAGATAGATAGATAGATAGATAGATAGATAGATAGATAGATAGATAGATAGATAGATAGATAGATAGATAGATAGATATAGATATATAGATATATATAGTATCTCACAAATGTGAGTACACCCCTGACATTTTTGAAAATATTTTAGTGACAACACTGAAGAAATTACACTTTGCTACAATGTAAAGTATTGAGTGTACAGCTTGTATAACAGTGTAAATTTGCTGTCCCCTCAAAATAACTCAACACACAGTCATAATGTCTAAACCGCTGGCAACAAAAGTGAGTACACCCCTGTGAAATGTCCAAATTGGGCCTAATTAGCCATTTTCCCTCCCCGGTGTCATGTGACTCGTTAGTGTTACAAGGTCTTAGGTGTGAATGGGAAGCAGGTGTGTTAAATTTGGTGTTATCACTCTCACTCTCTCATACTGGTCACTGGAAGATCAATATAGCACCTCATGCCAAAGAACTCTCTGAGGATCTGAAAAAAAAATGATTGCTCTACATAAAGATTGCCTAGGCTATAGGAAGATTGCCAAGACCCTGAAACTGAGCTGCAGCATGGTGGCCAAGACCATATAGTGGTTTAACAGGACAGGTTCCCCTCAGAACAGGCCTTGGTCGACCAAAGGAGTTGTGTGTACCTGCTTAGCGTCATATACAGTACACACATTCCACAATTCTAAGATGGAAAAGAGGGACATCCTGTAGGATTGATTATTTAGGCAATAGACAGGTCCCTGTAACATGGACCACGAGAAGTTTGGGATTTAAAAAGGACCAACAATTATACTCAGCTAGGTGAGGTCCCCCACCAGCTCTGCGGTGAGAACTGAGCAATCAAATGCTGTGGATCGCTCAGTTCTCCCCTTCTGCTCTGAGTAGAGAGCCAGGACTGTCAGTCACCAGCTCTCTGCTCTCTCCTCCAGTGCTCACTGAAGTGCTGGGCTGTGGAGGGGATGGAAGGGGCTAGCTCAATCTCAGCGCATCGCTGAGAGGCCGAGACAGGTGCCGGTCCAGGGGTCAGCTCAGGTCATAACACAAACCCCCCCTGATTGTTCCTTATTTAACCCCCCTAAAGTATTTGGTGGGGCTGGGTAATCTACAGTATCTGCTGCCTGCCAGTAAACATCTATTGCACTCACAATAGTAAAGGATTAGTCAGCGCTGGTGGGGCTGTGTAATCAATCTATGGGCTGCTAGTAAACATCCACTGCACAGTGCAGTGGATTCTTACTAGGAGCTTACAGATCGATCACACAACCTAGTCAGTGCTGATTGACTTCTTTGAGTGCAGCCCTTATTCTGTATATAGCCAAGCACATATGGTCATCTCACTCTCGCTGCTATGTGCTTGCCTTTATTGATATAACTTCGTCAGGTAAGCCATACACCCAGGCATGATCATCAGTAGCACAGTCATTGCAGGCTGCCAGTTTTCTCAGATCATGCAATCTACGACCAAGCTGGTTCACAGAGATGATTGCTGGAGATTGGCTGTGAGTGTTTGCTCTGGGGCACCACCTGCCACTACCTATTACCTTCATGCAACCTCCTGCAAATCTAGCTACTAGCGCTGCAATAGGAGGAGCGTCTGTGGAGTTACCTGGAAGTTTACAGTATGTCTCGTCTGTTCCTCATTAGCCTGCCTGTCAGGGAGATGTATTCATGAACACCACCTTCACCTGCACCAGGCATACACAGTAGAAACCTGTCCTCTGGAAATACATAGAGATAGTGCTGTTTCCCTGTTGGTCTTCCCCCTCCAGCTGGCTCTCTAGGGGGTTGCAGGCTTCAGTGATATGAATAGATCCTATAGGGTGGGGGTTGAGTTGCAGCTTCTACTGGTTCTAATAATAATAAGGGCTCAGTTGGCATTGGCAGGGCTGTGTGAGTGATCTGTCGGCTGCTAGTAAACATCCACTGCATTCATAATAGCACAGGATCAGTCAGTGAAGGCAGGGTTGCAACAGCTAAACCAGGGCAGGTATCGTGTGTGTGTGTTGCTCCACAGTGAGTGATGAAATCTCAATTGTATTGTTATATTTTGCTATATGGGAAGATAAGAGAGGGGGTGATGGCTACAGTGCTGTGCTGTAACTCCACCATAGGAATGCCCATAAATTGGACTTCAGCCTGGGGTGAAGCTGACAGCCAGCACACACACATAAAAATGTGCTTTTATTAGGTCAGAACAGGCACACTGCTACATGCACTTGGTGCCCTAGGGTATTCAAAAAGAATATTTAAGTTGTGGTGATACATTTTTAAGCAGTACATTTATTTAAACAGATCTCTAAATCACAGGTAAAAGAGGGATATTTAAAGAAGGAGCAAGGGACAAAGGGCTTTGGTTCCAACAAAGGAACACTCTCTCAAATAAGGGACAGTTGGGAGCAATGTATTATATAATGTACATATAAAAACATTTAGAAAGAAGAGCTGGATGGGGTGAGAGAGAATTTAAATATTTATATTCTCTCCCCTCTTCCTCCCGATATATATTCTACCTGCTCTTGCATTAAAGTGTTTGTTAACCCATAGAATACAAACACTGCCAGACCCTCTATTAGAGCCTGGCAGAGCACACTGCAGTAGTCTTTTATAAAAATTAGCAATGTAAATAGCGATTTACAATGATCTTCAGGCCGGTCACATGACTCGCGGCCGCTGTATGTATCTGATGAATGGCTTCTGCCAGAGGGGCCATGATCTCCCTCTGACATCAGCCGGGGAGATCGCATGGCCACTCAGCCTCTCCTGCAGTAGCCCTGGAAACCTGGCCGAGAGTCACATAGTCACATGACCGGCCTGAAGACAGTGCTAAAACAGTATTTCCAACGCTCATTTTAAAAAAAAAACAATATTGCAGTGTGGTATACCAGGATATCATAGAGGGGCTGGCAGTGTCTATTTACAATTTTAAATTTTACTAATAGCAGCGGATGGGGGGGGGGGGTGGCAGAGACTGGACCCACAGACACAAGGTGACAGGCAGGAAGGAGGGGGTGAGGGGGGGAGGGGGGAAAGAGGAGAGCAGAGAGGACATTGTATGATGGAGGGACGCACTTTGACCACGGTGATCAGGGCGGAGCAGCCCTGATTTTCGTGGCCTGTTTAGAGAGGCCATACAGGAAGTGTCAGATTCGGGGGGGTTACAGTTTAGAGGGGGGCAGATTACACAGCACAAGCACAATTTTTTTTTTTTTGGTTTAACAAACACTTTAATTACTACTTTGTTACAGCTATTAAAATATGGAAATACACACACACATATATATATATATATATATATATATATATATATATATATATATATATATATATTACTGTATTTATTGCATACCACAATAGTTGAAGCAACACAATAATTCTAAATATTTGATGAATGTTCTCAGATGTATCAGGCCAACAGCACTAGTAGCAACAGAATGTACTGTAACATTAATTGGCATCATACAAGCAACTTCCTTCCTGTAGCAAGAAAATCCTTTGTTAAACTGTACTATAAATGTCTATAGTTCCACTACTTTAGAAATTATGCTGCAATACTTGTAACAAACAGGACATGTTCTAATTTTATGAGACAGTGCAAATAACCATATTGTGCATTTGTAGTAAATAACTGCCCACTTATTTGGTGAGATAGATTACAAATCAAACACCAGCTTCTTAGACTGCTGTCAAAAGTGCTGAAGAGTTAGCAAAGTCCACTAATTCTACAGCAGCGCTGACAGCACTCTGTTTACCCCAAAATGCTTTATTCACTGTATTATATTTTAACCTAATAACTAATCTTCTTGGATTTCACATTTTTCGCAACTATCTGGGAAACAAATCGCCTGTGTCGTCAACGTTTTTTATTTTTTCACCCATGCCACTTACTTCAATGTCCTGTGTGCTAAGTGTAAGGGTCTGCCTGTTTACATAATTAGCCCCAGTAGCAAAAACGGATGAAGAAAGCAGTGAGTTAGTCACACAAGGAGGCTATTCCTGCACACAGGGTAAAATGTCCCCAATGCCATGGTGGCCATGATTACAAGACAGCAACATTTGAATTCTATACCAATATAAATGTATCAAAGGTCTTATAAATAATTCAATATGCCCAAAAAACATTCACACTAAACTGTGTTTATATTTAAAAAGTGAATTGTTCTTACAACATAAATAATCCATAAATCATTCAAAAGATGAGTATTACAACTTTTAAAGCAGTAATAAACCCTAAGTATAAAAGTAAAAAAATTTTGCAAATCCATAGTAAAATAACCAGGTAATTATAAAAATAAAACATTACCTAAGCTTTTTAAGCTTATCTCTTGAGTCCATTGCATCTATCCTTGCATAGAAATATGTTTGTACTGTACTGTAGTGACTGTGTAGGGCAAGGTTTCTCAACCAGGGTTTCATGGAACCCTAGGGTTCCTCCAGAAGTTGCTAGGGGTTCCTTGAGCAATGAGCAATTGCTCTCAGATAGGTTCTCACTAGCACCACGGATCTTTTGAGCTATCTGTAAAGGGGTAATTCTTCCCAACGGCCAAAAGTGGAATAAGTATTGTTCCCTATGACCATCACAATGGTGCATTATGAGTTGTAGATATAGTAAATTTTACCAGGGTTCCCTGAGACCGGAAAATTGGTTCAAGGGTTTCAATGTGTTGAAAAGATTGACAAAGGCTGGTGTAGGGCAAGACCTAGTGATCCTGTGATGGGCGATACCAAAGCTGTCCAATGATGAGACATGCTCAATGCTGGACTTGTCCCCTGGGAATTTGCTTTCTGAATTTGCATAGAAAGGCGACAATGGTGAGGCTTCTTACAGTGCATGTAGAGGCAGCATGGTCTCCCTTTTATTGTGTGAGGGGCTAGAACGTTGACCACAGGTTTCACAGCGATCACAGCAGAATAAAAAAGTGGCAAAAGTGGATTTTATTAAGAAAATGTAATTTATATATTTTTTTCAGACTGACGGTTTAGGTACAAAAATACCATAACCTTAATACCATTAAATTACAAAATTGCTTATGTAGCAATTGAATATATTTTCTATCGATTTTTTTTTTTTTTTTTACTCATTCATGCCACATAGAGGGTTAACTGTAGATGAAGGAGACATCTAACTAGTGACTGTGAATCTAGGATCTAGCAACTGGTAATTCAAGTTTATGCTGGTAACACAGCTGTTCCTGAGAGTGCCAAAGCCAACAGGCCAATTTTCCAGTGTCTCACCCACAAAGACGACTGATGCAATTGGAGATTTACAGACATGGGTGTAGGTAGTTACAAAAATCCATCTGACAATTCCATGGTAACTTCACTTTGTGTATTTGTGTGTATATATGTATGTGCAAGCAGGATATTACTGAGGCATACAGACTTCAAGGTTACAATAACATTTCAATCAGACTTTCCCAGTTTCATCTCAGCACAGGTGGCATTGTCAGCAGCTTAGTCACTTTCATATATTGGGCTCTGATAATGACATTGTACAGCTGTGTTTTGTTTAGGTAGCAGAGAGATTATAATCCATTTTTAAAGAATAGCATATTGCTCCCAGCTAAAAGGATAAGCACCAACGTAAGAGTAGGTTGAATCAATGAACAATAGCCATCACCTCCAAAAATAGTTTTATGAAAAGTGAAGCCATAGTGAGTATGAGTTGTCATGAGTAAGGACGCTAGTTTGAAACATGTAATTGTGTTGTAATTCTTTTAAAAGAATGAATAAAAGTTGACATTTTAATATCTTAAGCGGCACTGGCTATTCTACGTTGGTTTTACGCAAACACAAGAACAGTGACTCAAACAGACCATGACACTGCTGGAGGGAAGGGAATGTTGCAGAGTGAATAAGCTGTCCATCTATGATTTACTTTCACCTGTATTTTGGAGAGTTCAGTAGTCAGTACTCAGGAGCAGTTGTCCCTATGCACCTAGTTATCTCCAAGGTTATAGTGTTCAGCTCCTGTATTTACATAACTGTCTGTTTGAGGTACAATTTAAGTTTTTATCTCTGATGTTCTCTAGAGCAGTTGGCGAGTAGAATATAAGGTTGGGTAACAACAACAGGTTCCAGCATGATGTAAGACTGCATGCCTCCCAGCCCTGTGTTAAACTGGCTCCAACAGTGGCATTCTGATTTCTTATCATTTAGGGTAGAGATACACAGCCCAAGCATGTTAAACAGTATATTTTCAAGGTTCATTGCTTGGCATTTTGGCACATTGGTATATATACACTATATGGCCAAATGTTTGTGGATACGAGATCATCACACTCACAACAATATGACCAAAAGTGTTTGGACCCCAGTGGCGTCACTAGAGTTGGTGTAACCTGGTGTGTTAAAACATGGTGTCACTCCAACCCACCTTTGGCACTGAGCAGGCTAGTGTTTCGGTGCGGCTCTCCCCCCTTAACCTGCCACAATGGATGGAGCTGGGATGGGATTGGGGGGATGGAAGAAGCCGGAATGGGATCGGGGTGGTGGATAGAGCTGGAATGGGATTGGGGAAATGGATGGAGCCGGAATGGGATTGGGGGAATAAATGGAGCCGGAATAGGATCGGGGAGATGGATGGAGCCAGGATGGAATCAGGGGATGGATTGAGCTGGGATGGGATCAGGGGAATGGATGGACCTGGAGTTGGATCAGGGTGGTAGAGAGAGTTGGGATGGGATCGGGGTGGTAGATGGAGTTGGGATGGGATCGGGGTGATGGATGGAGCCGGTATGGGATCGGGGATGGATGGAGCCAGGATGGGATCAGGGGATGGATAGAGCTGTGATGGGATCAGGGGAATGAATGGAGCCCGGATGGGATTGGGGTGGTGGATGGAGCTGTGATGGGATCGGGGGATGGATGGAGCCGAGATGGGATCAGAGTGGTGGATGGAGTTGGGATGGAATTGGGGTGGTGGATGGAACTGGGATGGGATCGTGTTGATGGATGGAGCCCGGATGGGATTGAGGGGAATGGATGGAGCCGGGATGAGATCAGGAGATGGATAGAGCCGGGATGGGATTGGGGTGGTGGATGGAGCTGGGATGGGATCGGGGGAATGGATGGAGCTGGGATGGGATTGGGGTGGTGGATGGAGTTAGGATGGGATCAGAGTGGTGGATGGAACTGGGATGAGATTGGGGTAGTGGATGGAGCTGGGATGGGATCGGGGTGCCAGATGGAGCCAAGATGGCATCAGTGGGATGGATGGAGCTGGGATGGGTTTGGGGTGGTGGATGGAGCTGGGATGGAATTGGGAATGGGATCTTTGATTGAAGGGGGGTGGGGGTTACAGAATATGTGCTAGGGAGTGCTTTGGGAGGGGAGAGGAATAGTGCTGGGGGTGTCAAACTTCAAATCTACCCCCCTCCTTCTAGCACAAGTCCTCTCTAACCCAAAACAAAGCACCCTTCTACCACAAATCCTCTAACCCCCACCCCCTCCCTAAAATGTACTCCTGGCAGGATAATTGTTAACTACCCAGTTCCAGGGCCCCCAGAAGCCCCCCCATCACAATGTCCCACAAGACTCCTGTTATTACAGACCTCAGCCCCAGCCACTGAATAGATGCTGTAGTGCGCTCTCCCTCCTCCTCGGCTCTTCCTCCCGGTCTGTGTACTTGTCATGTCAGAGCCGAGGAGGAGGCTATAGTCCGGTGTGCAGTGAGTGCAGCCGGCAGGGAGATGAATGTTTTTGCGGCATGTGGGGGTGTGTGGGACTGTGACAATCAGACCTCAGGCACCCTGCCTGTCTGTCTGTCTCTGCCTTGGTCCCTCCCCACACATAGTGTGTAGCTAACGAAAACTCGGAAGGGAAGGAGGAAGAGGAGGTAGCCTCTGCGCACCGGTGTCAGTCTGGGCTTGATGTCACCCTCTGGTGGGTGTCACCTGGGTGCAGGCCTCACCCCCCGCATCCCCATAGCAACACCACTGTTTGGACCCCCTCCCGAATTATTAAGGTTAAGTTTTTCCAGTGAAAGGTACTGTTAAATTGTATAGCATACAATGACATTTTAGACAATTGTGCACTTTCAACCTTGGGGCCACATGACTGTACCCCTGTGCACAAAGCCAAGTTTGGTTTGGAGGAACTTGAGTGACCTGTAAAGAGCTCTGACCTCAACTCCAATGAGCACCTCTGTGATGAATTGGAACTAGGCAATTTATGTCTTCTTGTTCATAATCATTAGCTAACTTCACAAACCCTTTTTTGGCTAAATAGGCGCAAATTCCTACAGACACGCTCCAAAATCTTGTGGAAAGCCTTCCCAGAGGAATGTAGGCTGCTATAGCAACATTGGGATGGGCTGGCAATTCACATATTTATGCCCATGGTTTTGGAATGGGATGTCCACAAACATTTGGATATATAGTGTATGTAATTTTGGGTTCCAGAAAATTTGAACTGCCAGTACAATATTTGCATCCTCATGCAAGATGTCTTTAGAGCCATGGTGACATTGCCTATTGACAACCAATAGGAATCCTGCTATCTGCACTCTAGGATGGCTTGACTAATAACATTTGATTTCGTATCACCCATCTATAATCAACCACTACCAAAAACAACTGTTTTAGGAAAATCCTCTTATCCCTTAGGCTTCACGTACACGGGACGTTGTTCAACCTCTCCTGAAAGATTCAACTTGACAGCTAGAAACCGGCCTCTAAAAACGTCCGTTTAGTTTACATGCCGCGTTTAGTCGCATTTAGCCGCGTTTGCGCCTAGAATCGCTTTTTTTTTCAAAATAGCCAAAAATGAAAAACGCCTGTAAACGAAACACAGCTAACCACGAGTTGCCGCGTTTGGGTTCCAAAAAAAGCCTCTAAACACAACTGCCTAGAAATGACTATAAACGAACCAGTGTACTGATAAGATAACATGGAGGAGGGTTCAGGAGCAGTTGAAAAAAATGCCCAACTGCTCCTAAACGTCCGTTTACCAGCAGCAGCATACACGAGGCCTTACGATCCATTGTTTTGTTTTTTGACACAAGCATGTTACTGCAACATGATCTGAGCTAAAGAATTATAACCTGACACTGCTGCAACCTCACAGGAATTCTGATAGCATTTATAGTTAGATGGTTACAGTTGCTACAAGGTGAAAAACCCCATGCTCAAGGACATGACTTTTGACTTAGAATGGTATGACTGATAAATAATAAAGCTGGCATCATATGTTTAGAGAAACTGATCTCTGGAGCATGCTACTGTTCACTTAACTGTGCTTTGGTATGAAGACACAAAAGAAAGCGTTTGTGTCATTGTACCTAAGCAAAGTTGACAATGGCTCTTGATGTAGTATAAAGGTGACGATTTTCATAGGTTGTGACAATTTCCTATTGAGGTCCATGTATCTTGTGTCTTTGACATCTTGACAAAGTCTTTGGGTTTACTAAAGACAACTACCCTTCCTATGCTCTCCATGCAATTCTCAGTTGCATTAATAATGACTAAGCATTATGGCCATGTCCTACAGTTACGCTATTTTTGAACAATGATATGGAGCTGCTAAAAATCCCACTTATTAACCCATTTAATAAATACCAAAATGTTTTCTTGGGTTTTATGTACAGTAGGGAACTGTTACAGCCTCTGTTGGGTGTTTATTATCCTTTTTGTATCCCTTTTGGATACTTTTTGTTCTTAATGTACAACAGGAAGCAAGAGAAATTATCCACAAATTCAGACAGTTGTCCCTATTGAATAATTGTCACATTTTCTGTACAACTTTGGATTTTCCTTCACATTCTATCTCAATAGGGAATACATATAATTGATTATACAGAAAGTTACTTCTAATAAAAAAATGCTAAATGGCCATTTTACATTTATATCAGTTATACTTCAACTTTCTTTTTACTCCTAAATGTGGGTCATTTGTTGGCTGGGCTTGACTTTGTAGCAGCCAACATTATATAGCAAGCCAAAACAGGCATATGTGAAATAAAAAAAGGCACTCACTGGCACGTTGTGTTAGTTATGTGTAATTTTGTGGGTGTTGCTTCTTTTATTATAGTTGTTAAAAAGGTATGTTTCTTCTGAACTGGACTGAACTGAACTGAACTATGCAGAGACAGAAATGAATGAAGTGTAGCTGGTGGGCAGACTCACTGCTGGTAATGGTTGTATATTTCTGATAGACTTCTAATAAAAGGATAAAACATTGTACAGACTCCTCTTGGTTTATTTAATAAGGCTAAAACACAAACCTGCAGAAACCAATCACTTTCTACTGAGTGCTCTAAACTGATTTATGGTGAAATCTGATTGGTTGTTATGGTTACCGCCCTTTTACCTTTATCATTACTCTTTACATCTGTAAATCATATAATAGGGAATACATTATTTATTTGTTTTCTATAATTCATGTACCAAATAAAATACATTATATATATCTCTTCCAACCTCACACTACAATATTACTCAACATAGGAAATGGTTTCATAGCAACAGATTCACTTAGCGGAGATCTGGCAAGCTAGTTTCAAAGTTCTGGAAGTTTATTTTATTTTACTCTAAAGCTGGATACATACTATACAAATTTCTGTAGATTTTTTCCTTTAGATTTACCAAAAACCATATAATATGAGGTCAAACCTTAAGAGTTTCAATTTGTATGCAATCAGGCTGGCCCTTGCACTACATTGTTTTGGTAAATCTAAAGGAAATCTGACAAAAAAGTTGTATAGTGTGTATGGGTTCTCAGGGTGCAATAAGTAAGACATTGCAGGGAGCAATGGTGATGTTGTAAAAGTGTCTTATATCAACCAATCAGAAATGATCGATCTGATCTGACTAATGATTTTCCATAATGCATCTATGATGTGCCTTCTGGTGAGATGAAATTGGGGTGGTAGCTATTGACTTTTGCTTTCTTATTATCATCATTCTTCTTCCCACTCACATACAGGATAAAATATTGTGAGCCTTTACGCCAGGCATCACTAAATGGCAGACCGTGGGCCGAACATGGACCCAGTAGCAGCCCTATGCGGCCCGCAGCCTCGCCAAATAGTTGCCTGAGTGTTCTCTCCCATCTGCTGGCTTGCCTGCCCCCGGCTGCCGCTAACATCCTTGATTACATGGGAGGCGCTGCAGGTCTGGACAAAGGGCGTGACTTTTCAAGTTACAAAGCAGGTGATTGGTTGTTAGACAGTGGGGCGATCCCAGCAACAAATAACACGCCTTTAACTTGATAAGTGCCGCCCTTTGCCTGGACCTGCCATGCGTGCTTCCCGGCTTGTGTGACTAAGGTAGGGCAGTGTGGGGAGGGGGCAGAAGGGGGAGTGATGAGATGATG
The DNA here is from genome assembly GCA_028564925.1 of Lithobates sylvaticus. Classification (NCBI taxonomy): domain Eukaryota; kingdom Metazoa; phylum Chordata; class Amphibia; order Anura; family Ranidae; genus Lithobates; species Lithobates sylvaticus. The sequence goes on from CM053032.1 coordinate 172,089,545, forward strand.
AAAGGGACAATCTGACTCTGTAATATCGAGGGAGGACTGTGATGGAGTGGGGTTTGTAATGGAGTGGGGTCTGTGATGGAGTGTGATCTGTGATGGAGTGGGGTCTGTGATGGAGTGGGGTCTGTAATAGAATGGGGTCTGTGTTGGCCTGGCTCGCTGTCTCCACTCTAACTCTAATTCATGCCAAAGGTGTTCTATTGGGTTGAGGTCAGGACTCTTTCAGTCAAGTTCCTCCACCCCATACTCGCTCATCTATGTCTTTATGGACAGGTACATGAATGCAATACTATTTTCTACTTTTGCTTAAAATGTAAAGAGTAATCATACATAGAATGGATTGCCTTAAAATGTATGGCTGTATAAATGATTTTCTACTAATTCTATCAGTATAAGCGGCAGGTTCAGACATGAGAAGTTGCTGCTGTATTTACAAATTACATTGTAACTAGGGTTTCTGTGGGTACAACAAAGGCCACTGGAAGATAGCAAGGTCTGATAACCCAAATTGTGCGGAGAGTATGGGGAAGTCATATCAAACACAGTGCTACCATCATTTCTCCAAAATCCAAAAAAAGTCAGTGACAAAAACATTTCAAATCTCATGCCTGTGGTTGGCAGCCAGAGAAGGTGATAGAACACAGACACAATTTAAATTAGAGCTTCCCCCTTTTGGGTGGAGCTCCGCTTTTTATATTTAAAGCTCCGCTTTAAATATACATTTTATATAAATATAATTTACTCTTAGACTTTTTTGTTTTAGGTTCCTTATTCTCTGTTTTGTAATATTTTTCTTGTGTAAATATTTTCCTGTACAGTTTGTCTTGTCTTTCATTAAAACAATATTTAAAAATTGTTACACTGAATCTCCGAATGCAGTAAACAGAAAAACAAGTACTTTGCATCTGTAGAAAACTACCAATTTGTAAACTCTGTTACATTCCTCTCTGGGCATGGCAGTGAGGAATACAGACATTCCTTTTAAAAGGCAAGAATTGAAACAGCAGATGCTGTGCACGGGTGATAGCTACTGTGTCTGTGGAAAGAGATAACCTAGTAGTTATCCTACCCCAGTAACAATCAGTCTCAGTATGCTGGTGCTTAGATTGTTGTCCCAGAGCAGGAAAATCTTTGCACAGGATGCAATCTTAGAGTGTAATTATCATAGCCATCTACCATCTTGACAACCTCTGTCTATAAAGTGGTTGTAAACCTTTACATATACCCAGAGAAGTGACTGGCCTCGGGTGATACACAGAGATTAAACAAATCCTTCCACATAAGTTGTTTCTGTCTGCTGCCCAATCTTTTCTACATCTGTTCACAGTGCTGAAATATAAAGCTTGTCTGAGAGGTCAGAAAAAAGGAGGTGGAGAGCTGAAGTTACATTCTGCAGAACTCAGTAAGGAAAGCTCTAAGAGCTGATTGGAGGGAAGGGACACACGCCCCTCGACACAGCACACAGGAACAGAGCTGAGACACCTGAAATCTTCATGTTAACAAGCGTAAAGCATGTATTATAGCCAGTGTAACATCACACAGCACACAGGAACAGAGCTGAGACTATCAATCATCTGGAGCACACTCCCCTGTCACCATTTTTCTCTTGGGGTCAGGAAAACTTTTTGGAAGTGACTCATGCTGATAGCAGAGGAACGAAGCAGCAGGCAAAAGTGAAACTTAGTGCCCTTAAATCAGTTGTATACCCGTAAAAGAAAAAAAAAAAAAAACCTGCATGGCAAAGGCATAATGAGCTAGTATGCACGGCATACTAGCTCATTATGGAATACTTACCTTAGGACGAAGCATTGGCATTGTATCCTGGTCACCACCGAGAGAGCTGACATTTTCCTCTCTGTGTTTCTTCCTGGTTCGCGGTTCCAGGGCTGTGAGTGGCCGGAGCCACGATGACATCACTCTCGTGCATGCACGGGGGAGTCCTCCATTCCGGCCGCTAGTTACGGCACAATACACCGGACCTTCGCTGAACCCTCACTGCGCATGCACTGCTGACGTCAGCGGCTGCATGCAGGGTGAATATCTCCTAAACCATGTAGGTTTAAGAGATATTAATTTTACTATAATAAGGCTTACCTGTATATAAAAATTAAAAAAGGGCTATACAACCACTTTAATTGAGACAAGTAAGCACTACAGTGGAACATGCTTTGTTCATATGTCATGTCTGAGGTTTACAACTACTTTAAGCTCTATCCACTTTCAGGCAGACTTTTTCCTGAGTGAAGACATGATTTTGTCAGAGATAGACAGTTTGTTGGTTCCTTGGGCGATGCTCAATGTAACTGCAATATTCATGCAAATAAATCTGTTAAGTCCAATGGTTTATATGTTTGGGTGGTAATTGTCCACTTGTCAATATGTACAGTATATGCTAAATGATCCCCTCCGCTTCTCCCAGGACCTCCTGCTCTCTAGCTCCCTTGTTACCTCCTCTCATGCTCGTCTTCAGGACTTCTCCAGAGCATCTCCCATCCTCTGGAATTCCCTGCCCCGCTATATCTGATCAGCCCCTAACCTGTCCACCTTTAGGAGATCCCTGAAAACTCACTTATTCAGAGAAGCCTATACCACACCCACCTAACAACCCCATCAAATCATTCTCCGCATCTATTACCTTTTGTACCACCACCCCCTCCCTTTAGAATGTAAGCTCTACGAGCAGGGCCCTCCTGTCCCTTCTGTATTGTACTATAATTGTGCTGTCCCCCCTCTACATTGTAAAGTGCTGCGTAAACTGTTGGCGCTATATAAATCGTGAATAATAATAATAAAAATGATCTGTTGCTGAGTGTGGTAATACATCTTAAACACAGACACGAATGAAGTAGGTAGTGCTTAGTGGATTTCCTTTGTAGAATTTCAGTACTCATCAAAACATAGGATGCTGTTTGAGTCTTGGCAAGAAACACAGTTATAAGTGTTAGATGACGTTTTATCGAATAATGAGCCAAACAGGTATTTTTGGGAGCCAATTTCCAAGCAGGAAAGTTTTTGTGAATGGAAAAGTGGTTATATTTGAACAAATAGCTTTACTTGGAACACCTCCAGCAAAATAAATGGTATTACTCATAGGTATCAAATTGTCATTGCTCTGGTATCATTGCCCTAGTGAAATCAGGAAATGAAAGGAGATATCTTGTTTATCGCTATGATGAGGACAACAAGTGGAAACACATACAAGGAACTTCATGTTAACAAGCGTAAAGCATGTATTATAGCCAGTGTAACATCACACATCTCCAGAAGAATGACTTCATTGGATGCTTATAAGAGTTATCATTAGTTAGTCAGCAGTAGGTGACTTTGAACATGTTTGGGACATACTTAGACAAATAAAAAAATAGGAATACTGGAGTCAAGCACTTTTCTGTAGCAGAGAATGACATTTTCCGACCCAAATTTGGGGTCCCGTATCTCGGGGCCACTTGGTGCTAGGAACCCCAAATTTGGTGTGCAAACCCAGTGTAACTAGCATAACATATCCAAAGATGGAGTTCCTAGCTCTAAGTGGCCCCGAGATACGGCGCCCCAAAATTTGGTTCGGAAAATGTCATTCTCTGCTGCAGAAAAGTGCTTGACATTTTCCTTACCGACTTTGGTAACAATCAGCCCAAAAAAATGTCAATGGTGTTCGTGTTCCTTCTTTAAAATAAAGTATTGACTTTGCAGTTGTGTTCTCTATGGGAAACAACCTACAAGGCCTCTGATGAGATATCTTTTTTTTTCGCCAAAAATATGTATTTTTATTGAGAAAGTAAGTTCAATAAAACAATGACATCAATCCAGCACAATTTTCACACATGACAAGACACAAAGTCGTCATCACCATGGCAATAGGAAAAGAACATTCCAAAAATAAAGATCATTTAGGACGCATAACCTCACAATAATATTGTATCCATAACAGGGTCGGTGGGTCTAATGCCTGGGGTCTGCAGCCACAAGCCTCAGATCTTTTCAAATTTCCCTGGGCAGCCCCTGTGCTGGTATAAGAAGCGTTCCAATCTGAGCATACTACCTATAGATTTAAATAATTTGGCACGTGTAGGGGGATCCTGAGATTTCCGATGAATAAGAATCGGTCTATGGGCCTGAAATAGAGCTCCATTAAAGTGGAAGTATACTCCTTTTTTTTTTTTTTAATCTTGTACCTACAGATAAGCTATAATAAGGCTTCCCTGTAGGTACAGTAAATATCTCCTAAACCTGCACAGTTTAGGAGATATTCACACTGCATGCAGCCAGGGACGTCACCGGCTCATGCACTCTGAAGAGACGACATACCCGTGCTGTCCCTTCAGAGCTCCGTGCCACACTCCGTGACTCATAGGAGTGACAATGTTGCGGTGCGGCCAATCAGATGGCCAGAGGATGCGAACCTGGAAGGAAGACCGGGTGAACATGGAAGCACCTTCATCGGTGACATCACACCACTGGAGGGCTTCATTCTAAGGTAAACATTTCCTAATGTGCTAGTATGCCATGCATACTAGCACATTATGCCATTGGCTTACAGGGTTAAAAGAAAAAAAAATGTGTGGTTTACTACCGTTTTAATGGCTTCCTGACTGTTATCAACCTGTTATCAACCTGTAAATCACCTAGGATACACAACACACTGCATTTGGGATCGACAGGCATAGTGGTTTGAAATACTCCATTAAGGGTGGTCGCTATATCTGTCCAGTACGTATGCAACTTGGGGCATCTCCAGATTGAATGGATTAGATCCCCATGATAGGATCTGGTAAAGCCCCCATCTTTAAATGTTTTGCTGGTGTGTCTGATGAGATATCTTGGTCTCCTGTGTTACAGATTAATATTCTGATTGTACTACTATGTGGTTACTATGTGCAAAGCAAGCAATTTTATTTCCATAAGCCTTTTATATATAAGGGCCTGTATTTAGTGTCTTTTGAATACATTGCTGAAAAGAACAGAGAAACTTATCCTAGCAGTTAAAAGTTGTATCTTTAAATCCCAGCTGGCTCCTCCTTATAACATTATACAGAACATCTTGAGAGGGATTAAGGCAATTAGATGTAAGATTTTCATGGTCCCATTAGAGCAGGCACAAACTTGAATAAATAGCTCCATTTTGCTTTTTTAGCATTCAACAAGCTCAGGTAGTGCTTGAAGAAAGCTTGCTTGATGGCTATAACTGTTTAATTATTCATTAACTCATTAGAGGGATTCATGTAGACTTCTAATAATACACTCAATATTATATTGTTTCCCATTGATAGTTAGCTGCAAACCTTAATTTATCAACGAGAAATGGAAACAATATAGATTCTTCCAGCATGTTTGTTCTGTTGACAAATCTCAGATGAGGATACAGATTAGTTACTTAAATACATAGAGAGCATTGTGATAAAGGGTGACTTTATCACTAAGGGTCCTTTCACACGGGGCGGATCCGTAATGATCCGCCCCGTGAAGATCCGCTGCTCAGCGGGGATCGCACAGCTGATCCCCGCTGAGCCGACTGATGACAGGGCGGTCCCTGCACACTGTGCAGGGACCGCCCTGTCAGTTCTCCGCTCTCCTCTATGGCGGATCGGATGAACACGGACCGTCTGTCCATGTTCATCCGATCCGCTCTGCAGACGGAGGAAAAAATAGGATTTTCCTCCGTCTGCAGAACCGGACAATTGCGGAGGAGGACAATAGCGGGTGTCAGCGGATGCTCATCCGCTGACACCCGCTGCCCCATAGACATGCATGTATGTCCGTTTTTCATCCAAAAACGGATGGATGAAAAACGGACATACGGTCCGCATGTGTGAAAGGGGCCTTAAAGTGTTACTAAACCCAGAACCCTGCATTCACTTTATCTGGTCTCCCACAGTACACATGGAAATGCAATTATTTTTTATAGTAAATATAAACTGCTAAATACCTTTTCTCATCAGCAGTATTTAGCATTCTTGTGACTTCTATCACTGTCTGGTAAAAGCTTGTAGGAGGAGTTTTCATTCTCCTCTGACTGTCCTATAAGGCTGCAGGACCCCTGACCCTCTGTCTGGATAGCACTGATTGGCCCTGTGCTGATCACGTGCACCCTTCCCAAGAAAAAAAAAACTTTCTAGCAATACACAGCAAACTGAGCATGTGCAGAGTGACTCCAAAGGCTGTGTCTTATCAGGATATGGATTTGGGACAGTGGAAGAAGTGGAGGATCAGATAAGACAGGATCAAACAGGCTTTTTACATAATGCACAGGCTTAACCCCTTAGGTACCACAGTGAGTATAACAAGCATGCTTTACTGCATATACAGACTGATTTTACTGTTGTGGGTTTAGTAACACTTTACAGAGCAGTAGGCCTTATATATTAAACGTGGCTTTGCTACTATTAATAACCAACAAGATACTAGCTGTCATTTTTAATTTGTGGGTTGAAGAATAGAAAAAAAAATCTTGATTGGACAACAGCTCGTCCTCTGCAGTAACACAGTTTTCCTACCTAGCCAGCACTATTGCCAGAAGTCGGGAATAAAGGAGTATCATTATACATCCTTGTTGACAGCTTTATAAATGACAATATACATTTGATACTCAAAATTGCGCAACATGTCGGAGCAACAAATGCAAATGTAGCAATTTAAAATCCAGGTTTTTATGATATAAATCATTACAGTAATTATATTAACCTGAAACCCTATACACAAAATTATTAATTAGTCAACATTTCTCAGTCTTTTCTACTCCACCCACATAAAGCTTACTAATTCCTGAAATTTAGACAGACGTGTTGATTTGAACTGTTGTGTAAGTTACATAGTTACATAGTAGGTGAGGTTGAAAAAAGACACAAGTCCATCAAGTTCAACCTGTGTGTGTGATTATATGTCAGTATTACATTGTATATCCCTGTATGTTGTGGTCATTCAGGTGCTTATCTAATAGTTTCTTGAAACTATCAACGCCCCCCGCTGAGACGACCGCTTCTATCACAACCCACTACGTCAGGGGCGTCAAACTCAATTTCATTGCGGGCCGCATCAGCATTATGATTGTCCTCAAAAGGGCCAGTTGTATCTGTAAGATTAGATGTCCAGCACATCCCTTCCCCTTACATTAGATGTCAAGAGCCACCCCACCATCAGAAGTTGAGTACCCTACTCTCCCTAACATCACAGTGTACCCACTTTCCTTATGCTGCTGCTGGGAAGAAGCTGGATGCATTGCTTGAAAGCAGAAAGTATGGGTCTGGAAGAAGACCAGAGGAGGGCTGGAGCTCTCCTGCAGCTGCAGGAGAGGTATGAGGGCCACATGAAATAGCCTGGAGGGACGGATTCGGCCTGCGGGCCTTGGGTTTGACACCTGTGCTCTACGTGGTTTAAGGTTAAACCTCTTTTCTTCTAATTTTGTGGCCACGAGTCTTGTTAAACTCGCTCCTGCAAAAAAATATTCCTATTGAGGGGGCACCAGTATGGTATTTGTATATTGAAATCATATCCCCTCTCAAGCGTCTCTTCTCCAGAGAGAATAAGTTCAGTGCTCACAACTTTTCCTTATAAATAATATCCTCCAGACCCTTTATTAGCTTTCTTGCCCTTCGTTGTACTCGGTCCATTTCCAGTACATCCTTCCTGAGGACCGGTGCCCAGAACTGGACAGCATACTCTAGGTGCGGCTGGACCAGAGTCTTGTAAAGCTGGAGAATTATCGTTTTATCTCTGGAATTTATCCCTCTTTTAATGCATGCCAATATTCTGTTTTCTTTGTTAGCAGCAGATTGGCATTGCATGCCATTGCTGAGCCCATTGTCTACTAGGACCCCCAGATCCTTTTTCCTCCTAGATTCCCCCAATAAGTACTCTCTTATTCATTAGAGAGAATATATTGTTTTTTTAGGTTTTTAGATATGAAGCAGCTCAATGTGTTTTTTTGGAATACCAGTTGTTATATGTCAGTAATTTATTTTTTGTGACCTTAGATATGTGTATTATATGTCTGCTAGAATTCTCCATCTTTGTTACAATGTCCACCCTGCCCAAGCCCAGTTATCCCATCCCCACTGGACCCCACCACAGATACACATGTGACAGTGATCTTATTAGTATAAATAGTCATTTCAGATTTATGTTAGGGTCTGTATTAGCTTTCATTCTGGTCACTCCATGAAACAAAAAGGTTGGACTGATCTTTGTACTCAAATGTATGTATAATCCATTAAAGAGCTCTCTAACTTTGAACATCACCATTACAGAGTCACTAGCCAGAAGTATTGTTAACAGTACATGCATGTTGGCCACAGTAAAATGCAAAGCAGCTGCACACTAGTGAGGTACAAATGAACAAATATAGCCCCAGCCTAGAGACCACTCATTCTAATATGTTTCACTGCATCGTGCAAGTCCAATGTGGTGAAAGGCATTAGAGCCTAACATGTTCCAAGGTATCGGACTTATGCCACGTACACACGAGCGGAATGTCCGACAGAAAAAGTTTGACGGAATCTTTTCATCGTATATTCCGATCATGTGTGTGCCTCATCTGACTTTTTTTTTTTCGAAAATTCTGAATAATTCTGACGGAACCAATGCCGGGAAAACCGCTCGTCTATATGCTGTTCCGATGGATCAAAAACAACGCATGCTCTGAAGCAAGTACGAGACGGCAGCTATTGGCTACTGGCTATTGAACTTCCTTTTTCCAGTCCCCTCGTACGTGTTGTACGTCACCGCGTTCTTAACGATTGGACTTTGGTGTGTTCGTGTGTAGGCAAGACAGTTTCAGCGGAACCTTCAGAGTTTATTCCGACGGGAAAACTGGTCGTGTGTACGCGGCATTAGAGATAGAGGAAGCATTAGAGTGAGTGGTCTTCAGATGGGGCCTATGACTGTTATTGATGGAGTAAAGCCTTGATAATTTGTACATCACTAACGTGCCACTGCTTTGCCTTTTTTTTGGTGTGCTTGGAGTGAATATGGTTTCCTTTAAGCCTAGCACCCAAGTTCCATTAGATGGCTGGAGTTTTTGCCTTTGAGCAAAGGATATCTGCACAGTTTCTTAACATGTGTGCTGCTGGCGTTATCACATGAAGACTCCATTATTTTGGTCTCCTGCTGTTATGAATAATACAAGTAGTCTACTCTCTTCAATATATTAGAAATAAATGCTGAGTATCCTACATTACTGAATCCTTCTAGCCATATGCAGTCCTAACTGAAGCAATAATTATTAACATACAACAAAATGGATTATAGGGCTTGCTAATTAATACAGCACAATGAGTATTGGTGAGTCAATGGTGACACACAAAGCAAAATAATCATAGCAACCATCTAATAACTGTTTACTGTAAAGCCCAAAAGAACTTTCAGTTTATATCAAAAATTTTAGTTTTAGTTTTTTTTTTTTTTTTTAAAGAGTTGAAAAAAAAGTTCCCAGAGAAGGATACTTGCTCTCTGCAGAGGTCCAACATACCCCCTGCAAAGTCAGAGCTATTACTCCACAATTAGCAAAGTCTAGCTCCCTGCTGATTGGAGACTCTAAAGCCTTGTATACACGATCGGATTGTTGGGCAACAAAACCGTGGAATTTTGTCCGAAGGGCGTTGGCCCAAACCTGTCTTGCACACACACAGCCACACAATTGTTGCCCAACAATTACGAACATAGTGACGTACTACGTTGTTTTTCAACTCTTTAGCGCCACCCTTTGGGCTCCTTCTGCTAATTTCGTGTTAGTAGAAGTTTGGTGAGTGTTGATTCGCACTTTTCATTTCATACTTTTGATTTCGCACTTTTTATTTTTACCCTTTTCAATTCGCACTTTTCAGTTAGTTTCTGAATGGGCGTTCGTCTAACCAGACATGTTGCAGGATCGAAGGAGATAACGTGTTATTTACTATTGGCCTTGGAGTTATTGCTTTGACATAATTTTTTTGGTTGAATAATGATTTGATTTGGTACATTTTCTATATTTTTGGATGCATAGAATGCACTTTTTGGTTAAGTTCTATTGCCAGATAGCATGTCTAATTGTATTTTTTTTCTTTTTTAATGCACAATAAAAAAATTGTGGAGAATAATACTTGGCTATGTGTTTTACTTCAAATGACAGTTGGGGAGTAGGCAGGTACATTTTAAAAAATACAATGTAAAATTAACAAGGGACACCAACTTAGTTATATCTTTGATCTTAAAAACTACGGGATAATGGTGTTGTGGTAACTTGCTCAAATAAAAAAAAATATATCATAATAATATTATTCTTGATATCACTAGAAAAAAAAGCCTTTGAAAATTAATTTGCAATAACTCCATCAGTATCACTAGCAAAGCAGCTTCATTATCATCCCATTAAAGAAGAAGAGAATTGTGCGCTGCATTTCGAGATTTTATAATTTGCCACATCACGAATGTTAAGTCTCCATTACGAACGCTAGTTTACAAGACCGACCAGTTCTGGCTTGTCCATGCTTCCGAGCAGGCTTGTTTGTATTTTGTCCGACGGACTTGTGTACACACACTCGGAAAATCCGACAACAGACATTTGTCCCTGGAAAATTTATAAACCTGCCATCCAACATTTGTCCACAGAAAGTTGGCCAACAATTGTCCAATGGAGCATATACACGGTCAGATTTTCCCCAACAGCCTGTCATCACACATTTCCCCTTGGAAAATCCCATTGTGTGTATGAGGCTTTAGCTCTGATTCAGCAGAAAGCATGTCGAGTGTCCTCAGTGTCTGAATGAGCTCTGTGAGAGGACTGCTGGATAAAGTATATAGAGGAGGGACAACCCCCCCCTCCCCGATGAGAGTGGAGGAACATCAGAATCATAGCGGATCCTCTGATATCAACGGGCTAGACATGACTTATCTGTAGTGGGTGGTCATGATCGTGATCTGGTGAGTTATCTGGTATGGCAAAGATGGTGAAGCACTGGAGCATTTTGTTGGAAGATTGGGGATGCGTTTTAAAAATATTGTCTGCACAGAACTGGGGCACTTTTCCTTAATGGTTTTGAAGATTTTTGACACCTTTGATGGACTTTTTTGCACAGCACTATATCACTTTTTCAGTTGTATAACACCAGAATACTGTATATGGACACTTCATTGAGTGGTATATGGAAATTTGTGGTACCACATTTTTTATATTTTATTGCACTGGTATATATAGATGAGGTATATAAAGAATATTTGTACTTTAGGTGATTTAGATATTGATGCTACAGGTCAGCGCTGTATAAGTTTGGAGGATTATTGTGATATCCCTTGCTATAGGAATTGACATACTGGTGATATCAATTTTTCTTATTTAGCGGATTTAAACTGAAAATTCAGTTGGGCATTAAACTATATTTTAAATAGTTGCTAGGAGTTACTGCACTTTGCACATCTTCATTGTTCTTTTCAACTGCCCTATTTCCTATTGGGCTCCAGTATAAAAACTGTAGGAAAGGAAAGTTGTTTTGATCAAATCAACCACTACATCCGCCATTTTTCTCATGTTGGAAGAGGATAACACTATGGCTGGAGAGTGCAAATCCTACTGTAGTGCAACTCCGTATAGAAACCAATCAGCTTCCAGGTTTTATTGTCAAAGCTTAATTTGAAGAAGAGAATTGTGCGCTGCATTTCGAGATTTTATAATTTGCCACATCACGAATGTTAAGTCTCCATTACGAACGCTAGTTTACAAGACCGACCAGTTCTGGCTTGTCCATGCTTCCGAGCAGGCTTGTTTGTATTTTGTCCGACGGACTTGTGTACACACACTCGGAAAATCCGACAACAGACATTTGTCCCTGGAAAATTTATAAACCTGCCATCCAACATTTGTCCACAGAAAGTTGGCCAACAATTGTCCAATGGAGCATATACACGGTCAGATTTTCCCCAACAGCCTGTCATCACACATTTCCCCTTGGAAAATCCCATTGTGTGTATGAGGCTTTAGCTCTGATTCAGCAGAAAGCATGTCGAGTGTCCTCAGTGTCTGAATGAGCTCTGTGAGAGGACTGCTGGATAAAGTATATAGAGGAGGGACAACCCCCCCCCCCCCCGATGAGAGTGGAGGAACATCAGAATCATAGCGGATCCTCTGATATCAACAGGCTAGACATGACTTATCTGTAGTGGGTGGTCATGGTGATCTGGTGAGTTATCTGGTATGGCAAAGATGGTGAAGCACTGGAGCATTTTGTTGGAAGATTGGGGATGCGTTTTAAAAATATTGTCTGCACAGCACTGGGGCACTTTTCCTTAATGGTTTTGAAGATTTTTGACACCTTTGATGGACTTTTTTGCACAGCACTATATCACTTTTTCAGTTGTATAACACCAGATTACTGTATATGGACACTTCATTGAGTGGTATATGGAAATTTGTGGTACCACATTTTTTATATTTTATTGCACTGGTATATATAGATGAGGTATATAAAGAATATTTGTACTTTAGGTGATTTAGATATTGATGCTACAGGTCAGCGCTGTATAAGTTTGGAGGATTATTGTGATATCCCTTGCTATAGGAATTGACATACTGGTGATATCAATTTTTCTTATTTAGCGGATTTAAACTGAAAATTCAGTTGGGCATTAAACTATATTTTAAATAGTTGCTAGGAGTTACTGCACTTTGCACATCTTCATTGTTCTTTTCAACTGCCCTATTTCCTATTGGGCTCCAGTATAAAAACTGTAGGAAAGGAAAGTTGTTTTGATCAAATCAACCACTACATCCGCCATTTTTCTCATGTTGGAAGAGGATAACACTATGGCTGGAGAGTGCAAATCCTACTGTAGTGCAACTCCGTATAGAAACCAATCAGCTTCCAGGTTTTATTGTCAAAGCTTAATTCAGCAAGCTGAAGTTAGAAGCTGATTGGCTACCATGCACAACTGCACCAGATTCTGACTGCACCCGTTTTAGTAAATCTATGGTTCATGTGTACACTTTTCCTCTGCTTTTAAAATTTGTAGAAACTTCTGCATGAAATAGTTGTAAAATGGAAATTTGGGTGACAGTTGTCAGAAAACATCCACCTATGTAAATCATTAGCATGCAGAACAAACACCTGTGACCTTCTAACAATCATATGAGCTGCAGTAGCTTGTCCAATGTGCCACAAGTGGATACCGGTAAATTTATATTAGGGCAGGGGTAGGCAACCTCGGCCCTCCAGCTGTTTTGAAACTACAAGTCCCATTGCAAGACCCTGACAACCACAGGCATGACTCCTAGAGGCAGAGGCATGATGGGAATGTCACACCAATGCACATCCACAATGCACTGCAATGCATTTGTGTTGTAGTACACCACAGCATAGAGGTGCACATGCTCTGAAAAAATTGTGCAGGACCTTGTTTTTTTTTACTTTAAGGTGCAATGAAAGCTCATTCAACACCCAGGGGTTGATTCACTAAAACAATGGAAACTGTTTACATGGAAAGCCAATGCTCATTTTATAAAGTGTATATTCTCTTTGCAAAGTAAATGTTAACAAAAATAAGAACTTTGAATATCTAGTCGTGTGTAAGGGAAATTTAAAAAACTGATTTTTTGCTACAACATGATTGGTTGATTGCAGTGAACAGCTTCAAGCAATAAAAATCACAAAAAACAAAAAGTCATATATTGCAGCCTACCCAGCATTAGCTGTGGTGGTTGCATTTGTTTTCTATTTTTATGCTTTTTCCCCTCTGTTTTCACCTGGCGATCTGGCCAGTAACACACCACCCACCACCCTGTATTAAAGTCCCCCCACTCTGGATGAAGAAGCACAGGGGGCACAACAGACAGCAGCATTGTCAGTCTGGGAGGAAGGGAAGTGTTAAATGTATTAGCAGATTTAGATGCACTAACAAATTGAAGCCAAACTCTGGCTCACACTTTATAATCAGTTACAGCAAACAGTTTTTTTCCTTTTTGGGATGAAGGTTTTACATGAAAAAATAAATAAAATTTGATTACTGTAAGCACCCCTGTCAGTGTTAAATGGTTTGTATCATCCCTGCAAATGCATACATCTGAAAGAGAGCTTGTTCTTTTGAAAAACAACAAACCTACTGGTCAGATCACCAAGTGAAACTAGAAGAAAGAAAGGCCAAAAAAGAAAACGAATGCAGTCATTACATTTAAGAATTGGAAAGGTGCAATATAATATATTTTTTTCTTTTGGGTTTATTACTGCTTTCACCTTATTTACTAAGCTCAATGAACATTTTACTTAGCAATACGTGAACAGCCTAAACTCCTTTAGCAAATAAACCTATATATCTTGAATTCCTCATAATGCCAAGTATTAGGTATCAGCAGGCCTGGTGCTTTTTTCTGACTCTATAGCAGGAAGCTCCTTTGATTTGGAAACTCCCAAGCTTGCATATGAATATTCATAACAGATGTCCCCAAAGTTATAATATCAAATTATAACATTCACAAACATCAAATGGGGTGCTGGGTGCATATCCAACCACCAACCAAGCACTTCCCAGACACCAACAATTGAAGAGCGTTTTGGGCCAGTTGACTAGCTTTGGCACCAGTTTCTTTCAATTGGCCACTTCAAGTGGAAGTGCACTCAGGGGACTAGTGACTTCATGGTTGGCTCAGGAGATTGTATGAATGACGGATGCACTTGTCCTAAATCTGGACACTGACAAACCCAGTAAAATATGCTATATAATTAGTACCTTCCCAAAATTTTGGAAAGTTTCTATATACATGTGGACGTGGTAACCTGGCCAGCTATAACTCTCTTTTTTAAGATATTACAATGCTATATAATTCGAACAATGCAGCATGTCCAAGCACACTTGTAACTGACTGTTTTTTTTTGTTATCACTTTTTTTTGTTAATCACTTGTAAGACCAAATCGTTAACAGCTCAGGAACATTTCTAATTTTTTTTTTTTTGTCCATGCCATTTATTCTTTCAATGTAAGTGTCACCCAATGCCGGGTCAGCCTATGACCCAGTGCCCTTGAATGGAGTACAAAGTGGCCAGGGTGTCACTCTTTAGCTGTGTCACACTAATGGTTATATCTCCACTTACCCTGACAAATGTTCACAGCTGCTATAGCAAGTTAGTATAACAACTCATCATACAAACATGAATCCAACTTTCAATGATATGTTATATAGTGTAAAAAATAAAATAAAAGAACTTACGGTTATGGCCAGGAGCCTTTCTTTCAGCAATTCTGCTTCTTCCATCCTGTAAAGTTACACAGAAAACATTCAGGATCTGACAAGCTGGAGAGTAACTGCAGCACAACTGACGGAAAGGAAGAGAGCAGCTGCAGGTTCCAAGAGAGATCTATTAATGTGGAGAGAAGTGGAGAGTTTCTTAATGGGTTGAAGCAAGTCTGAATGGATCAGCCCAGGCAGGCTCATGTGAGAAGGGTGTGCTCTACAGGCAGCCTCTCACATAACCGGTGGCTTTACTGACAGGCAGCAATGACACACAGCACAAGTTCCTATCTTAACAAGCTGTCAGCTCTTTGACTTAAGTACAAAGATATTGTATTTCCCCTGTGCACTTTTGTGTTACATCACACTGATTCCAGTAGGTTGTGTTTTACAGTATGTCCTGTGTTTGTATAGGCCATTACATCAATAAGGGATGAAGGATAAATTGCAGAGCGCTGATTTAATAATAGATACAAAAGTGCATGTATAACGCTAGGCTTTGTTCCAAAAAGTCTATGATAACAGGAGCATTCTGAACAAAAGAAAAATAAGACTCGTTCAGCTGGCTTTCTTGTCTTTTTGCAAGCACATATTTTTGTGTTTTTCTTGTTTTTCTTTTTACAATGTAGTAACATTGTAGCATCAATCAGGGACTTGTATGAGTATATTCATGCAATCCTCAGAAACCAGAAAGTGTAGACCAAACTCAATCCCCAACCCTCAAATCAATAAAAGAACTCCAATTTTGGAAATGAAAATGCATGTCAGTCTCTGGACTGTTAATGCACACAAACCCTCCCTTTACCTACTCCAAAAAGAGCAAAAATAATCTAGAAGCCCCTTTAAATTACCTGAATCCAAAGTCACACAACACGCAGGGTCTTCAATCTTATATGTTTTTACTACAGAGGAGGAGGGTCCTTTTTGAGTACCCACATCTCTGCCTGGGTGAGATGGGCACTTCCCATTGATTTTCTCTTGGTGGGGTCTTTCTTGGCCCAAAAAACTGCAATGGGTAAAAAATATTGGCCTGGACTCCAGCACTAAGTCACAGGTTGTCCCTGTCAGATTGGGCACTGCAAAGGCTTAGGTGATTTTACGTATAATTGAAAAGGTGCATGATAATGTATGCCCCAAGATTTTACCCAATAACTGACTACTGTTTGGGAACCATGAAGCCATAGTTGTCAAAATTCTCCTCTACAGGTACTTTGTGGTCACCAAAGCCTTCCATACAAATACAATAAATAGTTCCACACACAAATCCAGACATTTACTTAGAAATGTTGGGGGTAGGTATAATCACAGGTTGGTCAAGGGGTGGCCTTTAAATAGACTCCACCATTTTGCCCTGAGTGGAGAAGTGACAGAATCTCTTTCATTACCTTCAAAAAGATGCAGCTAGGCTAAGTAATATTTTACGTTTGTTAGCTAAACATTATTTAGTTTGAAAGTGTTACTCCACCCAGATGAATACAATTAATAATACTCCATGGCAAATGTCCAGAACCCACTATTCAGAGGATGCCTTTATTTAAAGTGAAAATTCTGCCATATTTTTGGTTAGTTTGTTTGCTTAGAATAGAGTGTGGGAAAGTTAGAACTTTGTCAGGTTTTAATTGATTCCTTGCTGCATTCACAACATTGGCTTAACCTGCCCTCCTAAAACTGTTCCAAGTAGTAAATCACATGGTAGATCTACTTGGAGTCTGGTTACCTGGGTCCATTTAGGCACAGTCAAAATTCCCAAGTCTTGATGAAGGGAGAGTGTTTTTCTGTTATTAATCAATTTGATTATTAAAAACCTTGGACTTTTATGGCACTCTCATTGGCCTGTATGTTGACTTAAATTGCTGTCTGTGTTCCCACTGGAGGGATTCCCTTTTTTTCCTGCTCCAGCTACAGAACAGGAAGTATGAGGAAATTCCAATGATAGTTGTTATCAGGATAGGTGTAACCAGTACTGTTAACATTATCACATATTGGTGGTCAGCAGGGCCGGCGCTTTCACTAGGCGAACTGGGCAGCCACCTAGGGCGCACTGCTGCCAAGGGGGCGCAGCCATGGCCTACTGACTGCCCCGTTAACCTGGCCAGGGAACATGGGGAACACGAGGCGGAGACGCTGGGCATGAGGTTGGCGAGCACAGCTGGGGAGTTGGAAGAGGCTCTGGGCATGAGGTTGGCAAAGGAGGCGGGCACAGCTGGGGAGTCAGAGGAGGTGCCGGGCATGAGGTTGGCAGAGAAGGTGGGCACAGCTGGGAAGGCATGAGGTCAGCGGAGGAGGCAGCGGGCACAACTGGGAAAGGAGGAGGTGGAGTCCACTCTCGGATCCTGTCACCTGCGTGACCCTAGGCAAGATGAACAGCACCCCTGAGCGGGGGGGAGTGTTAGTCTTGCCTAGGGGGCTAAATAGTTAAGCACCGGCCCTGGTGGTCAGTGGCAGTGAAAGCTAACCCTTCATCTTTCACCTGCATTGGTGGTCAGTGGCAGTGAAATCTAACCCCCCATCTCTCTCTTGCATTGGTGGCCAGTGGCAGTGAAAGCTAACCCGCAATTTCTCTACTGCATTGGTGATCAGGTGCAGTTAACCCCCCTATTCCCTGCCCCCCCCCCCCCCCAGCATTGGGCGTCACGACAAGTTGACCCTCCTGTATTGTGGTCATGGCAATAAAAGGTGATCCCCTCACCCTCTGCAGCGGTGGTCACGACAGTGAAAATATTACCACTCCCCCCACATTAGTTGCCATGGCAGTGTTAACCCCCCATCTCCCCCTTAATTGTTGATCATGGTAGTAATAGTTAACCCCTCTTGATCTTGGCAGTGAAATTTATTTCTTGCATATTGGTGGTCATGGCAGTAAAAAGTGTTAACCTCCCCAACCCCCTGTATTGATGGTCATGGCAGTGAAAGTGTTGATCATCCCCTGTATTGGGTGTCATGGCAGTGAAAGTGTTAACTCCCCTCTATTCGTAATCATGGCAATGAAAGTACTAGCCCCCCATCCTCCTCTTCTGTATTTGTGGTCATAGCAGTGGAAGTGTTAATCCCTGTCCCATTTTTGATCAATTACCATGTTCCTGTGATGCTCTTTCTCACCAGTCCAGTATTTTACTTGTACGGTGGATGGAGGTAATGCGCCCACAGTACAGCCTCTCAAAAAGAACACCGACTTACAGAGAGCAACTGAGTGCTCAGCACCGCACTGGCACTCTATAATCTGACTGGTGCCTTATCGTCAGTGGGCCACACGTAGAAGGGCCAGCAGATTGCGTGTTGGGCACAAGGGCTTTACATTAACTAATTTGCCAATATCTCCCAAGGGTAAGCACTATATAGGTGTGCCTTTTGTTTAAACCTGACAAAAGTTCCAACCCTTCCACATACTAAAAGTTTGAGCTTTAGATACACTTTAAAGCTGGCCACACATTAGCAGATTTTCAAACAAAGGTACATAAATTCATATGAAAATTTGTATTAAAATTCTCAGTACATTCAATGTCATTCAAACGTACTTCAGTTTTGTGTGCTGCCAACATTCAATTTTGGAACAAACAGACTTTCTCAAATGAAAATGACATACACAATCAAAAAAGACCATCAATTTGACCCTACTAATGATTAGAAAATACGACGAACATCCTTAAAACAAAAATTTTCTACCAAAATTCTACTAGCCAGCTTAATATGGTTGTAAAGGCAGAAGGTTTTATATCTTAATGCATTCTATACATTAAGATAAAAAGCCTTATCTGTGCAGTAGCCCCCTTAACACTTACCTGAGCTCCCTCCCTGTCCAGCGATGTCCACGAGTGTCTCAGCCGTCTGAGATTCTCCTTCCCATTGGCTCCCGCTGCTGTGAATCAAAGTCAGCTAGCCAATCAGGGTAGAGATGGGGCGGGGCCTGGGCTCCGTGTCTGAATGGACATAGGGAGCTGTGACTCAGCTCGGGTGCCCCCATAGCAAGCTGCTTGCTGTGGGGGCACTGAACAGGAGGGAGGGGCCAGGATACCAGAAAAGGGACACGAGAAGAGGAGGATCCAGGCTGCTCTGTGCAAATCCGCTGCAACGGAGCAGGTAAGTATAACATGTTTTTTATTTAAAAATCACTTTAAGGCTTCATGTACACTGGTCTACATTTAACCCGGCTGCGGGAAAATTAAAAACGTGCCTATGTAGATTAACACATAGGGGTTTATTTACCAAAACCGGAGAGTGCAAAATCTGGTGCAGCTGTGCATGTTAGCCAATCAGCTTCTAACTTAAGCTTGTTCAAATAAGCTTTGGCACAAAACCTGGAAGCTGATTGGTTTCTATGCAGAGCTGCACCAGATTGTGCTCTCTCTCCAGTTTTAGTAAACGAGTTTTATGGAGTTTTATGGAGTTGAGTTTAAGAGCTTTGGTATAAAAATGCCAAAAGCTCGAAAACTTGAAATAAAAACCATTGAAAGAAAAATGCCAAAAGCTCATAAACTCAAGTTTAGGAGCTCTGCCAGTGTGGGTTCGTTTACATGAAGCCTTATGAGTTACGTTGCAGTTCCTCATTTCTCTTTGAGTCATCTATTTCTTGTTCTAAGATGACTACTGTAGTAGAAAAAAATATATAAAATCACTTTGTACAAAAAAAAAACCTAAACTTATTCATTGATGCAAGTGATGTCATACTTAACATATTACAGTATGACAGAAAATGTGCTAAAGTCGTTGGCGATATACGGTAATAAAGGATAATCTGCCTTGTTAAAGTATATATGTTTAGAATGAAATGCTGTTATGAGAATAAATAAATAACTGGTGAAAATGGAGCATTTAAAGTGAGTCATGTTGACTGCATGCAGTTTTTTTCAAATGCTGAATGTTGTCGCTATGGAAACAGTACGGAGTTTTTATTTCTGTTAGTACATTGTGTATAGCATATGTTCTTGTGCACGGAAGTGTAAGGCAGCCACCAATCTACAGAAGAATGTATTGAGAAAGGAATGTTGATTTATTCTTGGGAAAAAAATCATGTCATGCTCAATTATGTCATGTATACTGTATATATGATGGGAGAATATTCTCTTTACAACCATAAGCAATGGTTCTCTACATGTACAATCTGCTGGCACTCCACAATGCGAGTTTGGCTTTCACTTTTTTTTTTTTTTTTATTGTAACCACCAAGTATACTTACTTTTATACTGTACATAAGTTTATTCATGTTTTTAGTATTATTTATTGCTACATGTTCCGATTTTAGAGAAAGTATAGAATTGTAATCCTTTATTTTCCAATTTTTTGGGGGAAAAAACTATTTTTTTTATAACGTTGCTTTTGTTTTAGTCTGGTAAATAAAAAGAATTCTATGTATATATTACATACCTCCCAACATTTTGAGATGGGAATGAGGGACACCTACTAGCAAATGTATGTAGGCATAGGACACGCCCCTGCCACACCCCCTTAAAGGAGAATTAACCCCAAAAAAAAGTTAATTAAATCCACAAGTGCTTTTTTTACCACTACTATTCCTTTATATTGGCTTTTAAAATGTACAAATGCAGCAATTTAGAAATTGGATGAAAGGTTTAGCACTGGGAAACACTTTTTGAAAGATAAACAGTGCATTTTTTATACAACTATATATATCAGACCAAAATGAGGGACAAATGAGG
Organism: Lithobates sylvaticus; assembly: GCA_028564925.1. Taxonomy (NCBI): domain Eukaryota; kingdom Metazoa; phylum Chordata; class Amphibia; order Anura; family Ranidae; genus Lithobates; species Lithobates sylvaticus. The sequence continues at coordinate 172,110,377 of CM053032.1, forward strand.
AGGAATGAGGGACATTGCTCCAAATCAGGGACAGTCCCTCAAAATCAGGGACAGTTGGGAGGTATGTATATTATATTTAGCACTTGCAGATAGCAGGTGGCATGATAAAGTCAGTATTTGTGTGAAGTTATTTACTGCTATGCAGTAAATGTCCTGTGTTTTGACAAGATCTAGCAAGAGATCAAATTCCACAGCTAGGTGAATGAATCTAAAGAGGGACGGGTTTTAGTTAGATAGACAGCCAAACTCAAGCGTGAGCCAAGCAGCAATTTCCCCATCCCCATCAGCCCTCCAATGAATACACCTGAGTAGAATATATATGTAAAATAAAGGGTTTGTTATGGTGGGTATTATTTTCTGACACACAGCTGATGTTGGATCCAAGAATAATTTTTCTGTCTGTCTGTCTTCACCTTCTTTATGTTTGCCAAAGCAGGTCAAAAGGCTGCTTAAAAATGTTATAGAAAAAAGTAAATATTAGAAAGTGCATGCAAACCCTAAAGCCCCATACACACGGTCGGATTTTCCCATGGATTCTGTCCTATCGGACAATGTTGTCGGAAAATCCGACCGTGTGTAGGCACCATCGGACAGTTTCCATCGGATTGTCCGACGGACAAAGTCCTATCTCCTGCTGTATAGATATTTCGACAACAAAGTCCGATCACACCAATTCCGATCGTGTGTATCGAATTCCTGACGGACAAAGTGCCACGTATGCTCAGATCACATTACAAGACCAAAGCTATTGGCTACTAGCCTCTACGTAGTCCCGTCGTACGCAACAAACGTCACCACGTTCAGAATGATCGGATTTTCCGACAACTTTGTCCGACCGTGTGTACGCAAAACCAACATCGGACAAAGTACGACGGACATGATCCGACGGACCTGGTCCTCGGATAATCCGCGCGTGTGTATGGGGCTTAACAATGGACTTTTATTCTTTCTCCTATTTTGTACAGTAAATATACCATTGAAAGCATTTTGTTATATCTGTTTGATAAGTGCAAATAAAATCATTGTATTAAAATAGACAGATAGCTCCTGCTGTGTCCAAATACAGCAGGAGTGGGTCGCCATATATCTACAGTAGTTGGTTGCTAAGCGGTCAAAGTGCTTTGTGCAAACTCGATAAAATGTATCTTTTAATGATTTTGCTGCTTGTAACGGCATCTGTGAATGTGGGAGAGTCTGATTGGTCACATGATTCTCTCCCCATTCACAAATCGTGTTCCAGGCAGCATAATCAGTGAAAGAGGAGAGGACAGGAGGGAGCTTGTTCCTGGCATACCATCGTTAGAGCTGCTGAGCTTGCTGACCCGAAGCTGTTAACTCCCACAGTGCCAGGAGTTCAGCTTCAGGAAGAGGACAGGCAGTACTACAATGAAGATTTCTACAGTATCCTACAGCCTGAGCATTGTGGGATATACTTCATTACAGGTAAGTAATGTGACTAGAACTGTAGAGGAAAAACATTTTTTTTAGCCAGACTTTAGCTATAATCTTAGAACTGGTGGTACTTTTCTGACTTGTGAAAAAGGAAAACAATGAGTTATTGAATAAAATATTTCCTCACTATAATGGTGAATTGACCCCTATTCAGGTCTACACTAACTTTATGCAGCACAGGAAGAAGTGTAATGCCCCGTACACACGGTCGGAAATTCTGACGGAAAATGTCCTATCGGACCATGTTGCCGGAAAATCCGACCATGTGTGGGCTCCATCTGACTTTTTCCGTCGGAATTTCCGACAGAAAAAATTTGAGATTCTGCTCTCAAATTTTCCGACAACAAAATCCGATTGGACTTTTTTTCGATCGTGTGTAGAGAATTCCGACGGACAAAGTGCCACGCATGCTCAGATCAAATTAGGAGACCAAACCTATTGGCTAATAGCCTCTACTTAGTTCCGTCGTACGCAACGAACGTCACCACGTTCAGAATGATCGGATTTTCCGTCAACTTTGTCCGACCGTGTGTATGCAACACCAGTGTCGGACAAAATCCGTCTGAAAAAGTCCGACGGATTTTGTGGTCGGAATTTCCGACCGTGTGTACGGGGCATAATACTAATATATACTGAAACTGTCCATCTAAAACTGTCCAATAATTACAATCCCATTCTACGTTTGTGCACTTATTGCTATAATTAGTCACTTCTGACCTTTCTGTTGGTAATAATAAGGGCCTCTGCTTGTCAGAAGTACAAGGAGCAATCAGGTCCAACACATCCTTGTGCTTGCATGACAAGGGAAGATACTTTGTCATCTTTTGTAATTCTCTTGAAGATGTAAACCCATCTTTGGGTACCCAAAAAAGCATTGCGTTTAGATCCACTCATAAGCCCTTAGCCAGGTCATCAAATACTACATTTAGTAAAATGTTTGAAGTTGGGGACCATTAAAACCTGCACAGTGACTGTTACTGACACAAGAGGTTTCCAAAAGTTGTCTCAGCAGGGACAGCTGTCGCACCAGATACTAATGTAAATACATTCCATGAAAGATTTTTAATTAAGTGCTAACTAGACCAACCTTGTGTATTTTGGTTGGTTGTCCTTGAAAGATGTCCTTTTATTGAAAATAAATCTGTGAAATAACATCCCATGCAAAATGGCTTCAATCAACACTATCCCCCCCACTGGGAAAAAACTTCACCAGCCATTACAATTTTGAAGAACCCTGAAGAGCCCCAAGGTTTCACTGAAGATGGATGGATTGTGGCCGCACATCTGACAGTCCCCTAACATGTAAGGGCAGTTTTGTGTTTTTGCACAAAAGGCTACTTGGAGTCAATCATATGATGTCTTGGTTCTATTGGTTTGGGTCCCCCTCCGAAAGGTAGGGTCAGCAGAGTTTAAAGTTGCTTCATGAAGCTCAACATATCCTAATTATTGATGTGTTGATTTAATTGCTAAAAATCAACAATACTTTTAGCATGCTGGCTAAAACAATGAGGCAAATTTGTTTCACACTATTTAACACTGCAATCACAGCAGAAGAGTTCGGCCTTGATGTTGCAGGACTTAGACCCTCAAATAGCTCCTTTTGGTCCAGATATACTGTGTACTGTACAAAAAAATCTGCCATATTTTTGGCACTGATCACAATGGCATAAATCTGTTTTGGTACTTGCCAGAGAGTTAAGCCCAGTACACACGGGCTGAATGTCGGAAGACTAGGGCCAGTTAAAAAAAAAAGTCTGACATTCGGTCCGTGTGTATGTCGTTCTGTCCGATAGAAGCCGGTCGCTTGAACGTGCATGCTGGAAAACCAGCAGCCGACCAACTCCCGATCAGCGCTCTCAGCCAATGGTAGAGAGTGCTGATCAGAGTGTTCTGGCGGGGGGGCCGTCCAGCTGTCAGAAGACAACAGCTCAGCGGGGGAGATCACTGTACAAACCTTGCATAGTTAGTACAATGGCTCTGGACGGAGCTGTCAGTTTTTTTGCACAAAAAAAAAACTGTAGTGTATACCTTGCTTTAGGGTGAGAGTGGTTAGCAGGGTTAGGGATAGGGTTGGCTACTAAACATAAGGGTTAGAGCTAGCATACAGTAGTTAGTACGGTAAAGGTGCATATAGATTTTAGAGGGTGATAAACTGTGCTGATTTGTTCACTGATCTTATTAGGACAAGCGATCACTAAAATACTATAAAGTGCTTTATCAAGGTATAATTGGAGGAGTTTACAAAGAGCATGAGGAGGGGAGGGAAGTGGAGAAGTAAGTTGCCGCAACTGGAATAGGTTTTAACCCTATCCAATCATTTGTTTCCCTCAACAGTAGTCAGCCAACTTGCAGACCACTAACAGATACGTGTTTGTCACCTGATTAAGCTAAATCTAGCAAAATGTTTATGATTAAGGCTAGTTAAGGCTAGTTAACTAGGATTAGTGTAGGAACGCTATAAATTAGTGTGATGGGTAAGCTATAAGGTTAGCGTTAAATCTTGAAAGCTTATATACGTATACATAATATATCAGAGACAAATATTCAGTATTTAAATACATATCAGTAACCAAAAAGTACTCATGTACAAGTTTTTTTTAATCCCAGGCTTCAGATGCTGAACAGTTGGAACTTGCTAATTTCAGGTGCCACAACATTTTGTATGTCCCTATACTAACGATACATGAAAAATGTATGGAAGAAAGGCATTTTTGCATGAAAGCTGGGTAGTCATTTGAATCCAATACTTGTGGGAACATCTCTATCTGTAATAAAAAATAAGAAATTACTTATATTATACTATATACTTATATATAATTTTATATACTTAATATAAAAAGCAATAATTAAATCATAATGTTGCAGCCTGAATAGCTGTACCATGGGAATGTACAAGTCTATATGGCATAGCTATCCAAAACTATTTTTCACGATTATGATAAGGATCAGATTAAAACAAAGCATTCAATCATTTATTTATTTATTTATTCAGCTACCCACTGCCTTATTATATCACAATACAATCTCCAGTTACAGTTTTGTAATCTCCTTCGCTGTAATGTCACCCAACTATGCTGGGCAATATTTACAAGTCTATTAGAAATACCTGGAGTCTGACGATCAGTAGGAAAGTATGCAGCACACCAAAATAAACACATTGCAAAGTACAGACCAACTTTCAGTCAGCACTGTGACTTTCCTACCTACTGCCTTTCAACGGTTTCACAGTACTGTCACATTCAAATCTGGTATATGAAGACAGTTATTATGAAGAGATCATGGACTTGCACAGCATGGCACACCCTTGGCATGTCACAATCCATTCAGCTTCTCACACCATGTCTGTATTATTCACATACATTTTTCATCACGCTGAATAAAAACAGGAGTTCGCCATCTCAGTTCTGAAGTTTGAGAACATCAATTATAAAAGTGATGAATTTATTAGCCTTTTTATAGATTACCAAGGAAAGGAGGGTAAGCAGTAGGCTAGTCAACAGCTAATTTATGTAATTGGTTTCCTTATGGAATATAGGGTAGCCTACCCATACAGAGAAGAAAGTGTGACAAGACATCTGTCCACCCTTGGGCTTGACAGGACCCACCCACAACAACCTTGTGACCTAGCCAGGCTCATACAAGGTTAACACATCCTTCTTTTTTTCCCAAATTAGGGTTAAAGGCACAAGGACCCAACACTCATTTATTGCAGGGTACATCGCAACATCCCAGTATCCAGCCCGCAGAAAAAAATGTTTCCCCCTTTTGTGACTTACCAGTGCAAGACGTTTTTTTGGCAGCACGCAGTGCTACATTAATAGCTTTAATCAAATAATTAAAATAGAAAATGTGTACAGTTCTAGTGTAAATGTACTGAAAATAAATAACTTCATCACAAAACTCGCTCTTCCACGAATAATAAAACACAAGTCTGTGAATACACAATCCTATGTACTCTCTTTAATAATTAGCTCATATTAAATTGGATTAAATGAGCATCTAACAAAAAGCAGCGTATTTCTAAATGAGGCAGACTTTACATTTCCCCAGTTAATATGCAGCGAACCCAATGACTAAAATTTCATAGAAAGTCTGCCCCTCCTCCATCGGCCTTTTGGAAGTATCTGGTAAATAGTAGTCTACCATTGTATAAGGATACGTAATTTAATAGAGGCTGTCCAAAGAAATATGAAAGGGTATGGTCTAGTTGGTTAGCAGAGCCTGTACCTGCCTTAGAACAGTCTATAAGTTAATATATAAGGTGCATTAAAGAGAATCAATAATGATTAATTGGAGCCTTCCTATATTTTATAGTAAAGTATATAGTAAAAGATATGGAGTGATTCTTGATAAATGGAGCGGGTGGGTAAATAAGCCACACTATAGTACTGGTTTTAATGGGTATGGGTGAAGCACTTATTGATTCTTTCTGTATATGTTTTAGAAGATTTATTGTATTGAGGCTAATGTGAGAGTTTACCTTTGGTAGGTAATAAATGTATTTGTTTTATATATATTATGAAATACTTTAATAAAGAGAATTAAAAAAAAGAAATGATTTTGTAATTTCAAAAGTTGTAAGTATTTAAAATAATACCTGGTGCTCCTCCCATAAAAGCGCCAAGTCGCTTCCTTTTATGGAGTGACAAGTGTCACTAGAGTTTTCACCCTGTCACAAAAGAGGCTACAAACAACCATGCAAACACACACAGACGATGCAGGAGTGATCCACTGTTTTTGCAATCAGGAAACCAGTCTTGAACAATGATGTTTCCATTGTTTTTCTAAATAATATAGGTGGGCAGCACACACTCTAGTTACAGGTATCATTGTTAATAACCAAATCGGTTGCAGATCAACCCAGCTTCCATCAAAGTGAGGTGACGTCTTAGTTGGACAACTTAAAACTGTTTATAGGCAGCAGCTATATCAAATATAACGGAAAATTGAATACTCACCTTTCCGTAATTTTCCTTTCCTGGTGCCTACCCATGGCAGCATACCAATGGTTAATGGCTCCGCCCCGATTAACCCACAGGACCACGTAACTCTATAAAAGAAAGAGTTGCTCCCCTCCTCAGGTATTCTTGTAACTAGTCTTCAGAACATTAAGGATTATTGAAGGGAGGGTGTATGCTGCCATGGGTAGGCACCAGGAAAGGAAAATTACGGAAAGGTGAGTATTCAATTTTCCGTTTTCCTGGTGCCTCCATGGCAGCATACCAATGGTAAATAACTCGCTTACAGGGAGGGTACTGCAATAATAATTTTTTTAAAGACTTTACAGAGTTGATATTTCTAAGGTCTTTCTCCCAAAGTCCCGGGAGGTGAGGACTGCTGGATCTAGGCTATAGTGCAACATGAAGGTGTTGAAGGATGACCAACAAATTGTCTCAGGGGAGACCCGCGCCAAAGCTGCCCAGGAAGAGGCCATTCCCCGCGTCGAGTGAGCATTCACCGCAACTGGGACTGGGAGACCACTAGCCCAATAAGCCCTCTGAATTAGATTCACGATCCAGCTGGCCATTCCTTTCCTTGCCCCCTTGGGAATAACGAACCGACGTTGATCCTTGCGTAAATGCTGTGTCAACTCCAAATAACGCCTCAGGGACTCATGTAGTTTAGAAGAGGTTGGATCTTCTCCGAAGGCCGGGAGAACCCATTCTTGATTAAGATGTTAAACTGATGGTACCTTCGGAACAAACTGGTGAATAGGCTTCAGAACCACCCGTCTGGCAAAAACGTGACGTAAGGTTCTCTAGCTCCCAGTGCTTGAATTTCTGATACTCTGCATCCTGATGTGATGGCGATCAAAAAGTCGTTTTCTAGGCAATATCCTCCAATGCACATTCTTCAGTGGGTGCAAAGGGTGGACTGGCTAAGACGTTGAGGACAACTGTCAGATCCCACTTGGGGTAAAGAGTTCTCCTGGGAGGACGTAACTTTAGCATTGCTTTTAGGAAACGGTCTACTGGGGCTCCAGTGCCCAGCGTGTGTCTGTTAAGACTGATAAGGCCGAAACCTGAACTTTCAGCGTGTTAAGACCTAAGCCTAGGTCCAGGCCCGACTGCAAGAAGAGTAGAATATTGTGAACTCCAGGATCCAGCGGATTGAACTGGCTGGATTCAGCAAGCTGGGTGAATTTCTTCCATACCCTGTAGTAGGTGGCATTGGTAGATGACTTCCTGGCTTGCAATAAGGTCTGTACAACTTTATGTGAGCACCCTAGGCTGCCCAGTCTCTTCTGCTCAAGTCCAGGATCTCCGGATGCGGGTGGAAGAAGTCGCCTTGAGATAGGAGGTTGTCTGAGTGGAGAAGCGGGAGTGGATTGCGCAAAGTCATCTTGATTAGAAGTGGAAACCATGGTCTCCTCGGCCAGTATGGGATGACCACCAGGATAGTGACTTTTTCTAATGTCAGCTGCTGGAGGAACCTCAGTATCAGGGGAACCGGAAGAAATGCATACCCCTTCTGGAAGTTCCAGGGCTGGATCAGGGCATCCACCCCTGCTGACCTTGGAGATGGGAACCTCGTAAAAAAAACAGAGGAGTCTTGCCATTAAGCAGGGAGGTGAAAAGATCTATCTAGGGAGTAGCCCACTGTTGGCATATCCAGCGGAAGACTTGTGGATTCAGTGACCACTCGATGTTGTTGTTGAAGGACCTTAAGGGGCGATCGGCTAGCTGATTCTCGGGGGCTGGGATGTAAGCGGCCCGGAAATCGATCAAGTTGTTCTCGGCCCAGGATATAATTGGGGCTACCTCGCTGGCTAGGAACCTGCGCATTCCCCCTGGGTTCAGAACATAGGCCACTACCGCTCTGTTTTCCATCTGGAGCAATATGGACCTGCCCCTGAGCAGTGGGGCCAGATGTAAGATTGCCATCCATGCTGCCCTTAACTCTAGGATGTTGGAAATCATCCCTTCTGCATTGAATCGCCACCTCCCTTGCACTAGCTGGTTTTGGAAGTGTGCCCCCCATCCTAGCTGACTTGCATCCGAAGTAAGGACGGACCATGAGATGGGCCACAGGGAACGGTGAACAAGAAGGTTGGGTGGTCTTGTCCACCACCAGGGGCTGGATTTCATTGAAAAGGGGATGAATATTAATTGTCCCAGGTGCTTCCTTCTCAACTGCACCAGAAACCCCGCCTGGAAGTCTCGCAGGTGCCACCTGGCCCACTTCACCATTGGTATACAGGATGAAAGGGACCCTAGGAGGCTCAGACAATCTGATGCTGACATAGAGTGACTTCCTTACGTCTGCTTCACCTTCTGGATCAAAATCGGGATCTTTTCTGGTGGAAGAGACACAGCCTTCTCTGGGGTATTGAATAGAGATCCCAGGTATGTCATCTTCTGGGTAGGCCTCAACTGACTCTTTGCATAGTTGATAAGCCACCCGAAACTGGACAAAGTGTTCAGGACTAGCTGCACCTGTGCCTCCAGAGTTTCTCTGTGTTGAGACAGGATTAGGATGTCGTCCAGGTAATGCAGGACCCTGACCCCATTGTCCCGGAGGGGGGCCAGGATGGACACTAAAACCTTGGTGAAAGTCCTGGGAGCTGATGAAATTCCAAATGGGAGACATTGGAACTGGAGGCGCAGACTGCCCACTTTGAACCGGAGAAAAGGCTGAAAATGATGGTGGATGGGGATGTGAAGGTACGCATCCTGAAGGTCTATAGAGACCATCCAATCCCCTGGCTGCACTGACAGATCTACTGTGCTCAGGGATTCCATCTTGAAATGCTCTACCTGTATGTAACGGTTTAGCCTCTTCAGGTCCAGAACAGGCCTCCAACCTCCTCATTTCTTGGGGACTAAAAAGATTTTGTGGATCTCCAGAAGTGTCCTTGCTGGACCGTGGAGGTTGCCCATGGGTCCGTGCGACTTTCCACCCAAACCTGGGCAAAATACCTGAGTCTTGCTCCTACTGGAACAGTTTGGGTGGGAAAGGAGTCAAGAAGACTTCTGGCGCTCAACCGTTAAGGTTGAGGCCTTAGGTTTTCCCAATTTAAAGAAAGTGGCTTGTGAGCCCTCCAGCCCCTTCTGTACTCCTTACCGGGACGGTATGATCTGGCATCCCTAGAACTTTGCTGAGTGGCTGGTCGCGAAGTGAATCTCCTTTTCCTACTCCTATCCTGAGGGATAAGGCCACTTGTGACCCGAGTAATGGCAGTGTCCATCTTTTCGCCGAACAGGGCCTTACTATCGTATGGGATGCGACACCATGACTGCTTTGAAGATGGGTCTGCTGACCATGGCTTTAGCCATAATGCTCTTCTGGCTGTGATGGAGTAAAGCATATCCCTGGAGGAGCACCTCAGAATATCGATGGCCGCTTCCGCCATAAAATCAGAGGCCAGTTTTAATTCATCTAGTGCTTTGATGATTCTGTCTGGATCTAGGCCCCGCCTGAGGGCCGTCTCGATATTGTCCGCCCTGAGGTGATTCAGTTCGCATAGGTAGCGCTATACAAGTCATTAATTCAAATTTTAGTGGCTCTGGAGACCAAGGATAGTGCCACTGCTGGTTTGCATGCTCCCCCTGTCACTTTTTTAAGATCTGAGTCGATCCTGCGATACAGGGGGTCCCTGAAAGAGACTGCATCCTCTAACGGCAGCGTTGTGTTCCTGGCTAAACGCATGACGAATGCGTCCGCAGTTGGTACGGAGTCAAAGAGTTGGGCGTCTGCCTCTGCCAGCGGATAAAGCTTGAGAAGCCGGTTGTAGGCGATGGGTCTCTTGTCCACCTTCCACCACTCATCTGTCACCACTTCCTTAATTTCATCCATCAGAGGGAAATTTGCAACCTTTTTGGTCAGGTGAGGAAAATATTTTTTTTTTTGGTTTTGGAGGGAGGCTCCGGGTCTTCCTCCCACTGAATCGCATCTTTTACTGCGGTAATAAATGGATTCACAAAGGCAAAATCAAATACTGATGAGTTTTCCTCAGCTGTACCTTTGAAACATGTTGGGGTGATCTCTGACTGCTGCGGGAAGCATGCGCAGAGGATGAGTGTGAGTGACCTCTTGACCCATCGGCAGAGTCTCTGTGGGAAGATCTTCGAGATGATTCTCGGTGCGGGCTGTGGAAATAAAAGCACAGAGATATTTCCAAAAGCCCAGAGAAAGCTCTTTTTAAAACTTACCTTTGTTGCAGCCCTTACCTAGTGGAGTGTTTGAGGATCTTTTTTATTATGCGGCATAATGACCTCTGGGGCAGCTAAGGATGGGAAAATTAAAATAAATAAATATATATATATATATATACACACACACACACACACATACTACCCCCTCAGAGCTCTACCTTGGTCAGGCTCCATACTAGAGAGAGAGAGGCAGAGGGTGGAGAAGACACTAGCAGGTGTTTTCCAAATGACAGCCTGATTAAAATTATTTTGCAGGCTGTTTAAATAGGAAGTCTCGGTTTGGGTGTACCAAGATGGCGGTCGTTTGGCTTCAAAGTGCTACTGCACATGTGCATTCCGCTGTACCCCTGTCCCCCGAGAAGACAAAATTGTGCACAGGGACGGGCGCGAAGCGTCCGGACACACCGGGGGGGGAAGCAGGAAGAGACTGTGCGGCTGCTGGCCATCCCTGGGAGCCAGCATGAGGAGGGAATCACAGCATGTCAGTCTGGCTGGAGCAGAAACAGGTATGCACTAAAGGATCCAGACAGGAGGCTCTGGGATAGGCAGCCAGGAGACTGAGGAGAGGATATGCTCCTGAGTCTCTGCACCCCAAAAAGATCCACAGAAAAACAGGCTCCCATACTTATCTGGTGCATTTAGCAACCCAAGTAATGGGACTCCATACTGCAGGAGAGCATGAACCTGCAATGGTCGCACCATATGACGGTGAGGTAGGGCTGGACTGTGATCCTGCAGGAATGAGGACAGGAAAAAGAATACCTGAGGAGGGGAGCAACTCTTTCTTTTATAGAGTTACGTGGTCCTGTGGGTTAATCGGGGCGGAGCCATTAACCATTGGTATGCTGCCATGGAGGCACCAGGAAAATAAAATGAGATGAATTCTTCCCTTATGTGTGTAGGGATGGCGGACTATAGGGTAACATTATGTGCTGTCCTCATCATTCATCATCTATAGGTGTATCCCTTTAATTCTGGACGACAGTGACTGTGATCATATTTGCGAGCCAACCCACTGGATTGTGGGACTAGTAGTCTGTGTGACCAGCGGTTCCATTGCATAACTATACACCAGGACTACATATCCCAGGGATATTTGCTACCATCCAGGGGACTTCTAGGAGAGACTATAAAGGACATAGGAGTTCCGCAGCGTGGTCTCTTCATGGGCATGGTGTAATGGATACCTCTCAGTGACGGAGAGAGAGAGAGCGGCCTACCACGCAGTGTCAAGAAACTCCAGCCCGGCCTCTTGGGGCCTATCTCTGCGGCTGTTCGCCAGACATCTTCACGGCACCAACTTAGCAGCTCTACACCACGCTCTTTCACACTCCACATCCGTGTGTCATCGCTGGCGGCTCCATCGAAGGACGTCTCTGCACGGGTCGCTGACTTCAAAGCATCTAGTTCGGACCAGTCGTTGGTGAGAGGGCAACCGCCAACCTTCTGCATTATTTCCCTGGTAACTATATTGGAACACTGTGTACAGACACCTTTACCTTTGGGACACTTTACTGCACTTCTATTTGAAATCTGTACATAGACACCTTTACCTATAACCACTTCAAGGAATACCATTAGCCTGTTTAAGCCAGTCAGTCTGTTCATTCATCACTGTGCCTTATTGGATATAATCTAATGAGCTCTAAGTGCTGGTGAAGACTAGCGGGCATGCACCACGGAAATTGCTGTTGTCACTAATTAAAGGGCCCTACACTATCCTTATTCTGTCTGATCTCTCATTAGGATTTAAAGATTGAAAAGGCGAGCCTGGGATTCCCCTTTACAGAGTAACTACTTGTATTAAACACGTAACCATTCATTGTCCTTCAGGTTATTCCACAGGTGGTATACCATTGTAAATATATGTATCTTGTATCTTCCTACTGTTAAACGGTTCTTAAGCTGTCTTGGGGAAATTCATCTACTAAGTCTGTGCTGTTATTCAGAACTCAGTTGATCTATTGCCCTCCTTGACAAACTAATACTACTTGCTACTTCAGTAAAAGCAGAGTTAACATAAATGTATTGACTGTGTGATTTAAAGGTGCTTGTGAAAAGATGTCGGACCCCATGGTGTCTGGTGGGTTGGAAGGTTCACAGGGTCATGGTGATGCAGAGGAGCAGGTTAATCCAAGCAGTCCTCAATGGGACCATGCTACATGTGTGCTGATGACTGCATCACTGCACTGTGTTTTCCCATGGCTTGAATAATGCCTACCTTTAGTGCACATTGTAAAAATGGTATTTCCTTCATTCAAAGTTATAACATTAATACATCAACCCTGACACAATAGACAAGAGCAGGTGACTTTACTCTTTCCAGAAACATTTGAACTCTAAATAATATTGTTCAGACCACCAGATGGTTTATATTTTTCGCTGCATATTTATGATGCAATGTAATGTGGTACGGCATATTCACAATATGATCCTACGTGGTTTTACTGAAGTTATGTTAATCCTTTTATGAACTGGATTTATGTAATGGAGACTGAAATGAGCCAGCTGTCACCTAGAGAGTCCTTAAAGGCGTCCCAGCAATGACCAGGCAGAAACCAAGATCATACAGTCATTCCATGCTCAGATATCAGACTCCAGGCGGCAGCTGCTACTATGTCTGCAAGCAGCATAAACACAAGCTCTAGACAATCTCAGCACAATCCTCTTACCACATGGAAATAATATCCAAAAATAAATTGATATCTAAAAATAAGTCACGACAAGGAAATGAGAAAACACCATTTATCAATGTGTATAGTACAAATAACTACCTTCTAATGATCCAGAAAATACAAAGGCTAAAAGATATATTTTAGGATTCTGACACACAAGTCATTTTAAAATGTAAAAAGGTCTTGTACCATGGAGCTGTGAATAATGAATAGGCCAAGAAGACATTCATGGGTAGAATGATTTCTTAATGTTGGGTGTGGGTTTCCTATTCTGCCACTGATAGCCATTAGCCATCCATAGTGGTAGCGAGAAGTAACCAGCATCAATGTCTGGCATCTGCCATATTTTGCTCAGGAAAATAAATCTTCAGGTATGCGCCAGGGAGAAGCCTTTGCATGTATATAAATGTTTCTAGCCATTTACCATTTTAACAGGTATCCATCAACCAATGCATGGGCCATTTCTGGCTTGAGAATTCGTTTTACAGAGAAGATCTTGAACAGGCTACGTTCTTCTGTCTTCTGTTGAAAGAACGCATAATATTTTGGCCATTGTTTGGAATTCGATCTGGCAATGGTCTCAGTATCCGTTTTCCTCCAAGGGACCAAGTTGATTGTGTTCATCCTGAAGCAGGAATATGTTAACAACAGCTGGAACACTGAGGATTTCATATGTCAAGTGTAGACAGGGTACACTAACCCTGGTGAATATAGTGTCTATTTTTATACTTGTACTTTTCTGCCCAAAAATGCATTTTATTGTACATTTTTTAACTTTTAATATTTTTATTTATTTTAAGTAATTCCACCATTGTGTAGCCCAGGCAGTGGAAAAAGTTCAATGCTTAGAACAAAGCATATAAAACAGCACTGGATGGAGATGCTCCAGCGGGGTCGGCACGATGCTACATATTTGGTGGACGTGCCCTTCGCTCCAACCTTTCTGGAGCGAGGTCCATCGTCTTACCACACAGATATCAACGTACCAATTAGATTTTACACCGGCGCAAATGCTATTACACCACTCCTCCATCTCTATCAAACATTATCATAAATCCCTTGCGCTACACATGCTGAATGCAGCTAAAATGTGCATTCCCACTCTTTGGAAAAATACAACCCCCCCAACGACTGCGGATTGGCTCCGGCGTGTTTCTAGGATTGCTGAAATGGAAAGCTTAATACATCAATCGAAGGACACGCCCGCCAAATACAATACTATATGGATGTGCTGGCACCACTTCACTACAACGGACGATTATAAAAATATATTATCCACTGACTCTACCACCCCATCAAACCACTGAGTACCACACTAAGAATCCACTCCCCCCCCACCCCACTTGACCCATTTTCATTTCCCACCAACGCTACCAGGCCTCTAGCCCTCCCCGATTGCACTGACCATCATTTGCCCAAGATCTGTTTCTCAAATACTCTCTTCTCCCTCCCCCCCTACATACCTGATTCAACACACTTTATCCCTGACCAGTTCCTTTTAATGGACAAATACCTCCCATAAGCGAGACTTCTATGGAGGCTAGTGGTCCGTGACCGCGTCCATAGAACCTATGCACCACTTCTTCTACAAATAAGACACGAGGTTGATAGTCCCTCCCTTACGGATGTTTGGTAACTCTAGACAACCCCATACGGTTTTTTCTGTCTTTTCTGTTTTTCAATTTGTTTGACTCTTCTCCCAATTTAGGGCTCTAGGCCCTACTGTTAATAGTATCGTGGCAATCCTAGGATTTAACCGTTGTTTCTACACCCAGCCACAATGACCTATGTTCACTCTCCTGATGTTATCTCTGTTTATTGCAGCTCGCATTAACCCAGTTATTTGATGCCCATCTGTACTGATGTATATCTTGTAAGGGCTACTATGACATGATGTATACTGTATATCTCATTTTCTATTTGCAATAAAAAGTTTCTTGAAAAAAAAAAAAAAAACAGCACTGGAAACACCATTAGCAAAAAACAGTGGCTTTGAATCGAGGGCCAATTAACAATGTCACTGGAAGCTCACCTTCGCGGTGAAGGCTAAAAAGGCTTTGGCATTGGGGCCTGTAACATTCTATACATCAAAATACAACAAGCTGCTAAAAATTACCAGAATCTCATAGTAAATACATTTTCTAATGCATAGCAGAGAGGATATGTTAATAAATGTTGGAGATTCTACTTATAGCATGCTGTATGTCCAAATGATGTCCCTCACTGCCCCTGCAATAGTAATAAGCCTGTGTCCTCATGCTGTTATGGGAGGCGGATCATCCATGAAATTAGATGTGACATCCCACCCACTGTGTTCTTTTTTAGTTACTGTTCATGGAGGTGGAGGGAGGGACTGGGCTGTCATTTAGGATCTGTATACACTACCACATGTGTGATGTCAATATATCATGTGAAAAGCTCAGCTCAAACAGGAAATGTTCTCTCCAGCAATAGAGACCAAACTGAGCAGGTGCAGCAGTACTACCCTCACTGTGTTTGATCTGGCCTTGCCAAGAGAGACCCTACAGGAGGGGGATGATCTATACATACAGGATCATAGAGCTTTTTTACACAATACAGAGGATTAACCCATTAAGTTCCACGGTGAGTATAACAAGAATGCTATTCTGCATATACAGACTGATTTGACTGTTGTGGGTTTAGTAACACTTTAAAGCTGAAGCTTATCTTAAAAAAAAAAGGAATTCCTTTAAATCTTTAGTCACATCATTTACCTGTAAAGAAAGATGTCTGACATTGTGCAGGTAGCTGGATCCTGGAGAAATCTTCACTACAAGGATACCTGTCCTCTTACTGCCTCTAAACTTCCAGCACTGCTTTCTGGTCTTCAGGCAGAACAGCAGTACAACTGATCCTTCCTCCTCCTCCTCCTAAGAGAAAGGTTGTTTCATTGATTACACTGCTTGTAACTGTGAATTGGAAGAGAATCATGTGACTCATCAGACTGCCTAATTCACAGGTTGGGTTGTAAGCAGTGTAACCAATGAAAGAACTTTTCTCAATGGAGGAGGAAGAGGTGGATCCCCATCAGACCAGATGTTTGGCTGTCCTGTCTGGGGACCTGAAGCTATCTGCAAAACGCAGGAAGTACAGAAACAGAAAGAGGACAGGGCACGAATGCAGTGAAGATTTCTCCAGGATTCAGATGCCTGCATAACATGGGACATCCTTCATTCCAGGTAAGTGATATGACTAAGGCCTCTTGCACACGATACTCCTGTTTGAGCATCTATTTTTTCAGGAATTTTTTTTGTATGTATTTGCGCGTATTTTCGTGCATATGCGTTCGCGCAATTTCATGCATTTTCGTGCGCATACGCACACACTTTTTCTTGCGTTGACAGTATGTTAATGCACAATTGTGTGCAAATTTGCATTGATTGCGTGCATTAGCCATAAATCACTGACAAAAAAATGCAGATTTTTCTATTTATTTCTTTTTTTCTCTGCAGAATATACAGCGCTTTTTTACGCGACTGTGTGCATAGGCACATTACAATTAATGGGCTGTATTTTTCAGTAAAAATATAAGCTGTACTGAGCTTTTTTCAGTGTGCAAGAGGCTAAACTTTGGCTTTAATCACTTTGCTTCTGAAGGTGAATGGAGCAGTGAAGGTTACAGTACACAAATCTGTTGTTTTCAACTAGATAGGCACTTTAAATACTGTAATAAAAAGTAAGGTCTCTGACCTAGCAATAAAGTCTGAAATTCTGGATCAGAAGACTGGCTGAACGTTTGCCGGTAAAACAGTTAAACTACAGGTAGTAGTGCTTAATTAGGAGGTAAAGCTACATAAAAGAGGGTTTCTTTTTCACTATATGCAGTAGCTTTGTAACAGCCAAACTTAAAATTTAAACCACACAACAAGTCTGTGGTCTGCAGTTACTTACTGCAACATATTAGCAGTGTAACAATGTTACAATGTTACAATGAATTATTGCTGTAACAAATTGTAACATGGAAGCAAGAGCAGAACAGATTATAATAAAGGATTTTGTTTTTTATTCTAGTTGTGTTAATCATCTTGTTGTTTCAAACTTGATGTGGAGGAGCACATACACTATATTTCCAAAGGTATTGGGACACTTGCCTTTACACACGTATGAACTTTAATGGCATCCCAGTCTTAGTCCATAGGGTTCAATATTGAGTTGGCCCTCCCTTTGCAGCTATAACAGCTTCAACTCTTCTGGGAAGGTTGTCCACAAGGTTTAGGAGTGTTTCTATGGGAATGTTTGATCATTCTTCCAGAAGCGCATTTGTTAGGTCAGGCACTAATGTTGGACGAGAAGGCCTGGCTTGGAGTCTCCACTCTAATTCATTCCAAAGGTGTTCTATCGGGTTGAGGTGCAGGCCAGTCTAGTTCCTCCACCCTAAACTCGCTCATCCATGTCTTTATAGACCTTGTTTGTGCACTTGTGCACAGTCATTTTTGAACAGGAAGGGGCCATCCCTAAACTGTTCCCACACAGTTGGGAGCATGAAATTGTCCAAAATGTCTTGGTATGCTGACACTTTAAGAGTTTCCTTCACTGGAACTAAGGGGCCAAGCCCAACCCCTGAAAAACAATCCCACACCAAAAATCCCCCCCCCCCCCCAAATGATTTGGACCAGTGCACGAAGCTAGGTCCATAATGATATAAATGAGGGAGTTGGGGGTGGAGGAACTTGTCCGGATCTCAATCTGATAGAAAACCTTTGGTATTAATTGGAATGGAGACTGTGAGCCAGGCCTTCTCAACCTTCATCAGTGCCAGACCTCAAAAATGCACTTCTGGAAGAATGGTCAAACATTCCCATAGACATACTCCTAAACCTTGTTGACAGCCTTCCCAGAAGAGTTGAAGATGTTATAGCTGCAAAGGGTGGGCCAACTCAATATTGAACCCTACGGACTAAGACTGGGATGCCATTCCCATGTGCGTGTAAAGGCAGGCGTCCCAATACTTTTGCCAATATAGTGTAGATCATCTACCCCAAATCTATCTCCAATGACAACATATGGAGAGTGAGCTGGTTTGGACATTTATCTTGTACCTGTATATACTGTATATGTATACACACAGGATTCAATGAAGTCTTCAAGGGTAAATATTGTATATCCCAACAAAGGTCCCCATGTGGTTAAAGACACACTCTAAAGACACAAAATCTAAATAAAAAGCAGGATAATGGTTTATTAAATGCAAATGTAACCTTCCTAACTTGCAATGGGAGGGCATCAAATACATATCAGCTATTCAGTACTGAGAGCACTCACAATCTCCCCACCATCTCCACTTCATTATGCTGACTGGAAGCACAGTTAATGCAGGAGCAGAGCAGAGAAAGCACCATATTAATCTATGTTTTCTGATTCAACTATGAAAAAGAATGACCAAAGCCAGGAAAAAAATTAATTGGTGACAAGCAGAAGACACCATGAAATGTAATTGTTTAGTTTAAATATTTTATTATTATAGTAACATGTTTAAAATTTAAGAAAGATGCACTTAACGGAATTCTTTCTGGGTTTATCATCCATTTTATAGAATAGATCCAGGAAATCTCCTGTATAGAACATACACATTTAGAGTATAACCTTGGCCCATGTTTGCTGATCTCTTTTACACATAAGAGCTAGCTGGTGTTACAAGAGATTACAAAGTATTTTCCAGGAAATTAAGATTGCATTACTACATCGTGACAGGCACAATTTTCACATGATATAGCTATTGATTACACTAGTAATGTAATTTATAAAGTATTAAAGCATATAGAAGATCATGAAGAGTCTCAACAATATCTGTTAGCTACATTTTTTTGACATCAGAAAAATAAAAATAATTTATCCTTGGACTCACTGCAAGCGTAATAATTATTAATTCAATTTTCATTGGCAAAAAAACTGTGAAAATGTGCTAATTTATAGTTAAGTAATTTGTTTCCCCCACTAAGCAGTAACAAGATCTGTACATTTTTCCACCATATGTACAAGAATAGTTAAGTTGATAGTGGAATCTAGTGAAAACAGAAGCTTAAAGTGATTGTAAAGCTTCTTTTTTTTTTATTAAAATACCAAACATGTTATACTTACCTTAATAAGTATATAAACCATAGGTGAAAAATGAATAAATATAGTTGAATATAGTGAATAAAGTCCAATGACGTAGCTCATCCAGTGTTCCAATAGTGAAAATAGTGAAAATAAGTCTATTAATGATTCCCAGAGAGTCAAAACGCTGTCACCAACACCTCTGTGCTCCTAGAACTCTCACCTCATAGGCGTAAAACATAAGCCTTGGATACCAATCCAATAGGAATCAATAAGCTCTCCTTCCAGGATCAGAGCTGCGGCTCTTCAATATAGGATTCGGTCCCACATGTAAAATAGACAAGCCTCCAATAGTGCATTACCATATAAAACCAGTAATTTGTTAAAAAAAAAATGCCTGCTTACATGAATACAATAAATAAGCACTCAGAAAGTTGAGCTTGATAAAGGCTTGAAGTATGCCCCAATAAAAAAACTTAAATAAATTTGACACATATATTGGAATATGGAAATATGTGAGAAAGATCAATATTAAGAAGTATATATATATTTTGAGCAATCCGCAAACACGTCCAAATAAACCCTGCCCTAGTTCAGGTGTAATTGAACATAGCACATTACGTAATAAATCTCTCTATAACCCACAGGTACATGATAACCAGCATATTGAAGTTTTTAAAAAATTAGTGCTACAAGATTTCAATCAACTGAAAATCAAGAAAGTACAGGATCCTATACACAGGGCTTTCAAGTCCTGAGCTACTAGCCAGGCCTTAAAGGTTACTCACCACCAGTTGCCCCACCCAACCCCTGCCACACCCCACCCAACCCCTGCCATGCCCCACCCCTAATCCCTCCCTTATAAACACCCACATAAATTCTCATGAAATGACAGCCTCACCCGTGCCCATCAATGCAGCCTCACCCATGTCCATCAATGCAGCGTGACCAGTGCCCACCAACGCAGCCTCACTGGTGTCCATCATTGCAGCCTCACCCGTGCAGCCTCAACTGTGTCCATCATTGTAGCCACACCCGTGCAGCCTCACCTGTGTCCATCATTGCAGCCTCACCCATGCAGTCTCACCTGTGTCCATCATTGCAGCCTTCCCTGTGTCCATCATTGCAGCCTCACCAGTGTAGCCTCACCTGGGTCCATCATTGCAGCCTCACCAGTGCAGCCTCACCTGTGTCCATCATTTCAGCCTCACCCATGCAGCCTCACCTGTGTCCATCTTTGACCCCGCACCTGTTACAGACAGAACACTGGTCCAATGCCAGGGTGTGTTCTGTCTGTCACAGGTGTGGGGTCAGGAGGGCGGGGCTTTCTGTGACGGTGCACGGACTGCAATTCTAATGTTTGCCGTTACAGTGGGTTCTGTGATCAAGCCGGCTCTCCTCTTCCTCCACGCGTCTTCCGCTATGATGATCCGGCCGCCCCCTCTCTTCATCCAGGCTCTCTTCCTCTGGGAGAATGGCTCCCATTCATCCCCACCTGTCGATGGTGCTCACCCCCCCTGCTCCCAGGGCAGCCCAGCTCCTCGCCAGCCCTCATTTTCCACTTGCAAAATGCGAGTTGGGGAGAGAAAAATTTGGGGGCTGCTTTACATATCAGAAAAGGTATATGCACTTTGACGGAAAGAAAGTATATAGTAATACGCCCAGCCGACAAAGGCGGTGGAGTGGTAAATCAGGCAAAAGAAAAGTATCAAGAAAAAATTGACCGTCAACTACAATACACCTCCACATACGTGAAATTATTGGGAAACCCAACAATACAATGTAGGAAAGAGCTGGAAAAGTTTATCCATTTGGGAAGTAAGAAAAATATATTAAATACTAAGGAAGTCAAATATCTAATCCCTGAGTCTTGTAGAATACCAGTGATTTACACCATTCCGAAGATCCATAATGACAAAGAAAACCCGCCGGGAAGATCTATTGTGAACGGGATTGATTCCCTAACAGCAAGAATGGGCCAATATATTGACAGCTTTATTCAACTAGCAGTAAAACAATCAAAGCTTATCTAAGGGATATCAAGCATGTTTTGCAGCTTTCAGAATTGCCAACAGTTTTAGAGGGAAGAACATTATTCGCTACGGCGGACGTTTCTTCCCTCTATACAATTATTCAACACCACCAGGCTTGTGAGGCTACAAAATGGCTGCTGAGTAAACTCAAATGCATGCAAAGAAAATATCTAATTAAATGCATTGAGTTTTGTTTGAAGAATAGCTATTTTTGGCACAATCAAGCTTATTATAGACAAACAACTGGGATAACAATGGGAGCAAAGTTTGCACCCAGTGTGGCTAATGCTTTCATGGCACAGTGGGAAGAAGAGGCAGTGCATAAGAATCCACCGATGGAACTGGCACTTTATAAAAGATTTATTGACGATATGATTATAATTTGGAATGGATGTAACTCTTCATTGGAAAAGTTTCTATCTAACTTAAACCAAAATGATAGAAATATTCAATTGACTTGGAAGATTGATGAAAAGCAAATTAACTTTCTTGACTTGGAAATTAGTATTGAAGGCAATAAACTTGTTACAAGAACCCACTTCAAAGATGTAGCTAAGAATAGTTATCTGCCAATTGAAAGTTGTAATTTTAAACCTTGGCTTTACAATATTCCAAAGGGACCGCTAATAGGAATTAAACGCAACTGCACTAAAGATGTTAACTACATGACCCAGGCTAGATTTGTTAACAAAGGCTATACCAAACAATCTATTCAAAAACAAATAGAATCAGTCAAAGAAATTGACAGACAATGTATGATATATGAAAATAAAAAAGCTCAGCAACAAATTTTAGAAGCTCCAGCTCTCATTTTAGACTACAATGTTCAACATAAAGATGTGGAAAAATTGATTAGAAAACATTGTCATTGTACTAAAAGGAGATAGACATCTACAGAGTATTTTACCTGAAAAGCCCACTTTTATATATAAACGAGCAACAACATTAAGAGATCTAATTGTTAAAAATGTGGTTGAACCACCTCCTAAGAATAATTTTTCCTTTTTTTTCCATGCAAATATTGTTTTGCATGTCAACACTCAAGGAAAAAGGAGTGACTTTGAAGCCACTAGTACAGGAAGCATTTTTCCCATTATAGATTTTATTAGCTGCCACACTGAGGGATAAGTGTATGTTCTACGTAAGCTCCTGTAAATTACAGTATGTAGGGAGAACAAAAAGGGCTTTAACCACTTCAATACCGGGCCATAGTCAAATGACGCCCACAGATGGGATCTCCCATCCTGGGTGGGCGTCATATGACGTCCTCGGTATTTCGCTGCTCCTGCGGACCCCCGGGGGCCCGCAGCGCGACGATCGTGGATAAGCTGTGTCCCTCGGACACAGCCCATCCCCGATCTGAGTGATTGCCATCTGCGAGCCACCCCCGGTACACGTGACTGGCGGTGTCCTCCAATCACCGCTGGTCACATGTACTGCCTCTGTTAAAGGCGCTCGTGCACGCCCCTAGGGCGCATGCAGAGCGGCGATCGGGGACGAGGCTTGTCACCCTGACACAGCCCAACCCCAATCGCAGTAAAGAGCCAATGAAATTGGCTCTTTACCACGTGACCGCACAGAATGTCAACAGACCGTGGTAACGAGATGTTACCGGGTTCTTCTCCTCACACACCGATCGTGTGTGAGAAGAAGGAGGTGGCGGTAACATCTCGTTACCCCTTAGTGTACACCAACCCCACTGATTACCCCCCTAATAAAGAGGACCTGTCACCAGCCATCAAAGTACCTGTCACCAGCCACCAAAGTACATGTCACCAGCCATCAAAGTACCTGTCATCACCCGTCACAGCCCATCTGAGTACCAGAGTACCTGTCACAGCCCATCTGAGTACCCGAGTACCTGTCAGAGCCCATCTGAGTACCCGAGAACCTGAGTACCTGTCACAGTCCATCTGAGTATACGAGTATCTGAGTACCTTTCACAGCCCATCTGAGTACCTGAGTACCTGTCACAGTCCATCTGAGTATCCGAGTACCTGAGTACCTGTCACAGCCCATCTGAGTACCTGAGTACCTGAGAACCTGTCACAGTCCATCTGAGTATCCGAGTACCTGAGTACCTGTCACAGCCCATCTGAATACCTGTGTACCTGTCACAGCCCATCTGAGTACCTGAGTACCTCTCCCAGCCCATCTGAGTACTCGAATAACTGAGTACCTGTCACAGTCCATCTGAGTACCCGAGTACCTATCCCAGCCCATCTGAGTACCCGAGTACCTGTCCCAGCCCATCTGAGTACCCGAATAACTGAGTACCTGTCACAGTCCATCTGAGTACCTGAGTACCTGTCACAGTCCATCTGAGTACCCGAGTACCTGTCACAGTTCATCTGAGTACCCGAGTACCTGTCACAGTCCACCTGAGTACCTGTCACAGTTCATGAGTACCCGAATACCTGTCAAGTCCATCTGAGTACCCAAGTACCTGTCACCAGCCCATCGGATTACCCGAGTACCTGTCACCTGTGGTATCGCCATACTCAGGAGGAGTAGCAGAATGTGTTTTGGGGTGTAATTTTTGCTATATACATGCTATGTGTTAGAAATATCTTATAAATGGACAACTTTGTGTAAAAAAAAAAGATTTTAATTTTCTTTCCACGTTTTCTGAAGACTAGTGTAAAAAAAATAACTGTTCAAAAGACTCATAATGCTTCATAGAATATACTTTGGGGTGTTTTTTTTCCAAAATGGGGTCATTTTGTGGGTAATTCCATTGTCCTGGTGCTCCAGGGCCTTCACAAATGTAATAGGTCACTAGGAAATTAGAGGTGTCATTTATGCTCCTAGAACGCCTGACGGTTCTCCCTGCATTTTGGGCCTTTGTATGTGGACAGGCTGTGTAAAAGTCACACAAATGTGGTATTGCCATACTCGGGAGGAGTAGCAGAATGTA
This sequence comes from Lithobates sylvaticus, assembly GCA_028564925.1. Taxonomy (NCBI): domain Eukaryota; kingdom Metazoa; phylum Chordata; class Amphibia; order Anura; family Ranidae; genus Lithobates; species Lithobates sylvaticus. Next base: position 172,134,666 of record CM053032.1, read on the forward strand.
TTTTGGGGTGTCATTTTTGCTATGTACATGCTTTGAGTTAGAAATATCTTATAAACTGACCACTTTGTGTAAAATAAAAAATATTTTAATTTTCTTTCCACATTTTCCGAAGACTTGTGGAAAAAAATTAACTGTTCAAAAGACTCATTATGCCTCATATATTAGACTTTGGGGTGTTTGCTTTTCAAAATGGGGTAATTTTGTGGGTAATTCCATTGTCCTGGTGCTCCAGGGCCTTCACAAATGTAATAGGGTGTTAGGAAATTAGAGGTCTAATTTATGCTCCTAGAACCCCTGATGGCGCTCCCTGCATGTTGGACCTCTCTGTGTGGCCAGGCTGTGTAAAAGTCCCACACAAATGGTATCGCTATACTCGGGAGGAGTTGCAGAATGTATTTTGGGGTGTAATTGGAAGTATGGATATGCTGTGAGAAATAACTTGTTATTATGACAATTTTGTAAAAAAAAAAACATTCTTCTTTTTCCCAAGAATTGTGGGAAAAAATTACAACTTAAAAAAACTCACCATACCCCTTACTAAATACCTTGGACTGTCTACTTTTTAAAAAGCGGTCATTTGGGGGGTATTTGTACTTTCCTGACATTTCAGAGCCTCAAGAAATTGGATAGGCTGTCAGTGCATCAGGTGTGATCAGATGTGATCAATTTTCAATGATTTGCACCATAGCTTGTAGACTCTATAACTTTCAAGGAGACTAAATAATATCCACTAATTTGGGTTATTTTTACCAAAGAGATGTAGCAGTATAAATTTTGGGCCAAATTTACGAATAAAAATTACTTATTTGCAAAATTTTATCATAGAAACTAAAAAAAAGTGTTGTTTTTTCAAAATTTTCGCTCTTTTTTGACTTATGTCGAAAAAATAAAAAACCCAGTGGTGATTAAATAGCACCAAAACAAAGCTCTATTTGTAAGAAAAAAATGATAAAAATGTTGTTTGGGTACAGTGTTGCATGACTGAGTAATTGGCATTCAAAGTGTGAGAGCGCTGAAAGCTAAATATTGGTCTGGGAAGGAAGGGTGTATAAATGCCCTGTATTGAAGTGGTTAAAAGTCAGAATCAAGGAGCATGTACAAATACTTATATTTTTCTCTCAGCATGTGCATCTACAAATACTCAGCGGAAACCCTTCAGAGACTAAGAAACATCACCTCAACGTTGCCAATGCCCATTCAAAAAATACTACAAAAAGAGCAACTACTAAGGATCAACCCACAACCAACCACCAATCAAAGGAAGACCCCAATTTAGCCGCAACACTTAACATGCGCCCTGATTAACACCAGATCGTCAGTCAAGCACAGACAAGAAGTCCACGACTTCATCACCCAAAACAACTTAGATTGTCTCTTCATCACAGAAAGCTGGCTAACACCCGACTGCAACACCATCCTAACCGAATTGGTCCCTGAAAAATACAGGATCCTAACGGAGCATAGAATAGGAAAAAAAGGAGGAGGCCTAGCAGTGATCTTCAAATCTCACCTTACGCTTGGCAAACCTACGCTACAGAACCCAGTGCCTTTTATGGAAACACTTTCTCTACAGCTGCAAACAACACCCCAAGACAGCATTCATATACTGCTATGCTACAGACCACCAGGACCAAAGACAAATCTCCTGATACCCTTCACCGAATTTATTTCAATGCACACCCTGAAAACTAAAAACGTTTTGGTACTTGGAGACTTCAATCTCTGGGCAAACAACACCGAAGACCCCATCGCCTCTGACTGCATAAACCAACTGGAAGAACTAGGTCTTCAACAACTGATAAATGCCCCAACGCATGGTTCTGGACCTCATCTTTAAACAAAACATCAACATCAACATACTCAACAACTCGCCACTACCATGGACTGACCATCACGCCATCAAATTCAAAATCACCACCAACAACACCCTCCAGAAACCGAACCACTCAACAACATACTGGACCAGATCTCAGAAGAAACTACACTCGGAACTCTTCAAAACCACACTATCCAACAAAATAACAATTCTAAACTTAAACCACTCGACGGAAAAAACACTCAACTCCTTAAACAAAGCGTTACTACAAACAGCAGACGCAGTCGCTCCGAAACGCAGAACACTCATCCGCAACAGAAATTTTGGATGGTTTAATGGAACTCTTACTCTACTGAAGCAGGAACGCAGAAGAGCTGAAAGAGCCTGGAGAAGAAACTCTTCAAAGGAAAACCACACAAACTACAATACTCTCATAATGAAATATCACAAAGCTATCTTCAAAGCTAAAAAAGAACACTTCTCAAACACCATCGCAAAAGCCCTAAACCGCCCTTGTGAACTATTCAAACTAGTCGCCCAGACTATGAACCCTACCTGCCTAGAGCCCCCTACTAACGAAACTCATGAATTTTGCAACGAGTTATCGGATTTTTTTATCGTCAAAATCGACAGCATTCGGGAAAAAATCGAACAGAAAAATACAATCGACCACATCCAAAAAGAGGAAACCGATTCAAACATCGTTCAACATTCAAAACCACCGAACTTTTCGCTGACCCCGATCGCCATAGACACCACAAAAAACATCATCAGAAGCCTCCGGGACAGCAGATCACCCAATGATATCATCCCCACAAAACTTCTGAAAGAATGCTCTGACATCTTGGCACCTACCATAACGCTACTCATAAATCAGTCATTCAAAGAAGGAATTGTTCCTAACTCCCTCAAACAAGGCATAGTCAAACCCCTCCTAAAGAAACCCAACTTGGATCCAAGAAACCCCAACCACCGAAGACCGATAACTAGCCTGAGCACCATCTCCAAGATTATGGAGAAAGTAGTGGTACAACAGCTACAACTCTATCTGGACACACACAATCTCCTGGACCCTCTGCAATCAGGCTTCCGCCCGGGCCATGGCACAGAAACAGCACTCCTCAAAATATGGGACGATGCCTTGGAAGCAGCAGATGATGGAGAATCATGTCTCCTGGTACTCCTGGACCTTAGTGCAGCGTTTGACACACTGGATCACAGCACTTTACTCACCCGCCTTAAAGTAGTAGCAGGAGTCACAGACTCAGACTTACTATGGTTCACATCCTTCTTAAGAAATCGGTCACAGACAGTGAAACTTGGAGCCTTCACCAGTGAATCTCGCGCAGTCTCCTATGGAGTCCCTCAAGGATCAGCTTTATCACCCGTGCTCTTCAACATTTACATCCGTCCACTTCTTAAAATCATCAGAAAATCTGACCTGTGCTTCCACTCATACGCAGATGATACTCAACTCTACCTTCGGATCCCCGGACAAAAAGACCAAAATCAGGAATTGGAAAAATGCCTCGCATCAATAGACGACTGGATGTCCACAAGCTCCCTCAAACTTAACGGAACCAAAACAGAACTCCTTCTCCTAAATGCAAACAGGAAAACTAATTCTTCAATACCATGGACTCCGCCCACCATCCTTGGACAGACCATCCCCCTAAGCTTAAAAGCCAAAAGTCTCGGAGTCACTTTCGATTCAGAAATGTCAATGGATGCACAAATAGGATCAGTAGTCAGCGGATCCTACCATCTTCTACGCCTGCTACGTAGACTCATCCCCTTCATTCCAGAAAAGGACAAAGCCATAGTGGTAGAAACAATCATCAACTCTCGACTCGACTATGCAAACTCCCTCTACATAGGACTACCTAAATTCCAGATTGCACGACTACGAGTCGTTCAAAACACGGCAGCAAGACTAGTCACAGGAAAAAAAACATGGGAATCGATCTCCCCCTCCCTGAGGACCCTCCATTGGCTAACTGTAAAGGATCGTATAACATTCAAGACCCTCTGCCTGACCCACAAATGCACACAAGGAGATGCTCCTCTATACTTATGCGAAAAAATACAACACTACACTCCCAATCGCAACCTCCGATCTAACGACCAAAATCTCCTCCTCGTCCCCAAGTCCCGGTACAAATCAAGGGGAGAACGAAGATTTGCAGTCCAAGGACCACGGCTATGGAACGCTCTACCTACGAACATCCGCTTAGAAAAAGACCATCGGGCCTTCAGGAAAAAACTCAAGACCCACCTCTTCTAAGAAGGAATCAACCCAGGTCGGATCAAGCGCCTCGAGGCGATTCAGTTCGCAGTTGCAGCGCTATACAAATCTTTCATTCATTCATTCATTCATGTGTAGTTGTGCACACTTTTAGGTTTTGCAGCATTTCCACTATTTGATTTATTATTTAATAGATTTTTTCATGATTACCTGGTAGCGTAGAGGACTATTCTTATATTATGTTATACCTACCTGCTCTATGCAATGGTTTTGCACAGAGCAACCCTGATTCGTCTCTTTTGGGGCCCCCCGCCAGCACTCCTGGCTCTCCCTGGCCGAGTGCTCCCATAGCAAGCCACTTGCTATGGGGGCACTCTTGCATGTTTGCTCCCAAGCTCCGCTCTGTGTGCCCATTCCTTGTCACTGGCTCTGATTGACAGCAGTGAGAGCCAATGGCTCATGCTGCTGTATCTGAGCCAATCGGGAGCGAGAGAGCTCTTGTGCACATCGATGGATCAAGATCATGTTCAGCTACGTATTTAGGTGGGGCTGTGGAGGGAACTACATTCAGAAGGTTTTCTACCTTACTGCATAGAATACAAGAAGGTAAAAAACCTTTACCCTTTACAACCACTTTAAATACTAAACGTGTTAGTTCTTACCCTAAACTATAGTTCCAGTAATGAATCTGTAGACATTTATTGGTCATTATCAGCATCACAATTATGTTTGGGATAATGAGTGACCACGGCACTGCATTGCTAAATTAATATATAAACCTTTAAGTATGTGCTTAAGAAGGTATTATCATAATGTAAGTGTTGTTTGTCATTTTATTTTTTTTGGGGGGTTATTGTGCCCTGTTGGTATACTTAGTATCACTGTATATTGCAATATGGGTTAATTGCACTATTTAGTTATGTTATCCTGCAGAGTAGGTAAGTCCTGAGAAGCAAGGGTTAACTCTGCTGGCCAGGATTTCCCAGGCTTTTTTAATTTTGTGACTTGTGATCACAGGAAGTCATCAGCTGTGCCAGACATGCTAAGAATAGTTTTTCTTCCCTGTTAATCACTGGGTTTATTTCCTATTGGATGGGACTACTAAGGTAGTCAGTGGGATTGATTTACCAAAGAAGTAAAGGCTGGTCACTTAGTAAAATTAATCACTTTATAATCCTCAGCTATTATTTATTATAGTACTGTACTGAGCACGGGTGTGGACCAACGCTCCATTACACACCTCCTACTCTACTAAAAATAATTGCATCTGCACCTGGATTCTGGTGGAGACTGTCTCATGTTCCATCTTTTGAAGCTGCTGTCTCTGGGACAGTAAGTAAGGTGAACCCTGTCTTAAGCCCCATACACACGGTCGGATTTTCGCATGGATTCTGTCCGATCGGACAATGTTGTTGAAAAATCCGACCGTGTGTATGCACCATCGGACAGTGTACGTCGGATTGTCCGACGGACAAAGTCCTATCTCCTGCTGGATAGATTTTTTGACAACACGGTCCGATCACACCAAATCCGATCGTGTGTAGCGTTGTCCGACGGACAAAGTGCTACGCATGCTCAGATCACATTACAAGACCAAAGCTATTGGCTACTAGCCTCTACGTAGTCCCGTCGTAGGCAACAAACGTCACCACGTTCAGAATGATCGGATTTTCCGACAACTTTGTCCGACCGTGTGTATGCAACACCAACATCGGACAAAGTACGACGGACATGATCCGACGGACCTGGTCCTCGGATAATCCGAGCGTGTGTATGGGGCTTTACAGAGATCAATCCAAAACCAAAAAATATGATTTTGGCTAGACATAAATAAGTAAAACATGTTAAACATGTTACAGGTTGTAATTTGCTGTTATCCTGTGTATTAAATTATTTAAGACCGTAATCCTCCCTAAACGTACTTATATGAGTAGGAACTGTCTGAAGAAATTTTTTGCACTTACCCCCATCCCACCTCAATCCTTTTAAAGCAGGGGTGCCAAACCAGTGGCCCGGGGGCCACATGTGTCCCGTGGAGCCCTCTGATGTGGCCCGCGACCTCCTGCTCTGGGATTGAATAGAAAGAATACTGTTATTAAAGGTCAGTTTATTACTAAAATCACAGTGTATATATGGGCATATCTTTTCTGCAGTGGTTACTGTGCTGCTTTCAAACTGATACGCAGGTGCAGAGTCGTTTACCTGCGGGTTACCTGCACTGAGCCATAGACTTCTATTATTACCGGCGAGTTTGGTGAGTTTTCTGAAAGTGCACCAAACCTACAGAATATAATAGCAGTCTATTGCAAACTGCAGGAAAGCCAAAGGTACATTGCATTGCACATGTGGTGCAGGTAAACCACAGCGCATCAGTGTGAAAGCAGCCTTGGACCCCTTTCACATGGTCAGTCCGGCAGTCCGACCAATTGGACCCTCCATTCACCTCTAAGTAGTGGCAGACATAAACCGACTTGTGTTCTACCTCCAATACGATCCACTAAAAAGTATTGTGGGCTGCGTCCATGTCCCCTCTCCAAATGCAGAGTGGACACAGACATGCCATCCACCTGCTCCGCTCATTGTGGACTGCGACTGGTTACCAAGTCGCTTAAGTGGCCCTCGCTCTTCAAAAGGTTGGGCACCCCTGTTCTAAAGGAAGGCTAAAGGACTAAAGGCCTTTCCCTTCATCGCCCCTACACCCCACTTTTCTGATATACCTACACTTTTTGGAGCAATACCAAAAGCAAATATGTGTGCAGAACTGTGATGGAAGCTGTATGATTACTGTTTTGTACATTTTTATGTATGACAATAAAGAAACGATTTAAAAACAGGTCCACTTGAATGTGGTCTTTTTCATTCAACATCAGGATGACATGTTTTCCCACTCGTGAAGATTTTACTGCTTCAGAATATTAACCAGAAGGAAACTCAATAAACATTTTTATAACATTGTATCCGGTGGGAAGGAATTCAGTGCAATATTATGAAATAAACATTATATACATTATCGGATGTGTTTATTTTAAATACTTGGAACTGAAATATGTGAGAATATCTGTGGCAGAAAAAAATCCTGTCTACTGGTTTCTGTCATCATCAGAGCGGAACGTAAAATACAAAGTACATTTTCTCAAAAAAGGTATGCCAATAAAAATGCACTCTGTAAACAGAACTGCGTATTTACTTTTCAGGTTTCCCGGATCACTTGTACTTCAGGACCAGCTTTATTGGCATATTGTGTGTCAGGGTCAACCTTGAACGTGTAATTTGTTATGGCATAGGATACAGACCACAGCTATATATTTTTCTACGTAAACATAAAAGTAATATTGATGATTAGAGGTTAGTGTCACAGTAAGAGATTTGTAGAAGTAATTTTTGTTATGAAGTAATGCAATAAGAATGTAAAAGTTAAGAGTTCTGAGTCTGACTAGGATTGACAAGTTTAAAGATTAGTTATGGTCAAGAGTTAGGATTCAAGATGATGGTTAACTTCCTGCCAGCCACCTGAAGCATACCTGCGGTAGGAGGAAATGTGGACTTTCATGTCCAGCTGCTGCATATATGTATCCAGGGCAGGTAGAGGTTTTGTGCTAAAAATGCACTCACTGCACACGCCTAACAGACCAAGCCAGCTGTCCCTGACACTTCTTTGTCATGACTTCTGATCAGAAGCAAGGGGTATTGGGTCCCGATCATGTGACCATTGTGAGAGCCAATCAAGCGGTCAGTGATAGAGAAGCTGCACCTCGCATTAAAGCCCATTTAAAGGGCCCTCAGGGGGTGGTGAAAATTGTAGCCCAAGCCAAAAATAATTTTTTCATTTTGTATTCAGTGTGGAAGAGTTGGTGCCCCAGTCAGTTTAGTTTCTTGCCATATGTGTGCTAGTTATCATCAGAGCAGGTGTCCCCATTGGAAGATTGTATATCACCTTCAGTTAGACCCTGTAGAATGCAATATAATAATTAATAACTAATATTATATCATCTATGTATAATTGTCTAGTCCCTATAATTTGTTAGTCAGTTGAAACTATGAGCGCAAGCTACTGTTAATATCACAATAATACAAGTTAACTATGCAATCAAACACACGGTTTAAGATCAATCAAATCTTATTTATTTCCCAAGGAAATAAGAAAGCTTATGTAAGCTTATTATTAGAAGTTACAAGATTACATAGCATACAATCACAATACAATACAATCGTATACTTAGCACATCCTAGTAGCTGAGATGGTATAAGAGAAATGTCCACATGGTTAGGCCCGAGTCATCATCCAAAAACGCACAGGTGGATGCAATAAAGTAATGTGACAGTTCTCAGGCCTAGCAGCTGGCCACTAAAAAAGAATAACGTTACATGGGACACATTGTATGCAAATTTAAACTGTACTCCAACTCAGCTTCCCCCCCTCCCCATATGGTACAATACATTATGTGTGCCTCTGAACTCCAAGATAACAAATATTGTCTCAATGCAAGAGGCATGAGTATTCTTCTATGAATATTGGTGTTCTTTGTGTATTTCTTTCAGATCTGTACAGTAATCCAGTGTGAAATTTTTCTGCCATGCAGGAGCTCCCTGTAATAAAGACCAGTCCCTGCTGCTCTATTTCCTTGCACAGGGTGATTGGTCCTGTCTCTACCCCCTCCTGTAGTTTTCTGCACACAGAATGTAGTGGGCATGGCCTGCTGGACCTCTCTCACAGCTTTGCTCTCTGATGGTTTCACTACTACTTTTACAAAGTAACATTTAAGCTTGCAAAGGCATGTGGTGCACCAGTAGGCAGGTGCATTCTACATTCTCTAGTGCAGGTGGTTTTCTCCCACAGTGGCACTGCAGCTGGAGAGCAAGTCAGGAGAAACACAGCTCCTCTATATTTTTTTGGGCCACCGGGGAAGCATACAATTGGATGCTGCTGCCCCATGTGACTCTAGCAGCCATATTTGGTCAAACAGAGCCTATTTAAGGCCCTGGCTCACAGGTTTGGCGTGCATTTGCGAGTTGGTAGAGTAGGGACAGATACCCCGCCTGGTAGAGACAGTGCTAGCAGTGGGGGAAAGGTTCCTGATGAGGAGGGAAAGTGTAGGGCTCACAACTTCTCAGGACACCTGTTTTTTGGTCACAAGACAGCCATGCCCCATTCCTTCTCTCTCTACAGATACTGAGAACTCAGCTGCACTCTGCTTTCTATGTGCTGGTGGAATTGAGAACTGAGTGTTCCCGGTCAGGCTGCCTTCACACCGGGTTATTTGGGAACTGTTTCTGCATTATTTCAATACAGGTTTTTTCATTGCACTGGGACTGAGTGTGTTAGTCCACCGCAATGGGCTGCACCCCACCTACACACACAAGGATGATTTTTATTGGTGGCTATAGAGGAATATATTTATGTAGTGCTTGCCACCAAAGGAGCCACTGTTTCCTGGATCCCCGGTTTCCTTTGCCCACGACTCTGTAATTAGCACCACATATGCTGACACACCTGGGCTGAGGGGGAACATTTATTGCTAATAAATATATAGTACCCCAGCAGTTTAAAAGAAAGAAACAAAAGTAACTGTTCAGCAAATATGTGCTATAATAGGTATACAGTTGGTGACAATAAGTCGAATAAAGCCCAGTCCCAGAACCCTATATTGAGGGCAGCCCTGTCTAAAAGGAATGGTACTGGGGCAGTAGTACAGCAGTCTAAATAATTCCCCCTTTTTGCTGGCCAGCATGTTGTGGCCCAAACTGATGTTGGAGCACTCAAAAACATCCCTTCTGGTAAAGAGCACCCTTGCTGTGAATCAAATGGCCAATACTGTTCCTTTAAAACGGTGCAGTGGGCTGGCCAGTGCCCTCTCACCGACTCTTGTGATCACAGCAGATGACCTTTCCCTATTTCCCATCTGTAAAACATCCAAATGTGTGACCGCAATGCTCTCTTCCTTACTCGGTCAGCGTCTGTGGTGATCTTTGGTATCAGGGTGGGTGACCTCTCTGGTGCCATTTCAATCCCAGATGTAGCGGTAAACATTCCACCAGTGACCATAGACACAATTACAACTGTGCCTGTCCCTCTGTGTACACAAACAAGGACAGAAGCAGACACAATAGGGGAAATTTACTAAAACTGATGCACATAGAATCTGGTGCAGCTGTGCAAAGTAGCCATTCATCTTCTAGGTTTTATTGTCAAAGCTTAACCACTTCAGCCCCGGACCATTTGGCAGCCAAAGGACCAGAGGTCTTTTTTCAATTTCGCACTGCACTACTTTAACTGGTAATTGCGCGGTCATGCAATTTTGTAACCAAACGAAATTTGCGTCCTTTTCTTCCCACAAATAGAGCTTTCTTTTGATGGTATTTGATTGCCTCTGTGATTTTTATTTTTTGCGATATAAATGGAAAAAGAGCGAAAATTTTGAAAAAAAAAGAGATTTTCTACTTTTTGTTATAAAAAAAATCTAATAAACTCAATTTTAGTCAAACATTTGGGCCAAAATGTATTCAGCCACATGTCTTTAGTAAAAAAAATGGCAATAAGCGTATATTTATTGGTTTGCGCAAAAGTTATAGCGTCTACAAACTAGAGTACATTTTCTGGAATTTACACCGCTTTTAATTTATGACTGCCTATTTCATTTCTTGAGGTGCTAAAATGGCAGGGAAGTACAAAACCCCCCCAAATGACCCCATTTTGGAAAGTAGACACCCCAAGCTATTTGCTGAGAGGCATGTTGAGCCCATTGAATATTTTTTTTTTTTAGTCCCAAGTGATTGAATAAAGACAAAAATAAAAAAGATTTTTTTTTTTTTTTCAAAAAGTTGTCACTAAATGATATATTGCTCACACATGCCATAGTTATATGTGGAATTGCACCCCAAAATACATTTTGCTGCTTCTCCTGAGTATGGGGATACCACATGTGTGGGACTTTTTGGGAGCCTAGCCGCGTACGGGGCCCCGAAACCCAAGCACCGCCTTCAGGATTTCTAAGGGTGCAAATTTTTGATTTCACTCCTCACTACCTATCACCGTTTCGAAGGCCATAAAATGCCAAAATAGCACAAAACCCCCCCAAATGACCCCATTTTGGAAAGTAGACACCCCAAGCTATTTGTTGAGAGGCATGGTGAGTATTTTACAGCTCTCATTTGTTTTTGAAAATGAAGAAAGTAAAGAAAAAAACATTTTTTTTTCTTTTTTTCAATTTTCAAAACTTTGTGACAAAAAGCGAGATCTGCAAAATACTCACAATACCTCTCAGCAAATAGCTTGGGGTGTCTACTTTCCAAAATGGGGTCATTTTGGGGGGTTTTATGCCATCTGGGCATTCCATGGCCTCCGAAACTGTGATTGGCAGTGAGAAGTGAAATAAAAAAATTACACCCTTAGAAAGCCTGAAGGCGGTGATTGGTTTTTGGGGTTCCGTACGCAGCTAGGCTCCCAAAAAGTCCCACACATGTGGTATCCCCGTACTCAGGAGAAGCAACAGAATGTATTTTGGGGTGTATTTCCACATATGCCCATGTCATTATTCAATCTCTTGGGACAAAAAAAAAAAATATTTAATGGGCTCAACATTGCTCTCATCAAATAGCTTGGGGTGTCTACTTTCCAAAATGGGGTCATTTGGGGGGGGTTTGAACTGTCCTGGCATTTTATGCACAACATTTAGAAGCCTATGTCACACGTCACCCACTCTTCTAACCACTTGAAGATAAAGCCCTTTCTGACACTTTTTGTTTACATGAAAACATATTTTTTTTTTGCAAGAAAATTACGTTGAACCCCCAAACACTATATATAATGTTAAAGCAAAGGCCCTACAGATTAAAATGGTGGGTGTTGCATTTTTTTTTTTCCACACAGTATTTGCGCAGCGATTTTTCAAACGCATTTTTTGTGGAAAAAATACACTTTTTTTTATTTTAATGCACTAAAACACACTATATTGCTCAAATTTTTGATGAAATAAAAAATATGATCTTAGGCCGAGTACATGGATACCAAACACGACATGCTTTAAAATTGCGCACAAACACGCAGTGGCGACAAACTACATACATTTTTAAAAGCCTTTAAAAGCCTTTACATGATACCACATTAGATTCACGGAGGAGGTCTACTGCTAAAATTACTGCCCTCGATCTGACCTTCGCGGTGATACCTCACATGCATGGTGCAATTGCTGTTTACATATGACGCCAGACCAACGCTTGTGTACGCCTTTGCGCAAGAGAAGGGGGGGGATGGGTTCTTTTTTTTTTTTTTTTGGTTTTTTTTTAATTTATTTAGCTTTTTTATTTTATTTTTAAACTGTTCCTTCCATTTTTTTTCTTTGTTATGATTTTTATTGTTATCTCAGGGAATGTAAATATCCCCTATGATAGCAATAGGCAGTGACAGGTACTCTTTTTTTGAAAAAATTGGGGTCTATTAGACCCTAGATCTTTCCTCTGCCCTCAAAGCATCTGACCACACCAAGATCGGTGTGATAAAATGCTTTCCCAATTTCCCAATGGCGCGGTTTATATCCGGGAGGGGGGACATTCCCTCCCACTGCTTGTAAAAGCAGTCTAGAGGCTAATTACCCGCTAGAATTGCTTTTACATGAAAGCCGATCACTGGCTGAAAAGAATGATACCAAGATGATACCTAAACCTGCAGGCATCATTCTGGTATAACCATTCAAAGTCCAGCAACATACTGGACATATATTGTAATCTTTTTTTTTTCATGCAGCCTCTTGGCTGAACGAAAAAAAGAGATTGATTGGTGGGTGTGCCCACCATTAGAATACCTCCCTTCATCCACCCACTTCTAATGATGGGCATACATGCACCATTTATATATGCCGATGCATGGGGGCATCCTCCCGCAAAAGTTATGCCGTGTACACACGGTCGGAATTTCGACCGTATGTACGTGGCATTAGGAGCCAATCGCTCCTCCCCCCCCCCTGCTGCCCCCATGCTTCGGCATATATGCTCTTTTTTTTAACTGTGGTGGTGAAATCACCTCCTACAGCGTTGGAGTCGCGGCTTTATGTATCGTGGGAGCAAACGCTGTTGCTGTCAAGATAAATAAATCCGCGTTGCAACTGAATGGCGCACCTGAAAACAAAAAAATGCTTAACACTAAAACACAGTAAACAAAATTACATACCTGAAAAGCAAGCATGATAAAACATAATAAAACATTGCAGAATAGAATGGAGTAAAAAAAGAGCAACAATAGAGAGAGAGAGAGAGAGAGAACAATAAAACGACAACTATTTTATTTTTTTTTATTTTTTTGAGATTCACAGGTAAAAAAGCTCCTGACTGAAGCGACTGAATCAAAACGCTACCACAAAAAAAATGTTAGCGATCGCAGGGATCAGGCCTGACTCTGCGAACGCTGCAGTTATGTGTGCTTAGTGTTTTGTAAGTGACAGTGATCGATCGATACTGCACTTGGGTGGGCTGGGCTGGGCGGAGGGGGAAAACGCAGGTGCTAGCAGGTATCTGGGCTGATCCCGCTAACAATGCGTTTTTTTTGGAACCCTAAACTGCTGGGACGCTAGTATAGATCTGATCAGATCAGATATTGATCTGTTCAGATACTGTGCCACTAAGGGAGGTGTATGCTTTGCGCGTGGGTGGTTGCGGTACTGGCACTAACCTGGGGCGACGCAGACCTTATTAGACCCTAAAACCTAATTGATATCACCCGCCGGGCGATCAGGGGGTTAAACCGTTATTGGGTAATAAATGGCGGGTGCCCTGACAGTATAAAAAACAAGCTAACTAACCAGCGTCACCCGTAACAGTAATACAAAAAAAAACTGGTTACCTAGCGACACTAATGCAGCGATCAGAAAAACGATCGCTTAGTGACACTGGCAAAAGGGGGGGAAAGGGTTAACTAGGGGCAATCAGGGGGGTTAAAACCTTTATTAGGTAATATATGGGGGTACCTGACGCTATATAAAAACCTGACGGGGAACCTAAATAACTAACTGGCTGACCAGCGTCACCAGTGACATTTATACAGTGATCACTGGTGAAAGGGTTAACTCTAGGGGCAATCAGGGGGTTAAAACCTTTATTTAGGTTGTAATATGGGGGGTACATGACCTATAAACCTATTTATGAACCTATATAAACATGGCGGTAAAAAAAAAAAAAAAAAAAATGGTTACCTAGCGACACTAATGCAGCGATCAGAAAAACGATCGCTTAGTGACACTGGCAAAAGGGGGTGAAAGGGTTAACTAGGGGCAATCAGGGGGTTAAAACCTTTATTAGGTAATATATGGGGGTACCTGACGCTATATAAAAACCTGACGGGGAACCTAAATAACGAAATAACTAACTGGCTAACCAGCGTCACCAGTGACATTTATACAGTGATCACTGGTGAAAGGGTTAACTCTAGGGGCAATCAGGGGGTTAAAACCTTTATTTAGGTTGTAATATGGGGGTACCTGACCTATAAACCTATTTATGAACCTATATAAACATGGCGGTAAAAAAAAAAAAAAAAAATGGTTACCTAGCGACACTAATGCAGCGATCAGAAAACCGATCGCTTAGTGACACTGGCAAAAGGGGGTGAAGGGGTTAACTAGGGGCAATCAGGGGGTTAAACCTTTATTAGGGGGGGTAGGGGGCTACCTTGGACCTAAAACTAACTGCCCTGACAGTTATTACAGTCACACTGACACTAAATGCAGTGATCAGTAAATAAATGATCACTGCAATTAGTGACACTGTGACTGGGGGGGGGAGGGGGTGATCTGGGGGGTGATCAGGGGGTGACAGGGGGATGGAATATGTGCCTAACTGTACTGGTGTCAGTGTACTGTTGTGCACTAACCTTTACATGTTCACAGCTCGGCGTCTCCGGTCACATAGACCGGCGCACCGAGCGTGACATCACTTCCGCCTTCCTGTCTATACAATAGACAGGCAGGGGAAGCTTTTCATTGGCCAGGAGCGATCGCGAGGGGGTGGCCAGAAACCACTGGCCGTCCCCTCGTCCCGGATCGCTCCTGACACGATCCCGACCGTCCCCGCCGGCGGAGGGGGGTCCGATCGGACCCCCCAACCGCCTGAAGAATGGCACGTACAGGTACGTGATTCTGCCTGTACGTGCCATTCTGCTGACGTATATCTACATGGGGCGGTCGGGAAGTGGTTAAAGTGGTTCTAAAGTCAGAAGGTTTTTTATCTTAATGCATTCTATAATGCAAACCTTATGTGTGCAGCAGCCCCCCTAATACTTACATGAGCCCATAGGTGTGTGCAGCCTATTGCATTAGGGTGTGCAACCCAAATCTCAAAACACATATGTGTGTGTGTGCATGTGTATATTTACTGATGGTGTCAGTAGGGCAGAGATTGGTGTCAGTAGGGCAGTGGACAGTGTCAGTAGTTTTTATTTTTATTATTTTATTTATAAGTTTATTTTTTATTATATTTTCCAATTTTATTTTTGCAGTTATTTTTTTCCTATTTTTTTTGAAGAAAAATGAAAAAAAAATGAAAGTATCAGGGGTCTAAACAGGGGGAATATGTGCCACACGGGGTGATAAGGGTGTGCCCAGGCCTATGCTTGAGCCCATCTGGATCCAGCGATATTGTGCGAGAGACTGGGCTGTCCGGGACTCTCCCTCCTGATTGGCTGAGACACAGTAGTGGGCACCATTGGCTCCCAAAACTGTCAATCAAAGGCAGTGAGCCAAAGAGGAGAGAGAGGGGGCGGAGCCGAGCCGCGGCTTTGTGTCTGAATGGACACAGAGCAGCGGCTCGGATGCCCCCATAGCAAGCTGCTTGCTACGGGGGCACTAAGCAGGAGGGAGGGGCCAGGAGCGCTGGGGAGGGACCCAAGAAGAGGAGGATCTGGGCTGCTCAGAGCAGGTGTAGTACTTGCGTATTATTTTTAAACCAAAAAAAACAAGACTTTAATATCACTTTAACTGAACAAGCTGACGTTAGAAGCTGATTGGTTATTATGCACAGCTGCACCAGATTCTGTGTGCACCAGGTCTAGTAAATCTCCGCCAATGAAACTGCAGCTACTCCTCTCTCTGTCAGCTGCTGACCGGGGCTACATTTAAAAGAAAGTTTTTGTGTTGTGGTGTTCAGATTTGATAGGTCACAGGCATTCTATTGAGGATATATGGATATCTATGTCATAGTTGCAACTAAAGTGAAATTATATCAGTCCAGTCCACTAAGTACCAGCACTGTTGGCTTCTATCACATAATATACAACATATTCCATTAACAGGTACACTTTAAATAACTGAAGTAGAAGTAGGCATTAAGACTGTGGATAACAGATACAATGACATAGCACACCACTTACAGCCATAACCTCAGGAGAAGGATTTGGGAAGAGGTCCAGTACTGACGCCCTCCTTCACATCCTGTCATTCTTTCTATATAAATAACTTCTGAATTCTTTGTTATTGTTGTTGCAGCCTCTTGTTCTCTACATGACCAACCACTGTGCCCTTCCAGTATCTGACACATCAGCCTTCTAGGAGAAAGTGAATTATTAATACATGTCCATAGTGAGGTCTCTCTATTAGTAATAAAGAAAGATGTTAAAATAAAGAATCCGTTTATGACTACCAACTCAGTGTGAAGAGTGGAGGACAGGAAACCTTCTTCTTCCACTACGAAGCAAACATTGCAACTTCAGAGAATGGAACATCTTGCATATTTAACAAGGCAAAAAACAATGTTTCATAACCA
The DNA here is from genome assembly GCA_028564925.1 of Lithobates sylvaticus. Classification (NCBI taxonomy): domain Eukaryota; kingdom Metazoa; phylum Chordata; class Amphibia; order Anura; family Ranidae; genus Lithobates; species Lithobates sylvaticus. The sequence goes on from CM053032.1 coordinate 172,151,471, forward strand.
AAATGAACCTATCAATTTCATCTTTTACTTTTTATTTATTTTTACACCTACATGGCGCAGGATTTTGTACAAATTTAGAACCAACCCCTGCTAATCAAGAAGCTTACTTTAGGAATCAAATGTTTCTTACTGCAGTCATACATATAAAATAGGCTAGTTTTGGTGGCAACCACCTGGCTTGCCAGTGTGGCATGATTGAGGGGTAAAACCTGAACACCATCACCAAGCATGGAACAATATCATGTATGTTGCATCTTTTGATATTTGAATTGTTGATAGATTGTGCGTTTGTAATGCTAGGTATTGCTATACATATGGCCAACTTAAAGTGGTTGTAAACCCTTACATATACCCAATGACGTGACTGGCCTCAGGTGATACACAAAGATGAAAAAATCCTCCTACACACAGCGGGTAAAATAAGTATCAAACATGTTACCATTTTTCTAGGTAAATATATTTCTAAAGCTGCTATTGACATGACATTTTCACCACATGTCGGTAACAACCCATGCAATCCATACATACAAACAGAAACCAAAACAAATATGTTCAGAAATGAAGTTATGTGTAATAAAATAGAATGACACAGGGAAAAAGTATATAACACGCTAACTGAAATTTATTTAATACTTCATACAAAATCCTTTGTTGGTAATGACAGCTTCAAGATCCTTCCTGTATGGAGAAACTAGTCGCATTCATTGCTCTGGTGTGATTTTGGCCTATTCTTCCACACAGTCTTCAAATCTTGAAGGTTCCATGGGTCTCTTCTATGAACTCTGACCTTTAGTTCTTTCCATTGATTTTCTATTGAATTCAAGTCAGGTAATTGGCTGGGCCATTCTAGCAGCTTTATTTTATTTCTTCGGAACCAATTGAGATTTTCCTTGGCTTTGTGTTCAGGGTCATTGTCTTGCTGAAATGCCCACCCTCGTTTCATCTTCATCATCCTGGTAGATGGTAGCAGATTTTTATCAAGAATGTCTTGGTGCATTTTTCTATCCATCCTTCCTTCAATGACATGAAGTTTGCCAGTACCCAGTGCCGATGTCTTGTCGAGAACTGTCCCCCATCAGATAGTGTCTGCCCTGTACTGCGCTTGCGCAGTACGGAGGACAAAGGAGACGCCAAAAGTCTCTGAAGATGAACGGCGCCTGCACACTTAATAATACCTTCTGCCCTGAGTCCAGGTTCAAGCCCCACCATCCAAGTGGACATAGAGTCATAACAAAAATTTGGCGAGCGTAGCGAGGCCGTGCCCGAAGCGAGCTAGCAAGGGGCCCTGTTACTAAGTGCTGTTTTACATCATCTATGTCCACTTGGATGGTGGGGCTTAAACCTGGCCTCAGGGCAGAAGGTACTATTAAGTGCACAGGCACCGTTCATCTTCATCGACTTTTGGCAAGCGGTGCGATGGGGGGACACTTCTCGTCAAAATATCGGGACAAGGTAATTCGGTGCCCAGGGCAAAGATGGCAAACACCCCCCCCCCCCCCCCGGGTGTAAAGAAAGAGTCAGTGTCAGTGGGAATCAACTATGTTTCCTGTGTGTGCTGCTTCTTACTGCAGCAGGGAAAAGAAAAAAAAACAATCATTCCCTCTGTAAAGAGCCCTGTATTGATTATCAGCACAGGGCTTAGGGCAACATGTCACTTACCACTGTCACCTGCTGTCAGATACCACTTGCAACCATCACCTGCTGCCAGATGCCACATGTCATTTGCCACCATCACCTGCTGCCAGATGCCACTTGCCACCATCACCTGCTGCCAGATGCCACATGTCATTTGCCACCACCACCTGCTGCCAGATGCCACTTGCCACTGTCACCTGCTGTCAGATGCCACATGTCACTTGCCACATCACCTGCTGCCAGATGCCACATGTCACCATCACCTGCTGCCAGATGCCACGTCACCTGCTGCCAGATGCCACATGTCACATACCACCGTCATCTGCTGCCAGATGCCAAATGTCATTTGCCATGTCACCTGTTGCCAGATGCCACACGTCACTTGCCACGTCACCTGCTTCCAGATGCCACATGTCACTGTCACCTGCTGCCGGATGCCACATGCCACAGTCACCTCCTGCCAGATGCCACATGTCACTTGCCACCCATAGCCTGGCTCTCTCTCCCTTCCCTGTAGTTGGGCATGCTGGGGGCTGCAGTTTCCCTCTTAGGATTGCAATGGGCCAGTCCTCGGGACTACATGTCCCATGAGCCTCCTTTGTACTCCTTTTTTTTTCTGCCCAATAGGAAGGAAAGGGTGCTGCTCCCCACTCCTGTGTACAGCAGCATGAGAAGGGGAGAAAGATGATCTGGCAGCTGCTCTCTCCACACAGAGACACAGCCACTATCTCCGCTGCTGAGCAAAGGAGGGAGGGGGAATGGGAAGGAAACAGAGTCGTCTCCTCAAAGCGGCGGGTCGAGGGCACAGTTTCACTTCCTCGCACCCGCTCGCCACTCCTATTAGTTCCTGGTGGGGGGAGCACACAGGAGGGGGGGCCGTGGCAACTGGGCTTCGGAAAGTGTTGTGCAGCAAATTTTAAATGAGCTTCAACATGCTTTTTTTTCAGCGATGGAGTCTTACGAAGTGAGCGTGCATACAGGCCATGGTGATAGAGTGCATTTCTTATTGTTTTCTTTGAAACAATTGTATCTGCGAATTCCAGCTCTTTCTGAAGCTCTCCACAAGTGCTCCTTGGCTCTTGAACAACTATTCTGATAATTCTTTTCACTCCTCTGTCAGAAATCTTGCGATGATCACCTGGTCGTGGTCAGTTTATGGTGAAATTATGTTCTTTCCACTTTCGGATTATGACCCCAACAGTGCTCACTGGAACATTCAGAAGTTTAAAAATCCTTCTGTAACCAATGCCCTCAGTATGTTTTGCAACAATAAGGTTGCAAAGGTCTTGAGAAAGCTCTTTGCTTTCACCCATCATCAGATGTTTCTTGTATGACATCTTGATAATGAGACATCCATTGAGACTGAACCAGCTAATATTAATTTGCACTGACAAGGGGCAGGATTGCTTTCTAATTACTGATAGATTTCAGCTGGTGTTTTGGCTTTCCAAGCCTTTTTGCACCTCCCTTTCTTCATGTGTTCCATACCTTTTCCCTGTGTCATTCCATTTTATTACACATAACTTAATTTCTGAACTTATTTATTTTGGTTTCTGTGTGTATGGATTGCATAGCTTGTTACCGATATGTGGTGAAAATTTCATGTCAATAGCACTTTTAGAAATATATTTAACTAGAAAAACGTGACGTGTTAAATACTTTTTTTTTTTAAAAGGTTTTCATTGCCATGTGAACATAGACAAAAAAAATATTTAAACATGGGCATAAACAGTAATGAATACAGAAGTATACCGTCACCAAACTAGTAAGTATACTGTTCAGACCATTGTTCACCACAAGTATAGCATTGTTTTTCATGTACATATAGCATTTTTTTCTTTTTTGAAAAATTAAACATGTGAAATGGAAAATAAAGTGTAATAAAAAAACAATAAAAATGAAAATAAAAGTAAACTAATAGAAGTGTGCCATTTTTATTAGTCATTTGTACAATTTCAATATAGACATACCTGGTTTTAGTGTAGGCTGTGATGTAATATACATTTTATCATATTATAATATATATATATATAGAGAGAGAGACCTCAGGGACTTTCTGACACTGTATTATTAGAGTGAGTCCATTTAGCCCAGATTTTATTAAAACATTTTTGGGCATCCTCTTCGTATGTCATTTTATATAAGGTAACATTGGTATTCACTAGGGCCTTCCAGGCTGGCAGTGTTAAATGTTCGCTCCTGATCCAATTAAGTGCAATCAGTTTGCGTACATAAAAGAACAGTCTCAGTAGAGTCCTCATATTATTGCTCATAATTTCATCCTCTATTATTCCCAGAAGCCCCAACAGCGAGCTACAGAGTTAAATACTTATTTTTACCCGCTGTACTTTGTACCTGTTTATTTGCAGTCTTCTCTTCTCTACAGCTATTCAAAGTCCAGAATTAATAAAGCTTGTCTGAGCTATCAGAAAAAAAAGGGGGTGGAGAGCTGAAGTTGCGCTTTGAAATCGCGCTACTTTAGAGCAATTTCAAAGCTGGATATCAGTGCGGTTCGCACTGCCAATTGTATTGTGGATTGCAACTTCATACAACAGAAGTCTATGCAAATCACAATGAAATCGACAAAAATTAGTCCAGGAACCTTTTAAAAAGTCACTGTGACAAGAGTCGCAGCAATTTGAACGATTCCATTAGCGAAAATGGGGTGTGACTTGTCATGCGATTTGGATCTGCCAAATTGCATGTCAAATCCCACCGGGGTGAACAGGGGCTAAGATCATCACTAAATCTATTTCTAAGTCACTATCAAATTCTTTTATGGAACTTCTCCCCTTTGACTACCCCAGGGTCAGTTTAATTGTCACAGATAGTGGGGTTGTTTTTCTAAAGGCAAATAGACTGTTTACTTTGCAATATGACGTTCCCCAGAGCTTAGTGAATGAGGTGAAGCTCTGCTGACTTCCATCATCCAATCACGTTCAAGCAAAAACGCTTATTTTTATTTTTACTTGCACATGATTGGGTATTCTTTGCAAAAGTAAAATTTCACCACGTTCATTAAGCTCTGGGCAAAATGAATCTGTAAAGTGCAATTTCCTTTCCAAAGTGAACAGCCTATTTGCCTTTAGTAAAACCCCTTTGTTTAAGTCGGGAATCTCCAAACCTTCTAAACAAAGAGACAGTTTACTGTCCTACAAACTTTATGGGGGCAAGACTGTGGTTACTGGGAGTAGAATTGTGCCCCATCATTGGTATCAGTGGGAGGAATGGTACTCCATCATTGGTATCAGTGAGAGGAATAGTGCCCCATCATTGATGTCATTGTGAGGAATAGTACCCCAATATTGTTATCAGTGTGAGGAACAGTGCCCCATCATTGGTGACATTGGGAGGAATAGTGGGCCATCATTGGTACCAGTGGAAGGAATAATACCCCATCATTGGTGTCACTTGGAGGAATAGTACCCCATCATTGGTATCTGTGGGAGGAATTGTATCCCATCATTGGTGTCACTTTATAGGAATAGTACCCCATCATTGGTATCTGTGGGAGGAATAGTGCCCCATCATTGGTGTCATTGGGAGGAATAGTAGTCCATTTTTGTGATCAGTGGGAGGAATAATGCCCTATCATTGGTATCAGTGGGAGGAATGGTACTCCATCATTGGTGTCATTGGGAGGAATAGTACCCCAATATTGTTATCAGTGGGAGGAACAGTGCCCCATCATTGGTGTCATTGGGAGGAATAGTGGTCCATCATTGGTATCAGTGGGAGGAATAGTGCCCCATAATTGGTGTCACTTGGAGGATAAGTATCCCATCATTGGTATCTGTGGAAGGAATATTACCCCATCATTGCTGTCATTGGGAGGAATAGTACTCCATCACTTGTATCAGTGGGAGGAATAGTGCACCATCATTGGTATCTGTGGGAGGAATGGTACTCCCTCATTGGTATCAGTGAGAGGAACAGTGCCCCATCATTGATGTCATTGGGAGGAATAGTACCCCAATATTGTTATCAGTGTGAGGAACAGTGCCCCATCATTGGTGACATTGGGAGGAATAGTGGGCCATCATTGGTACCAGTGGAAGGAATAGTGCCCCATCATTGGTGTCACTTGGAGGAATAGTACCCCATCATTGGTATCTGCGGGAGGAATTGAATCCCATCATTGGTGTCCTTGGGAGGAATCGTGCTCCATCGTCGGTGTCATTGGAAATAATTGTGCCCCTTTGTTGGGGTCAGTGGAAGGAATAGAGCTGCAAGAGCGGGATAAAAGAAAGAAAAGGGCCACATCTGGCCCCAGGGCCACCGTTTGGAGACCAGTGGGCTCAGTTGTAGATGTTGTCTTGGCATTTTGTTAACCATTTGTGAATCATCTCTGCTTCAACTTGATAAAAGGAGTTTTAAGAACTAATTTAAAAAAATTGAACAAGGAGTGAAAATAAAGTATCACTCACAGCACCCAACAACAGTTTTGTTGTGCGTGCACTAATACAGGCCGTTTACCTCATACATATTGTAAACATTTTTTTTACAATTTTTAAAAAGTCTCCTTGACGGATATTTAAATGCCTGGTTTATAAATCTGGATGGCTATCTAGTAGGTAAAACAGGGACCTGTTCTCATTTCTCTCAAGGACTGAAAATACTTGTACACATTTGGGAAGATAAGTGGCAGCATTCTCACACGGGAAGCACTTCAATACTGGCGGTGGCTTTGAATAAGGACTGTCTTGTCCCCTTACTATAAGAGAGCAAAGTGAGGCCCACCAATCTGCTGGGCACATTTTTGCTCTGGAATTTGCCACTGATTTGTCATATGGCATTTTTCAGCTGCTGCACCAAGTGACTCTAAGAATAGACATGAAGTCAAAGTGCTTTTCTGCCAACTGTGGTATGAATGCTTAGCAAATTCCTTCAAATCTCATGACATCAACTTGGATATGTTCAAAAGTGAACTGAACAAAGGCGGCTGAATAAAGATTTGATTACTGGGTGATTGTTGTTTCAAAGGAGCCAGAAAAACAAGTTACAAACGCATTAAAGGGACCCTGCCATAAATTAGTCAACAAGTATATAAAACAATATATCCAAACACCCATAAGCAGCGTTTTCAATATGTAGTTTATATTTAAAGAGGAAGTAAACCCTCTGGGACCACTTTGACCTACAGGTAAGCCTAGATTAAGGCTTACCTGTAGGTCCAATAAATATCTCCTAAACCTACATGGTTTAGGAGATATTTAGAAAAGAAAAGGCACCGCTATCTACGGCGCATGCGCCGCAGACAGCGGCGCGCAGGCGCACTGCGCATGCCGAGTTCGCGCATGAGCGGGAGTGACGTCATCACCGCTCCATCGAATGACAGCGCTGGAGCGGCGAGACCCGGAAGTCACTCCCGGTTTGATGGCGACGCAGAAGATCGTGGATGAGGACCGCTTTGGGGGCTTCGTTCTCAGGTAAGTCATTCATAATGAGCTAGTATGCTAGAGAAAAAAATATATAGACACAGACTAAAATTAAGGAATACATTAGATAACATACATATAAAATATAGAATACTTCTAAACAAAAAAAGTGACATAATTAAACACATGTAAAAGCATTTGTTACCATGTACTTGTATGAGAAGGTCTCCTGTTCTCTTTGTATTGCTTAATGTATGTGAAATCCCTGGTGTTCCTTTGCTTTCCTATTAAAAACTGACCACACTAAGCATGAAAACACATTGTGGTGAGTTCTCTAGCTGTGCTGGGAACTCAGTATGCTCTCCTCCAATGACCGCTGCACAGCTATACACTGTCAAGCTAAGTGTGCTGCTGGTTCTCCTCCCCCAACTCTTATGCAGCTGATAACAGAGGGAATGTGATCACTTATATAAAAGAGGAAAAAGGTATTTATAACGTTTTTTCATATCTATACAATATTTTGCCTTTCATTTCTATTTTAAACTGAACAAGTCGTTTTACAAGGTGATCGTGTACAATCACTTTAAGTATCTGCTTACATAAAGTGTATGTGTGGTTTTCAATATGTAGTTTATATTTAAAGAGGAAGTAAACCCTCTGGGACCACTTTGACCTACAGGTAAGCCTAGATTAAGGCTTACCTGTAGGTCCAATAAATATCTCCTAAACCTACATGGTTTAGGAGATATTTAGAAAAGAAAAGGCACCGCTATCTACGGCGCATGCGCCGCAGACAGCGGCGCGCAGGCGCACTGCGCATGCCGAGTTCGCGCATGAGCGGGAGTGACGTCATCACCGCTCCATCGAATGACAGCGCTGGAGCGGCGAGACCCGGAAGTCACTCCCGGTTTGATGGCGACGCAGAAGATCGTGGATGAGGACCGCTTTGGGGGCTTCGTTCTCAGGTAAGTCATTCATAATGAGCTAGTATGCTAGAGAAAAAAATATATAGACACAGACTAAAATTAAGGAATACATTAGATAACATACATATAAAATATAGAATACTTCTAAACAAAAAAAGTGACATAATTAAACACATGTAAAAGCATTTGTTACCATGTACTTGTATGAGAAGGTCTCCTGTTCTCTTTGTATTGCTTAATGTATGTGAAATCCCTGGTGTTCCTTTGCTTTCCTATTAAAAACTGACCACACTAAGCATGAAAACACATTGTGGTGAGTTCTCTAGCTGTGCTGGGAACTCAGTATGCTCTCCTCCAATGACCGCTGCACAGCTATACACTGTCAAGCTAAGTGTGCTGCTGGTTCTCCTCCCCCAACTCTTATGCAGCTGATAACAGAGGGAATGTGATCACTTATATAAAAGAGGAAAAAGGTATTTATAACGTTTTTTCATATCTATACAATATTTTGCCTTTCATTTCTATTTTAAACTGAACAAGTCGTTTTACAAGGTGATCGTGTACAATCACTTTAAGTATCTGCTTACATAAAGTGTATGTGTGGTTTTCAATATGTAGTTTATATTTAAAGAGGAAGTAAACCCTCTGGGACCACTTTGACCTACAGGTAAGCCTAGATTAAGGCTTACCTGTAGGTCCAATAAATATCTCCTAAACCTACATGGTTTAGGAGATATTTAGAAAAGAAAAGGCACCGCTATCTACGGCGCATGCGCCGCAGACAGCGGCGCGCAGGCGCACTGCGCATGCCGAGTTCGCGCATGAGCGGGAGTGACGTCATCACCGCTCCATCGAATGACAGCGCTGGAGCGGCGAGACCCGGAAGTCACTCCCGGTTTGATGGCGACGCAGAAGATCGTGGATGAGGACCGCTTTGGGGGCTTCGTTCTCAGGTAAGTCATTCATAATGAGCTAGTATGCTATGCATACTAGCTCATTATGCCTTTGCCTTGCGGGTTCCGTTTTTTTTTTTTTTTTAAATAGGCTTTACTTCCTCTTTAACTGTTCAGCCTGCTTAAAAGTAATATTTCTCTTTTTGACTAGTATGCTAAATTACCTGTTTGATTTGTCTTGGGGATTCAGGAGATGATATCTCGCTGCCATAGATCTTTGGTCTCTTCCCACCTCACAGCATCCTCAGGTCTCAGGTGCATGCAAAGAAGCAAAGAAGGACAGAGAAAAAAATATATAGACACAGACTAAAATTAAGGAATACATTAGATAACATACATATAAAATATAGAATACTTCTAAACAAAAAAAGTGACATAATTAAACACATGTAAAAGCATTTGTTACCATGTACTTGTATGAGAAGGTCTCCTGTTCTCTTTGTATTGCTTAATGTATGTGAAATCCCTGGTGTTCCTTTGCTTTCCTATTAAAAACTGACCACACTAAGCATGAAAACACATTGTGGTGAGTTCTCTAGCTGTGCTGGGAACTCAGTATGCTCTCCTCCAATGATCAGACATGTCCTGACATGCCCCCGCTGCACAGTTATACACTGTCAAGCTCAGTGTGCTGCTGGTTCTCCTCCCCCAACTCTTATGCAGCTGATAACAGAGGGAATGTGATCACTTATATAAAAGAGGAAAAAGGTATTTATAAAGTTTTTTCTTTATCTATACAATATTTTGCCTTTCATTTCTATTTTAAACTGAACAAGTCGTTTTACAAGGTGATCGTGTACAATCACTTTAAGTATCTGCTTACATAAAGTGTATGTGTGGTTAAAACTTTTTTGTTTTGGTGAGAGTAGGGAAGAGTTGAACCCCCGTCACTTTATTTTTTGCTGTTTTTATGCCATAGGGGAAATTTACCTTCACTTCCTGTCTCAGAGACGCAGCAGAAAGTTGCAACAGTTGTCCCCAGAACAGGTGTCTCCATTGGAAGATTTGCCCTTACTTTTTGTTTTAGGGACAACTCTAACATTTAAAATGTATGTTTCCATGCCAATAGTCATTAGGACAAAAAGATTGGTGCATCTTACCAATGCGGACGCAGACAGCAATAAAAGCTCGACAGAGGGTCTAACGCTTTCCTATGACATCCAAAACTAGGAAAAAAAGTTTTGCTTAGGAATACACTTTAAGGCCTCTTTTACACTGGGGCACTTTGCAGGCGATACATCGCTAAAAATAGCGCCTGCAAAGCGCCCTGAAACAGCCGCTGCTGTGTCTTCAGCTGTGCTGTGTCTTCAGTGTGAAAGCCTGAGGGATTTCACACTGGAGCGGTGCGCTTGCAGGACAGTCAAAAAAGTCCTGCAAGCCGCATCTTTGGAGCGATGTAGGAGCGGTAAATACAGCTCCTACAGCGCTCCAAAGATGCGGCCTCCAAAGATGCGTCTTGCAACACTAAAGCGCCCCTTCCCATTGAAAACAATGGGGCAGCGCTGCAAACCCGCCTGCAAAGCACCGCTACAACAGGGATTTGTGGGCGGTTTTAACCCCCGCTAGCGGCCGAATAGTGCAACTAAAACGACGGTAAATATAGTGCCGCTTTACCGACAGCGCCCGCAAAGCTTCAGTGTGAAAGTAGCCTTATAACATTCAAATTATTTTAAGGGAGCTTGCAGTAAATATGTTTATGTGGTGAGGGGATATTCATAAGGAATATTTTTGGTATGTTTCAGATTGATTGTGCTTTCTATTTTTCCCTTTTTGTCTTTCATACTTCTTCTACCTACCTTATTATATATACATACAGTATATAAATCAATGATTCTCCTTGCATGTTGGGTATTCTTTGCAAAATTTAATTTTCATGTAGCAACACCTCATTCACTAAGTTAGGTGAAGTTACACTTTCCAAAGTGAATGTGCTCCCTCCCTTTAGTAAATCAACCACACTGTGAGTAATAGAGAGGCCCGGGGCACTGTGTGTAATAGACAAATATGAGTAATCCCTGTGTTGTGACACATTACAAAAGAGGGTGATATGATGGGGATACAGCGAAGTCTGATAGGGACACGAGGTAGCAGAAGGACATGAAGCACTACATGCGACCGAGAGGTGTTAGGTATTTCATGTAACAGGCACTGCCTGTAATAGAGAAGTATGATAGTATGATAGTCAGCTGTATTTACTGTAATGCATAAAAAGCTGTTTGTGCTGGAGTACAAATCTTACTGGTGGCATTGACATGTAGGAGTGTTTGTGCTGGAGTGCAGATCTCTCTGATGGCAAGGACACAGGGGAGCTGTGGAGGCTGGCGGTATATATTTTTTGGTGTCTCCTCCCTCCTCCTCCTCGGCAGCCAATAGGATCGGTTCTCCTCTCGGCCAATCAGGTGACGGGTTGCAGGGTGACCTGCTTTCTGATTGGCGAGGAGGAGAATTAGGAAGACAATAGTGAATATTCGCTATTGTCGCACAACTGGGTGGGATTCAGGCGCAGTGCTCTGCGCCCTGAGCCCACCCTTTTTTTAAGCCAATTAGAGCTTCTGGCTCTAATCATGTGCTTCTAAAAAAAAAACACCATTGGAATGCATGCGTCCAATGCCCTGCATGTAGATTAGGGGCAGGAAGCATGGTTTAGAGGGGGCGGTGCCCCTGCACCCCATATGGATGGGCCACCACTGAAGGAGTGAGCTGTGTGTGCTAGAGAGCAGATACCACTGGTGACATGTAAACCAGATGTGAACTGTGTGCTTTAGTGTAGCTTTCACTGGTAGCATGGGCACAGGGGAGTAAGCTGTGTGTGCTGGAGTGCAGATCCTATTGGTGACATGGAGATTAGATGTGAGCTGTGTGTGCTAGAGTGTAGATCTCATTGGTGGCATGGACACAGGGGAGTGAGCTATCCATGCTAGAGTGCAGATCCCAACTGTGACGTGGAGACCAGATGTAAGCTGTGTGCTGAAGTGCAGATCCTATTGGGGACATGGAGACTAGATGTGAGCTGTGTGTGCTGAAGTGTAGATCTCAATGGTGGGTTGGACACAGAGGAGTGAGCTGTGTGTACTGGGGTGCAGATCTCACTGGTGGCATAGACATGAGGGAGTGAGTTGTGTGTGCTGGGAGGCAGATCTCACTGGTGGCATAGACATGAGGGAGTGAATTGTGTGTACTGGGGTGGAGATCTCACTGGTGGCATAGACATGAGGGAGTGAGTTGTGTGTACTGGGGTGCAGATATCACTGGTGGCATAGACATGAGGGAGTGAGTTGAGTGTACTGGGGTGCAGATCTCACTGGTGGCATAGACATGAGGGAGTGAGTTGTGTGTACTAGGAGGCAGATCTCACTGGTGGCATAGACATGAGGGAGTGAGTTGTGTGTACTAGGAGGCAGATCTCATTGGTGGCATAGACATGAGGGAGTGAGTTGTGTGTGCTGCGGTGGAGATCTCACTAGTGGCATAGACATGAGTGAGTAAGTTGTGTGTACTGGGGTGGAGATCTCACTGGTGGCATAGACATGAGGGAGTGAGTTGTGTGTACTGGGGTGCAGATCTCACTGGTGGCATAGACATGAGGGAGTGAGTTGTGTGTGCTGCGGTGGAGATCTCACTGGTGGCATAGACATGAGTGAGTAAGTTGTGTGTACTGGGGTGGAGATCTCACTGGTGGCATAGACATGAGGGAGTGAGTTGTGTGTACTGGGGTGCAGATCTCACTGGTGGCATAGACATGAGTGAGTATGTTGTGTGTACTGGGGTGGAGATCTCACTGGTGGCATAGACATGAGGGAGTGAGTTGTGTGTACTGGGGTGCAGATCTCACTGGTGGCATAGACATGAGGGAGTGAGTTGTGGGTACTGGGGTGCAGATCTCATTGGTGGCATAGACATGAGGGAGTGAGTTGTGTGTACTGGGGTGCAGATCTCACTGGTGGCATAGACATGAGGGAGTAAGTTGTGTGTACTGGGGTGCAGATCTCACTGGTGGCTCTATGTACAAAACAAGCGACTTTTGGAAATGTATCATAGATTTGGAAAAATGAAGGCACTGCAGAATAGTGTCGAGCTGGAATGTTGCAGATTTGTACTGGCACCTGTTACCTTATCTTCATGAATCATATTCTTCTGTCCAGGTGATTAATGTTCTACGTAGCTAAACAATAACAAATTAATTTATGGACTGGTAACAAAGGTTCAACTGTAATTAGGACCCTTGATGTTACATCATCGGGCCCCTTTGTCACAAGGTGCTGTAATTCTAGACATTCATCATTCCTACGCATTTTCCCTCCTCCCAAATGTGCAGCTGTCAAAATGTGTGTGGGCTAAGATTACGTGCCATTCTTCCTTGATGGCACATTATACAGTGCTGGAAATGTACCAGCTTCCCACCTTTACAAACATATTTGTTATTAGAGTCTTTTATGAGATAGATAGAGTTCAATGAAAAGCTGTATATGTAGCTGTACTGTTTCACATTCATTTATTTTCTATCAGAAACAAAATGTTAATTAAAATGTTTATAATTACGTGCATTAACATAAAAAACACAGCTGTAGCTACGCTGCAATAATGGGTCCCAGTCTTTGGTATGAGACAACCATCATGCAAGGTTCAGGGGGGTAATTAATGGCTAACTATTGGAATTTAGAGTATAAACCAGGGCAGAAGGGACCTGAACATTTGCTTTTCCTGAGTATATACAAAATACACAGGGAGATATTCTAAGGAAATATTAAAATTCCAGCTATAAAAAAAGGTCATATAACAATAGGGTAAACTCTTTTAGAAAGAACCTATACCTGCTTGGTGGAGCTGCAGGGAAACAGAAAGGGCTTTAAGGGGTGGGCTGGAGGAGGAGTGAAGCAATTCTCAGTCGTAGCATAGCCATCAACGGCAGTGGCGGACCATCCATTAGGGGCTCATGGGCGCCGCCCACCCCATGCATGCGTCCGGCCCCCTAATCTACATGCAGGGCACACGTAATTAGAGGCTCTCATAGGCTCGGGTGTGACAATAGCAAATGAATAATCGCTATTGTCACACTGATCCTCCTCCTGGCCATACAGGAAGTGGGTCTTGAGACCCGTCAACCAATTGGATGAAAGGACAGGCGATCCTATTAGACACCTAGGAGAAGGAGGGAGGAGACGCACAGCGGAAGCCGCCATGATGCACAGGAAGAGGAAACGCAATGGAAGCTGCTGCCCGCCCGCGACCTAGATGGGTTAAGTGCGGCGCTGGATGACCGACTTACCACCCACAGGGGGGGGATGCGAGTGCCGCAGGCCAACGGAGGGGGTGGTTGTTTGCCCCCCCAAAAAAAACACCAGCCGCCAGTAATCATCGGGCAAACTTCCCACTCATCCTCTCCTAATTTTTTTATGGATTTTGAGGATATTGGCTGGGTTTCAAGGTCCTTTTAAGGTGGCCATTCTAGTAAACAGTAAACTGAGTAGGGATCCATCTTAGAAACCGTTTCCTTTAGTGGCAGTGAGCTTTTTAGTTATTCCGTGGCTATATCTGTGATTAATTGTGCAATGGTCTCTGAGTCCTTGTATTGCAGCTTGAAGGCGATTGTAGGTGTTCATAAATATATTGGGTTAAAACTTATTGTCTTTATGGACCTTATTTGTGCACTGCTGCTCAGTCATGTTGAAACAGGAAGAGGCATTTCCCAAACTGTTCTTACAATGCTGGGACCATGAAATTGTCAAAAATTTCTTCGTAGGCTGACACCTTAAGGGACCAAGCCTAACCCCTGAAAAACAAACCCACACCATAATCCCCCCTCCACCAAATGATTTGTGCACAAAGCAAGGTCCATACAAGTCCAAGACATGGATGAGCGAGTTGGGGTGGAGGAACTTTACTGGCCTGAGTCCTGACCTCAACCTGATAGAACAGCTTTGGGATGAATTAGAGTGGAGACTGCGAGCCAGGACTTCTCATCCAACATTAGTGCCTGACCTCACAAATGCGCTTCTGGAAGAATGGTCAAACATTCCCATAGACACACTCCTAAACCTTGTGGACAGCCTTCCCAGAAGAGTTGAAGCTGTTATACCTGCAAGGGTGGGCCAACTCAATATTGAACCCTACGGACTAAGACTGGGATTCCATTAAATTTCATATGCGTGTAAAGGCCGGCGTCCCAATACTTTTTGTAATATAGTGTAGATAGACTGGAGTTTCTTTGTGTAAATATAATTTTTGGAGGTTGATTTACTAAACTTCTCTAACCAAATAAATTGAAGCTGTTTTTAGTTTGATTACCTAATCATGTGCCTGAAAAAATGGGAAAAAATAGTTTTGCCTGTCCAACTTCATCTTATTCACTAAGCTAAGTGAACATTGAGTTTCCAAAATTAACCCACACCTACTAAGTTAACAGCCTCTAGTTTTTTTTTGTTTTTTTTTAGTAAATCAACCCCATTGAATCTGAAGCTTACAGGATAACTGGAAAGAAATTACTTTTCACAAATGTATAATAAATTTGCTATACAAGTGCTACATTTAATAAATCATATCCACACTGACAGCAAAGTAGAATTAAGTATGAGTTCACCTCATGACTTCTCAGCAAATATTCTCTAGTGTAACACTAAAGTAAAATTCTACATACAGGTCTATCACAACACATAAAATCAAAGTCTCAATGAAACATTTTCTCTTCAGCATAACGGCCCTTTCAATGGAGTTAACTGAACATAACATGAAAGTAAAGTATATCTAAAGGCTAATTTTATTTCTTTTTTGAATAGAATAGGAAATGGGATAGAATAGGAAAGGGATAGAACCTCAGACAGGCATTAGGGGTGGTAGGGTGGTCTGGAGGCATGTTTATATAGCTTCTAGGTAAGGTTCTGAGCAATTGATCTCATACATACGAGACTATCGCATAGATCTTTCCTATAAGTGTTCTTCTACTTTAAGTTCCCATCTATTACCCGAGTTCACTAGAAACCCATGCTCTGATCCATGTTGCTTAATTATTACGATATCTCATATATGAACGTAAATATATACACTATATCGTTTTATTATGTTTTTTTTTTTTTTCCCTTGTGTATTATGTTTTTGTACTGTTGTTCTTATATGTAAAATAAAAATATCTTGAACGAGTTAGAACCTCAGACAGGTTTTTATTGCTGTGTCTCCAGATTTTTCAGTTGTCACTGAAATAGAAATTAAGACACTTGTTGTAGTCAACGCTGTATCCTGGCCTAGGCCGACAAAGCCCAGGCCTAGGGCAGCACTTTGCAGGAGGGCAGCACGGAATGAGTCCCCGACGGCTTGCGCTACACTGTTAGAGTAGCGCCAGTCTTATGGGACGGACTGGGCTGAGAGGCAAATTAGACTAGCACACCCATAAAGCGGCCTCACTGCTTTCGGTATGCGGGCGGCTGGCATTCCACAAGTGGGGGGGTGCCCCGCTTCTAAATTGGACTGTCCTATCATCCTGGACCACAAACCTTCCTCACTGCGCTATATGTTTTCTGCTGCACCATTGGCATGGTTATATCTTCTTAGTCCTCTCCATAAAATTATCCGAAATTTGTGCTTAAAGTAGAACTATAGGCAACACTTTTTTTTTCATTTTGGAAAGAGTAAGGGAGGGTTATAGCCACTGTCAGTTTATTTTTTACCATCCCTGTCCCATTGTAGAGATCTCCCTTCACTTCCTGCTCCATAGCCAAACAGGAAGGAGAGGAAATCTATGCAAATTAAGGGAATCCATTGGATAGAACAAATATATTTAGATTAGATTATTGGAGAGCTCTTCAATTAACGGATTTTCTACGGTCATTACCAGCTCCGGATACTATAAGTCCAAATCTCACCAGATTTGAGACTCTATGTTCGGAGGGGGGGACATTAAGACATACCTTATCGGTGGTATACAAATTACTGATTAGGCCACCCGAGGACCACCAACTACAATGCCTTACGGACTGGAAGTTAGATATGGGATATAAGTTCACGGAATCACAGCGACAAAATATAATGAGTCTCACACATGGAACCTCTATAAGCACTAATATACAAGAGACCAATTATAAAGTTGTGACCCGATGGTACCAAACTCCGGTAAAGCTACACAGAATCTACCCATTACTGACAGATCAATGCTGGAGATGCCAAGAAGATAAAGGAACAATCTTTCATATATTCTGGACATGCCCAAAATTGGAATACTTCTGGAAAACGATACATCAAACCGCCCAAAAACTTATGGAAGCTCCAATTCCATATGACCCATCACTGTTCCTGCTGCATGTATCAAATATACCTATTAAAGTATATAAAAGATCAGTGCTTGGTCACCTTCTCAATGCTGCGAAATCATGCATCCCTATATGCTGGAAATCTACACGGGTACCCACTATTGGTATGTGGTTCAAAAAAGTGGAGGAAATTAAGAGAATGGAGGAATTAATCCTCACGAAACGACACCAAAAGGAACAATATACTAAAACATGGACACCCTGGAATATATATATTTTTTCAGGGGAGGGACGTACCCTGTTTGAAGGCGATGTAGCGGACTAAATAAGGGGAATATGAATAGACATGCGTGGGGATAGGGAAAGGTAGGGACAGCGACAGTTCGATGGGAGTGTGTCTGGTGTCTCCGCCTCTCCCCCCCCCCCTTTTTTTTTTTTTTTTTTTATATACATATATATATATATATATATATATATATATATATATATATATTTTTTTTTATACGTCTATTTTTCTTTTTCTTTTTTTTTTTTTTTTTTTTTATTTAGGCGAGATAGGCTTTTATGTTTAGGTTAATAAAATAGGAAAAAGGTTTAAGGCAAGAAGATACTGGGACATAATTTGAGAGAATAGACTTTAAGATATAGGAAACTAAGGTTATTAGATACCTGATGTGACATTATAAGTTCATGTATTATTGTACACCTAAGGAAGATGTATTCTTGTTTTTTTTTTTGTGTCCCTCTTGTCTTGTGAAAAATAAAAGATTTGAAAAGAAATGTCATGGGGAAGATGTGCCAATTTACAAGCATACTAAGGACACCCCCCAGGCATGATATTTAAATTTCACTTCAAGCATTAATAAAATCACGGGTTGTGTTATGTCGCAAAAAAAAAAAAAAAAAAAAGAACCTCAGACAGGTTTTTATTGCTGTGTCTCCAGATTTTTCAGTTGTCACTGAAATAGAAATTAAGACACTTGTTGTAGTCAACGCTGTATCCTGGCCTAGGCCGACAAAGCCCAGGCCTAGGGCAGCACTTTGCAGGAGGGCAGCACGGAATGAGTCCCCGACGGCTTGCGCTACACTGTTAGAGTAGCGCCAGTCTTATGGGACGGACTGGGCTGAGAGGCAAATTAGACTAGCACACCCATAAAGCGGCCTCACTGCTTTCGGTATGCGGGCGGCTGGCATTCCACAAGTGGGGGGGTGCCCCGCTTCTAAATTGGACTGTCCTATCATCCTGGACCACAAACCTTCCTCACTGCGCTATATGTTTTCTGCTGCACCATTGGCATGGTTATATCTTCTTAGTCCTCTCCATAAAATTATCCGAAATTTGTGCTTAAAGTAGAACTATAGGCAACACTTTTTTTTTCATTTTGGAAAGAGTAAGGGAGGGTTATAGCCACTGTCAGTTTATTTTTTACCATCCCTGTCCCATTGTAGAGATCTCCCTTCACTTCCTGCTCCATAGCCAAACAGGAAGGAGAGGAAATCTATGCAAATTAAGGGAATCCATTGCCCCCCCCCCCCCCAAGGCCCTCAGAACTAGTGTTCCCACTCGGAAATGTCAGGGCGGGTCTTAAACAGCAAGGGGTGTGACCTTGACAGGAAGGGGTGGGTCGTATTTAAATTAGGGGGTGCACGAGTTTAGTTAGGCCTAGGGCAGCACAAAACCTACTGGTTGTAGAAACAACTATCTGATAGAGGATTTCTCTCACCTTAGAGAGATTTTCTCTAACTTTTTCTCTAACTTCCTTGGTCATCATGAAAGTAAGTGCAGGAAACTTTCCCCAATGGGGCACAGGCAGCAAAAAAAAAACCTTAACAGCGGGTTTAACCATTTTCTAGTCAAAGTTTTGGTTTTATATATTGTTTAATGATGCTCTATGCCAGAGTCTATGGCAGTGGTGGAGAACCTTGGCACCCCAGATGTTTTGGAACTACATTTCCCATGATGCTCATGCACTATGCAGTGTAGTGGAGCATCATGGGAAATGTAGTTCCAAAACATGTGGAGTGCCAAGGTTGGCCATCACTGGTCTATGGTATATAGATGCTTTGCAAAATTATACCATGCATGGATTCAAGAAAAATACTGACTTCAGTTAATTTAATAAATAAGACCAAAATACCATAAGACCTAAAAGTAGTAGAAAACTGAGATTTTTCTTTTTTTTTTATATAAATGTACTGGGTAAAGAATAGTTAACCATAATGAGGTTTTTGCTACCACCAGAATTGTCTTTTTATTACGGTTACCGTTTATTTTTTTATTCCTTCTTTTAGGGTCACCAAAGCATACAAGCAGTTTTATTTTATTTTTTTAATATCTTAAACAGATTAATTACATATAAAAAAAAAAAAATTCTGGCATTCCTTAGCAATTGATTCTTTTCAGAAGCATCATTATACTCTCCAAAGAGAAAACTCACATGTTTATATTCTTTGTGTTTCTGGAAGCAGTACAATAATTACGGGCAGCTGACACAAAGGTTTTTTATGGTTTACATAGTGTGTTGATTGAATGTTTGGAAGTCTAATTTAGCCTACTCCTGGGAACTTTTACTTGCTTTGACTGTACCACATATTCTCCAACTAAACCACGGAAACAAAATAATAATTTCAACTAATTCCATGTTTTTTTCAAGGCGCACAAAGATGCCAAAGCTACTTTTTTTGAAGTGTGTGTTACTGACCAAAGAAAGCTGTATGGAGACATGAAAAATTACAACCAAGGAACCCATTGTTATCGCTATTTGTTCCTCTGGTATGAACAATGTAAAGCCCTATACACACAGGCAGAATGTCGGGAGACATTTTCTGGTACAAAAAATACCAGCCAACATTCTGCCCGTGTGTATGTCGGTCTGTCCAACAGAAGCCTGACCGCTCAGCTGACTTCTGCCGGACATGCATGCTAGAAAACCAGCAGTCAAACCAACTCTGATCAGCGCTCTCTGCCAATGGCAGAGAGTGCTGATTGGAGTGTTCTGATGGGGTGGCCGACCCCCTGTTAGAACACAACAGCTCAGCGGGGAAGATCGCTGAACTAACCTCGCATGGTTAGTACAGTATCTCCTGAGAGCTGTCTGTTTTATTTTTTGTGCAACCCACGGGGTTCCACGAAAAATAAACTGTAGTGTGTACCAGGCTTAAGGCTTCATTCACACGGGCGCTAAGGTCTGTATACCATGAACAAGAAGTTTTTTACAGTGGGGGATATTTATTAAAACTGGAGAGTGCAAAATCTGGTGCAACTCTGCATAGAAACCAATCGGCTTTCGGGGTTTATTGTCAAAGCGTGAATGAACAAGCTGAAGTTAGAAGCTGATTGGCTACCATGCACAGCTGCACCAAATTCTGGGTGCTCCAGTTTTAGTAAATCTCCCCCAGTGTGTCTAAAATCTAGGCGCTGCATGCAGGCAGTCCATTCACCTCTCTATCGGTAATCCCAAGTGTGGCTCAGGGTTAATCCTCCGTACCAAAAGCGGTAACCCTGAGCCACACTCGGGATTACACTGCAGTATCCAGGTACAGGTACTTACCCTGTCCCTATGATCCTGCAATGTCCTCCCGCTGTATCCTCTGGCTTTATCCTCCGCCTGATGTATCACCTTTCCAGGCTCTGTTCCCTGCAAGCTTCACGACACGTGGGGGTGGAGCCCGGCGGGAAATTTTAAAAAGTACAAAAAACATAACACACACACACAATACATTGTAATCTGTAGATTATATTACTATATCAAAAAATCAGTTTTGTCCCTAGTGCTTTGTCCAGTGCCCTGCCTGCACTTTTACCATTCTTTCTGTCATTCTTTCTGCCTGGAAACTTGAGAATGTCCATGGCATCCAAAAAGTGTCCCTCTACGTCCAAAAGAGGTTTTAGCCCAGCTAGAAAACAGGGATAGTGAATTAGAATCACTTGAAGAATTGAGCAATAGTGATTAGTGTGTAAATTTGTCATCAGACACTGAAAGTGACGACAGAGACAATTCTGCGACTAAGCTCAGTGATGTGCGAACTTGGTGCTCTATTGACTGTGGTATGGATCACGCAGCACTGAGCTCAGCCGCACAATTGTCGCTGACGTCACTTTCAGTGTCTGATGACGAATTTCCCCATGAATCACTATCGCTCAATTCTGCAAGTGATTCTAATTCAATATTGCTGTTTTCTAGCTGGTCTAAAACCACTTTTGACGTATAGGGACACTTTCTATTGTCCTGATTGTGATGTCGGACTTTGTGCAGTCCCATGTTTCAAACTTCTTCATACCTGGGATGTTTACTAAAGCAATATGCAGTGTCTAGTATTAGGCTACTTTCACACTGAGGCACTGTACAGGCGTTTTAGCACTAAAAACAGCGCCTGCAAATCGCCTGTAAAGCGCCTCTCCTGTCACTAAAGTGTGAAAGCCCGAGTGCTTTCACACTGGAGCGGTGCACTTGCGGGAATATAAAAAAAGATCCGCAAGCAGCATCTTTGGAGCACTTTAGGAGCAGTGTATGCACCAATCCTAAAGCATCCCTGCCTATTGAAATCAATGGGCAGCTTTGCTGAAGCGCCTGCAAAGCATTTTGGCAGCGGCTCTTTGCGGGCGCTATTAACCCCTTCGTTGTTTGGACAAAACTCAGTGTATTTGATTACATTATTGAATAAAATGTATTATTATTATATTATTATTTTTTATAATTATTTATAGTTATTTATTATATTATAATTTATGATTTCGTGTTTCAAACTTTATCATATCCGGGATGTCTACTAGACTCTTGTTTGGACAGATTTAGGGAGTTATTCCTAAGAACTACAGACCTACACTATAAAACAACAAATTTCCATGCAAAACAATGTACCGCTTCGACATTCAAAAATCAGACAAAATCATACCACCAGGGATGAATACACTTAGCAAACAAAAAAAACAATCTGATATACCATGATGATCAGTGAGGTGTTTAAAGGACTGAATGCTTTGAATTTAGACACTTTGATGTGGATGAGCTGCCCATCTATTCTCATAGAGCATAAACATTGAGATTGGAATAAACTGCTGTACATAAATAGCAGATATATTGTATGTAAATAGTTCTACTAAATACTTTAAGAGAGGACAAATCTACAGGTAACCAATTAATTTGTTTTAATGGTTATCGTACATCTCGGCAAGACTACAAGTTACTGCATTGTCACAGTGATGCTAAAATTAGGAATTTGAAATATTATATAACCTGAAAACTTCTTTTGTTTAGACCTCATTCACACTGAATGCGGCTTTAAAATTGTGCAAATTCACTTGAATGTGTACGATTTTAAAGCTGCATGTCAGAGCGACTTCAGGTGCGACTTGGCTGACATCTGTGCAAATTCATGCACAGATGACTATGCAAATCACACCTGAAATCGGCACAAGTAGTGCATGAACTACTTTTTCAAATCGGTGCAGGACTGCAAGGTCAGCATCGTACCAATTTGAACAGTTCCATTGCCGATAATAGGGTACTACTTGTCAAATCGCATGACAAGTCGCACCGGTGTGAATGGAGGCTTAAGGGAACAGGTTGTCACCCTGTTATTGTAGGTGGGAGCCATCCAATAATATCAGTGGGAGATGAAAAAGTATCAGTTTTCATGCCAGGATAGAGAAAACAGCTGCAGCTGAGAACATGGCTACAATGTATACCCCACATATCAAATGAGCCTCACAGTGACCACACTTGCATTAATGATGATAAATTCCTACACATTTAAACAGATGGTTAGATACCACACAGTTGGGCTGATGCAATTAAACTAGAGAATAACAAGTGACGAACAAACTAGAACAAACGAACAAACTAGTGTTTCTGACAATGGAGACCCCTTATGCCTCGTACACGCGGTCGGAATTCTCGTCGGAAAAAGCTCTGATGGTTTTCCCGTCGGAATTCCAACGGAATTTCGCTCAAACTTTCTTGCCTACACATGGTCACACCAAATTCCGACAGTCAATAACACAGCGGCATACAACACGTTCGACTGCACTATAAAAGGGAAGTTTAATGCTTCCGAGCATGCGTCGAATTGTTTCCGAGCATGCGTCGGAATTTTGCGTGTTGGAATTGCATACACACGATCGGAAAATCCGGTTTTCAGTCGGAAAAATTAAGAACAGGGTCTCAATCCAAAGTCCGTCGGAAATTCTGACAGAAAAAGGCCGATGGGCATACACACGGTCAGAAAATCCGATGAAAAGCTCCCATCGGACTGTTTCCATCGGAAATTCCGACCGTGTGTACGCGGCATTAGAATTTTTATTTAGATGATAAAGTGAAAAGTGAAAGCTTGGTGAGGCCTGGTTCACACTGGTGCGATTTCAGATATGACATGAGTCACACAGAATCGCATGACAATGGAAATACCATTGTTTCCAATTGTGCCCATTCACATTGATGCGACTCAGCACGGCACAATTTTGCAAAAGGTTCCTGTAATACTTTAGTGCAATTCCAGTGTGATCTTGGCCCCATAGAATAAATGTCATTCAGTTTGAGTTAATATGGACCTTAAAAGTTAATTCAGTTGAACCTATATTGAGATAAATATGGGGGGGGGGGGGGGGGGGCTACCATTGCTGACCTGATTTTGAAAACCTTAGTTGTCTGGCTGTTACCATAAACCCACATGAAGTCTCTGAACACAAAAAAACTCACATAAAACCCCCAAAGAACACTCAGAAAAGTTAAAAGTCTTCATCTGCATATATGCCCCCCCCCCCCATTAACCCAAAGTACTGAAACAAGAGGATCAGTTTGGCAGCCAGTCACACAGCATTTCCAAAGAAGAGATCAGCAACCTTAGCTTTCATGAAAGGCTGCACTGAAACTAGGAATGTTCTCCTGGTACAAGTGCAAAATCCCTTTAATTATTAGAGGGTATGAATAGGCCATTTCAGCTCCCCAGAGCAAAACTTTAATTTCTCATTTAAAACTGATTTATTATTATAATTGAATGGCACTAGACTAAACATTTTAACTTCATATATATTAATAATATGTAGCCCTATCTCTGCAGGAGCTGCTTGTAATTTAGGTTCTCTGTTCTGCGCCTCGACTCCAAAAACCCGCTCAGCCCCTCTGACACACCACTTTGAATGAAAGTTACTGCATTAGTGCGTCCAGGAGCGACATTTTGGCAGAAAAAATGGTTGATGTGCCTAAACATGTGTAAACACGTCTAAACAAGTGTTAATTCTAGGCGCGTTTAGCACTTGAGTGTTAATTCATTTTAATGGACAGAATAACATATTATTCTGACCAATTAAATCAATTAACGCCCAAATGCTTGACACACCTAAACATGTTACACGTGTTTAGAAGCATCAAACATTTCTTCTGCCAAAACGCTGCTGCCAGGAGGAAAGGAGTGTTCGAATAAATGGTGGTTTGAGAATAAACTAATAAACATTAGGTAGGTTCAGACAGTGGGGGAGATTTACTAAAGCTGGTGAACACAGAATCTGGTGCAGGCTGTGCATGGTAACCAATCAGGTTCTAGGTTTTATTGTCAAAGCTTAATTGAAGAAGCTGAAGTTAGCAGCTGATTGGTTACTATGCACAGCTGCACCAGATTCTGTGTTCATCGCAGGGCCAGTGCTACCACTAGGTAAACTAGGCAGCTGCCTAAGGCGCACTGATGCCTAGAGCGCCCGACCACTGGTGTTCCTACTCTCTTCTCTCTGCAGCAAGCAACTAAGTCTCACCATCAGCAGGCAGCTATGGCTCCATTCGCACATAGTGTCAGAGCCGCAGCGGCAGAGGACTGTGTCTGTGTCCCGACTCCCAAATAAATGGAAGCAAGCAAACATTCATTGATGGGCACTGGTACGCTGCATTGATGGGCACTGGTAGGCTAAATTGATGGGCGCTGGTAGGCTGCATTTGATGGGTGCTGGTGAGGCTGCATTTGATGGGCGCTGGTGAGGCTGCATTTGATGAGCACTGGTAGGCTGCATTGATGGGTGCTGGTAGGCTGCATTGATGGGCACTGGTGAGGCTGCATTGATGGGCGCTGGTAAGCTGCATTGATGGGCATTGATGGGCTGCATTTGATGGGCGCTTCATTAAAAAGATGGGGTTATATGGGCAGGGCAAAGGGGGTGGAGTCAGGGGTGGAGCCAAGGGGCGGCAAAATTAGGTTTATCCTAGGGTGTCAAAAATCCTTGCACCAGTCCTGGTTCATTGGCTTTAGTAAATCTCCCCTACAGTCCCCTAAACAGTCTAATCACGATGCCAAGGTAACTTAGAATAGGGTTGAATGAATGACTTGTATAGCGTTGCAAATGCGAACTGAATCGCCTCAAGGCGCTTGTTCCGACCTGCGTTGATTCCTTCTTAAAAGAGGTGGGTCTTGAGTTTTTGCCTGAAGGCGTAGAGCGTTCCATAGCCGTGGTTCTTGGACTGCGAATCTTCGTTCTCCCCTTGATTTGTACCGGGACTTGGGGATGAGGAGGAGGTTTTGGTTGGTTGAGAGGAGGTTGCGATTGGGAGTGTATTGTTTTATTTTTTCGCATAAGTATTGAGGAGCGTCTCCTTGCGTGCATTTGTGGCTCAGGCAGAGGGTCTTGAATGTGATCCGATCCTTTACGGTTAGCCAGTGTAGGATCCTCAGGGAGGGGGAGATGGATTCCCAGGGTTTTTTTTCCTGTGACTAGACTTGCTGCCGTGTTTTGGACGACTTGTAGGCATGCAATCTGGAATTTAGGTCGTCCTATGTAGAGGGAGTTTGCGTAGTCGAGTCGAGTGTTGATGATTGTTCCTACTACTATTGCTTTCTCCTCTTCTGGAATGAAGGGGATGAGTCTATGTAGCAGGCGATGAAGATGGTAAGATCCGCTGACTACTGATCCTATTTGTGCATCCATTGACATTTCTGAATCGAAGATGACTTAGAGACTTTTGGCTATTGTGCTTAGGGGGATGGTCTGTCCAAGGATGGTGGGTGGAGTCCATGGGGTCGTACCATTAGACTTAAATGTAACGTATGAATCTGCAATAAACAATGCATATAAGCGTTAACTTCAATGTGAATATTTATACTAGAAAAATAGCTAGGATATGGTGCAATGTTCCCTAAGTACCTCTTAGCATAAGCAATAGGTGAAGGTCTCTGTATAGCAGCTGTAAAGGGCAGTCTTTAGTCCTAACTCTTCAGCCGACTAGCGATGGTATCCAGTTATATCATTGGTGCATGTGAGAATAGTCCCAGTCAAACCAGGCAGCAGGCAGCAATAAGGCTTCTACATGGCTGTATGGTTAGTTCCTAAAGGGCTCAGTTTCTCTATCAGCAGATAGTAATTTAGTCCACTCTCTGCTCTGCACTCAGATCACTCTGGCTGTCGGCACCCCCAAACTCAGCACTCTGGATCCTGCTCAGACCGCCGTTATGCAGCAGTGATGGTACACACTGGATAGCGATGTGCACTCTCCAGTCTCCCTCATGGCAAGAGGAAGCTGTGTCCTGTGCAGCCTTTTCCCCTCCTCCTGGCAATCTCTCTCTGGGAAATGCAGTTCAAAAGTTTTTTATTACAGTAGAGTCTCTCTCCTCTGGACTACAGTTCCCTCAGTGCAGTGCTGCATGACTTATTTTATTGAACACTACCTGTTCAGCAGCTCCATCCTCTTGCTGATATAGCTGTTACCCAGATAAGCACCAAGTAGCTACAGACAGTAGCTGCAGCCAGTGTTTCTCTCACTCTCTATTCTTAGTAAAGGCACCTGGCTACAAATAATAAGGAATGTATACATACTGTATATCTTATCTTTTAGTAATATTTATTTTATTTTACAATTTAACCTGGCATAGTACAACATTCAATTCCTTAGAAACTTAATCAAATTTGGCATTCTGTTCTATCTGTATCAGCTTATTACAACTTGCCTCAGACAGTGCCAGACAGGCGCATATGGGTATATCAAAAAGCCAATAGAAGAACAAATCAACATGTTACTAATGACTATTAATCAGTGACCATGGTTTTACAGGCAGTATAAATTCCACAATTTGTGACTAATCACTGCTGTGTCATTGTATTTTGCAGTTACATTACAATGCTGGAATCTGTTTTATTGTATTTAGAGTATAACATGTAACATGTTGCTAAGCAACCTTCCCACCCCCAAAGTGCACACCCCAAACAGTGTCTGGGGGTTCTTATCCCTCACAGCACCTGTCAAGTCTGAAATCGGCATGGCTGTGCAAGGCTGCAGCTGCACAGCCACATTAATCATTCACAGAGATCTGTGAATGATTATACTACAAGTTCCATCTGTCACTGTGGTAGATAGACCTGTAATTCTCAATATAAGTGCAGTAATCAGCCATAGTCTATTCACACTTCCTCCAGATATGCAACTGAAAGCCCATACAGAGGTATAGGCAGAGAGCTGGAGGAAGAGTTTGCAGGAGCCTCACAGTGCACCCACGAGTCACTGATTGCAGGCGCAATGCTTTGCAGGCTTCTGTGAAAAAAAATTATGTAAATTCATTTTTTGTGCAAGACTATGTCTATTCATCTTGACTTGACTATTACAAGGGCTAGCACAAGGGCTCAATGTACAAAGTGTATCTTAGATTCATGCATTGCATGAATCTATCTATTGTCACCGCTGCCGCCCCCTTTTCAGGTGTCCGGCCCCCTTGTCGGGCGTCGGGCATCTGAATTACAGCGGGGGGGGGGTGTTTCTGGAAGCGCCCAATTAGAGCTGTAAGCTCTAATAGGGGACCTGATTAGAGCGGTGTGCTCTAATAGGCTTCCATAAGTGTAAACAGCGGGCGCAATGCTTTGCGTTCGCTGCTTACACAGTATTGTGTTAGGGAAGCGAATACATCGCTTCCCTAACACAGACCCGCCTCTCAGCCAATCAGGTTGCCTGTCTGTGTTACCGGTCCCCTGATTGGCTGAAGTCACAGGCGCTGTGATTGGACGCCTAGGCGTCCAATCACTGCAGAAGACAGGAGGAGCGCGGGAGAAGATGTCGGGTCGATGAGGAGCCACCGCTCGCCGCCTGACAAGGTAAGTGCCGGAACATTGGCAGCATTTAATGGGCACAGTGACAGCGTTAGATGGGCACAGTGGCAGTGTTAGATAGGCACAGTGGCAGCACTTGGGGCACGGTGGAAGCTTTACGTGGTAACAGTGGCATCGTTAGATGGGCACAGTGGCAGCGTTAGATGGGCACAGTGGCAGCATTAGATGGGCACAGTGGCAGCATTTAATGGGCACAGTGGCAGCATTTGAGGCACAATGGCAGCACTTGGGGCACAGTGACAGCGTTAGATGGGCACAGTGGCAGCGTTAGATGGGTACAGTGGCAGCATTTAATGGGCACAGTAGCAGCGTTTGATGGGCACAGTGACAGCATTTAATGGGCACAGTAGCAGCATTTAATGGGCACAGTGGCAGCGTTTGATGGGCACAGTGGCAGCATTTAATGGGCACAGTGGCAGTGATTGATGGGCACAGTGGCAGCATTTAATGGGCACAGTGGCAGCGTTTGATGGGCACAGTGGCAGCGTTTGATGGGCACAGTGGCAGCATTTAATGGGCACAGTGGCAGCGTTAGATGGGCACAGTGGCAGCATTTAATGGGCACAGTGGCAGAGTTTGGGGCACAGTGGCAGCATTTGATGGCACAGTGAGGCTGTTTGTTTTGCGCCCCCCCCCCCCCCAAAAAAATTTGAGCACCAGCCGCCACTGTTATTAACCGAATTTGCTGGTCCATCCAAGTTAGCATTTATTAGAAATCTTTGCCACTTGTAGATTATCATCTTTACAACAGAATGATTGATTTCAAATAATTAGGTGATCTTTTTAAATCCTTTGGCAGACATATAGGCATCCACAACCTTCTTTTTTGAGGGTTTTAGAGAGGTCTTTTAAAGAGTAACTGCACTTTTGTTTAGAAAAAAACATTCCCCTCTGGGTGATCTATGAACATTGCAAGGATTATAACAAACTTTGTTGCAGAGTCCTACCTTTTGTTATAGAACTGTAGGCCACATCTGCCCCAACCTATTCCCCAGGTACAACCAAAAATACCATGTTTTGGCAGAAATGGCCCCAGAATGTGGTTTACAATGCTTATAAACAACCATTATAAATAATCCAACTTGCATAACATAAACATCACATCATCAAATAGTCTCTGCCCAGTTTTCAGAACGCGGGCAGCTTAAACTTTATTGCCAACTAATACGTCC
Source organism: Lithobates sylvaticus (assembly GCA_028564925.1). Classification (NCBI taxonomy): domain Eukaryota; kingdom Metazoa; phylum Chordata; class Amphibia; order Anura; family Ranidae; genus Lithobates; species Lithobates sylvaticus. The sequence goes on from CM053032.1 coordinate 172,180,846, forward strand.
CCACCAGACAGACTTAGTTACATAGTTACATAGTTAGTAAGGTTGAATAAAGACACCAGTCCATCCAGTTCAACCTGAGTGAGTGTCTACAATTGTCCCTATCCCTATACATTGTGTCTCATTAAGATACTCCTCTATTATATATCATTTATTTAAGGTACCCATATAGCGCCGTCAATTTAAGCAGCACTCCACACATACATCGCACACTCACATCGGCCCCTACCCTCAAGCAGCCCACAATCCAAGGTCCCCAATTCACATTCATATACTAGAGCCAATTTTGGACAGAAGCCAATTAACTTACCCGCATGTCTTTGGAGTGTGGAAGGAAACCGGTGTACCCGGAGGAAACCCACGCAGGCACAGGGAGAACATGCAAACTCCAGGCAGGTAGTGTCATGGTTGGGACTTGTGGAACAAGCCCGGCCTACCCCACATATGTGGCCATCTCAATGCTGCATTGCACCTAAATTAAAGATATCGGCACCTTCACCGAAAAGGTGGACCCCATCTTGCCTATACAGCCCCGGGATCCCGCCCTCCAGATCCACTTACCGATACACAAAACCCCCCAAAATTGGCATAAATTTAGCCATCGCCCAATTGACTCTCTTCCTCATTTTCTCCATTACTCTATGCAACGGGGAAGACAGACAAATCAGTCGGGGAACTCTAAAAATACAATGGTTGTACCCGGGGAAGTTAAATGAAAATGATAAAGATCCCTCTTAATCGTAAACAAAAGGTACAGAGTGCGAGTGTTACCCAAATAATTACCTCCAAGATGGACTATCAGTATAGGGGGAGGCGGCAAATCTGACACAACTGAGACAGATGAAAACATAGCTGCTGCCACTTCATATTCCGCACACCCTTCCAGTACAGAGAAAAGGATCCCGGCTGTAATGATAGATTAACAGAGTACCTGCATTGAGCCGCACGTTTCCATGCCCAATATATATAGGAGTGGCCCAGAATCCATACATAATGATAAAAACCTATGGAAATCAAAGAGAAAGGTTAGGCCTGATATACATTTTAAGACGCCACCCTTTTCCTAAAAGAATGAGAGGAGAACTTCAAATTGTGCAAACCCAATTCCTCCATACAGCGCTTCAACACTAGGTAAACTGATACTTAGCGAGGGGGGACAAAGCTAAATGGACTAGAAAATGGCCACCCCCCTGGACGAACCGCCAAGAAATGTCTAAGCACCACCACCGGGCACACAGCTACATCCCCGGATATATATATATATATATATGTATATATATATATATATATATATATATATATATATATATATATATGTATATATATATATATATGTATATATATATATATATATATATATATATATATATATATATATATATATATATATATATATATATATATATATATATGCGGATAAAGTAATCCATTTCCCGCGACCTAACTGGTCCCTCTTTGATTGACGCAGGAAAAGGTACACCCTCCCTTGTTCTACCAAAATACCAAAAGGACTCCTCATGGAAACTGGAAGCAATTCAAAAGCTCCAAAATAAGCCAGCACAAAAGCCATTTGAAAAGGTAAAGCTGCATAACTCGTAAAGCATAGCACCCACTTGGTCTCACAAATCTATTTCAGCAGATCAAAACAAATGGGCCTCCATCCATATGGGGCAAAGTGTTGTTTTCTCTACCCATTCAATGCCTGTTTCACCAAGAAAAAATTATAGCAAGGCGGGAGCCGCCGCAGGCTAAAGTAAAAGGATACCCCAGCTAGGGTCTTTGCAATGTAGCTGTAAGAAAGCTGTTTATCCATAAGAGTGACCAGAAAAGACAGGATGGCATGTTCAGACGATGCGTCATAAGCAAAACCGGCACTGCCAGCAAAAGCCATCCACTTCTTCCAAGCGTTAGAATAATCCATCCATGTATGAGGAGCGACTGATTACCTAATAACTTAAAAAAACTGTGTCAAATCAGCTCCCAAAGGTAGTCTGGGCACTGGGCGCCCTCCACGTCCGCTCCCAGAAGCAATTGTCGAAAACGCTGCATCTGGAAATGGGAGAGAGAGTCAGCTACTACATTCAAAATCCCCGACGTGTATTTAGCATTAATCCATAATTAAATTTTAGGCAAAAAAAAACAAATGGCGCAAATGGCGCAAGATTTAACTAATAACAAACCCGAAGAGAGACAGTTGACCACGAAAAGGACTCCCTTATTATCAGTCTCCACCAAAATGCGCTTGTTGGCAAAGAAATGCCCCCACAGTGAGACAGCCACCGGTATCGGGAAAAGCTCCAGGAGCACAATGTTCCGCGTAGCCTTTTTATGAATCCAGATTGCCGCAAAGCCTTTGGAACCTGCCTCGTTGATGAACAAGCAGAAATAAAATATGACTGAAAAAAGGACCTACCATTGAAAGTTTTTAAAAATTCCGCCCACACCACCAAAGAGACTCTGTCAAATGGATGTGTGAAAAAGGGGACTTCAAACCAGAAGTGGAGGGATACATAGGCCGAGAAAAAATCCTTCCTACCGGCATAATTTTGCAAGCAAAAGCCAGAAGGCGCAATAACTAGTGCATTTCTTTCAAAAGAACTTAGCCTGCGGCAGACTAAACTCCATGGCCTCGGTGTCAATGTGAAATTCCAAAAATTCCATCGATGTTGCAGGGAGACAAGTCTTCTCCCTCATCAGGGGGACACCAAAATGTTCTGCAATAACGGCAAACAAACCCAATAACTGTGAACAGAGATCCGAGTCCGCTGGACAAACAAATAAGAAATCGTCTAAATAATGCTTCACCGCATCCTGACCAGACTCGAAACACATAACCCAATGCAGGAAAGTGGAAAAAGTCTCAAAAAAGAACACCCCATAGGGAGACATTTGTCAAAAAAATAAAATCCCTCAAAACAAAAACCTAAAGAGCTGAAAACCTAAAGAGCTGAAAGCGAAAAGCCGACTTGATGACCGCTTTAGCAAGGAGAGCCCCCCGACCACACGCCTTAACCTTGACAATTGCTTCCTCAAAGGTTGCATAAGCGACCAAACACAAAGCATTATTAAACAAACCTCCGTTAGGCAAAGAGAGGTGTTGAGTTAAGCAGAAGGTGTTAGGCTCCCTCTTAGGAACTACACCCAGTGGAGAAATGCAGAAATTCTCAAAAGGAACAGAAGAAAAATGCCTCGCCATGCGCCCTTCCGCTATCTCCTTAAAAACCTTTTCCCATTCCACCTCTGGAAAACGCCGAACAGATTTCAAATTACCTACCACAGTGCATCCTTTTCCCAAAAAGGCCAGGAGGGGGCAACTCAACGAAAAACCCTCAACTATCAACTGTCTCTGTTTAGTGTGCTACCTACATGGCTGGGTGACACAGGAGCAGTGACATTAGGAGCAGAAATAGAAACAGAGCCAGACCCAGAGGAGGATGCAGCTGAAGAAGGGAAACCCACAGAGATAGGAATGCCAGCAGCAGAGAGGTTCACAGGCAAGTGACAGCGCTGCTCACAGCTCTTCTTCTCTTCGTCTTGGCATCTGCAGAGGAAGCCATAACCCCTCTGCCGCCCTTATATAGCCTTCCCAGGGAAATTGAGAAGCTTCCAAGATTTCCTATTGGATGCTCATATCCCTCTTCAGAAATATTTAAAGGGACAGTGCCCCCCCACTTTTCCCTAACACCCTGCCCCCTAACAGTAACCTAATAAAATATACTAACAGGGGCGGGTGGCCCCAGTCCCAAGAAAGCGGGCCCAAATGGTTGTGCCCCACTTTTTACATTCTGAGGAAATCCATGTGTGTTTGTCTGTGCCTCTGTACTGAGTGGTTCTAATGGGAGTGGTTTCATAATTAACTAGTCAGGTGTGCAGCTGCTGGGCACTAATGAGGAAATCTGCTGGGCCTGCGTCCCTTTAGACGTGCTACTATTGAAAGTATCTCTCCAAAAATGTAATTTTGTTGCAGGGGATGCCTGAAATCTGACTTGTATCTTAGGCAGACTTCTGGGAAGTACACACTCTGTGTACAGAACAACTCCAGGTAGCCGTATTGCAATGCATTCTCAGAAAATTACAGTGGCTGCAGATTGAAAAGGAAAGGTAATTTTTTAATAACATTCAATTACAATATTGGCTATAATATTTTTTCTTTATTTGCTATTTTTTTCCCTATGAAAGTGGAGTTACCCTTTAAAACTTGGTAGGATGACACTACACACTGCAATAGCAAAGACAACACCAGACCCTAGATACTGTATCTGAGGTTTGAATAAAACAAGTTTTACATGCAAATTTCCTAAGGAGGTTCTAACCTTTGGAATGCTGGATTCTAATTTTATTTTGGGATTACTGGATTCTGATTTTCAGGATTTAAATTTATGGTAAGTATAGTGGAGTACTTTTCCCAAATGACACATCTGTATTTTTATTTATTTAGGTCTGGAGTCTCCAAACTTTCTAAACAAAGGGCCATTTTATTGTCCTTAAGACTTTTGTGGGGCCGGACTATGGCCATTGGGAGAGAAAAGGTTTTCGATGTCAATGGAAAAAAACAATGCCCCATCTTTGGTGTCAGTGGAAGGAATTGTGCCCTATTGTCGGTGTCATTGGGACGAAATTTTCCCCATTATTGGTGTCATTGGATGAAATAGTGCCCTAAGTGCCGGATAAAAGCAAGAAAAGGGCCACATCTGGCCCCAGGGCCACAGTTTGGAGACCACTGATTTTGATTATGAGAACACCATTACATTTTTATATGTCATTTGTTGACGTGCATCACTTTTATCTTTAAGCACTGTTTGAACAAAGATCAGATTTTTCGTGGAAAAATATGTTGAAAAATTCAAGTCTTCATGGGGTGTACTTACTTGTTTACACATGCCAATGTCTGCAGTTCTGGACATTCAGCCCTATTTTGAATTCAGCAACGCAGATTAAATGACATGTTAAACAGGAATGTGCCTAACAAAATCTTGCTACATTTTTCTTAAGGCTTTTATTTATAGACTGTTAGAGGGCACACCTAGATAGACGGCAGCAAAGTGAAATGCAAGTGAGAATCAGAATGCCAGAACCTGATCATTGTTTCCATAGGATAACCGTATAATCTGCCTAGATTAATCTCATCAAGGAAAGGTTTTAGCTTAAATAGCATCTGCTTCCTGTCTGTTCTTAGGGAATGAGACAACGAAAGAAAACACGGCTGTCTCACATTCTCCAATGACACTTCTGTAGGCTCTCCCTCTACATACCATGTTTTGAAGCAGAATTATGTGTACAGTATAAATAAGCGAGTAGTTTTTCAGTGAAATTACGGGTTTGCCATCTGTGAAATTTTGTCAAAGTGAAAACTACTAAATTCACTCATTCAGCTGCTTACGTGAAGCTTGGGAAAAGATCTTTTCCTTTTTTCCATTTTTTTAGAAGGTGTTTTTGGGTGTAATTAGGTAAATCAGTTTATTAGGGTGGTTTGTTCTTTGTATGTTTGTAGTATTTCATTTTTGGGGTGTAATTGATCATTATCTGTGTACTGTCGCATTTAAAAAAAAATAAAAAATGTACTGTCTTTTTCTTCTGTGAAAAAAACCCACAAAATATAGAAGCTAAGTAGGGGGTCCAGGTTAAAGGTGCTTCTGTAACCTTAAGAAGTAAAGCTCATTTGAAATGGGTAAGTGGACTGCAGTAAAATCCATCTTTCAAACAAATATGACAGAGGTTCCAACTCCTCCTAAAGCCAGGTACACACAGGAAGTTTTTTTTTTTTTTTTTTAAAGATATTTTTATTGCAGTTTAACGACATACAGACATAAAGCAAAAGGCACAAACAAAAACTACAACACCCATAACAGAATGCTCCTAATCCATCATATCATGAAAATCCGGGCAGTGTGCAATAATAAACTAGATATTACATCTACCAGTGGATATAAACATCAACAGAGCAGTAAGCAATATGGATTTTATACATCCGAGGCATAACAGAAGTTCCTGTTTAATACAACACTCACAAGGTGAACCCCTGTCATGGTAGTACTGGGGAGAGGGTCAGTGGGTTAGCCAGCCACCTGCCCCATATTTTGTGGAAAGCTTTAGCCCTCTTACAGATGTCAAAACGTAAGTTTATATAGAGGCAGGGAATAAGTGACAAGTTTCAGCCACATATTCCACGTTGGGGGTCTCTGGCCCTTTCCACGTCGCATAGAAATAGAGGATGTGAAGTAGTCTTAGGCTGGACAGCGAGTATGCCCAGCAGACAGTTTTTAGGGTGCACTATATTTGGCAAACCCAGTGCAGAAGATATGAAGGAGCCTATGTCAACCCAGAAGTCATACAAAGAATAAGGCAAGTTCCCATTGTGGTTTCAGGTTATAAGTGGTGGGTTCATCCCTGAATATAGATCAAAAAAGGAAACCCCCTAGGTTTGGGACTTTGTATAAACCACCACATTGAACCAGAATATGTAAAAAATTGTTTTTATTAAAGTATCTAAAAGAATGATCACCTATTATCTAAAATAGGACATACAATGCAATATATCTATGATACAATACAGAAAAAATATACATTCAGTGAAAAAGAAAAAACAGTACAAAAAAACACATAAAGAAAAAATATAAAATTGAGCCTATGAGCCTATGTCAACCCAGAAGTCATGTACCAGTGGGCAAGTCCAAAAGCAGTGGAGAAAATCATCAGTTTGTCAGAAACCGCGGAAGCAGTCAGCAGAGGGGCATAGTCCCTTTTTCTACAGTCTACCAGGGGTGAGGTGTGAATGATGGAAAATTTTTAGTTGAATCACCCTGTCCCTTTGAGGAGATAACAGAGGTTTTGAACGTATTACAGAACTCAGACCAATTCTCTTCTGTGATAGAGATATCAAAGGAGGCCCACCTCTCTTGAGCCCTCCAAAACTTAGGGTTAGTGCCTGTCATGAGAGTGGAGTAATACGTGGATATAAGTTTTGTCTGGTCCAGGTCTCTCAGAAGTTTTTCCAGGTCAGGTGTCTTAATCGGACTGAGCAGAGAACCAAACTGAGTACGTATAGCATGTCTGAGTTGAAAATAGTAAAATAGGTATGTCGATGGGATGTCAAAGTCTGTCTGTAGTTGAGAAAATGATTTAAAACCCTGGGGGGTATATAGACAAGGGTATTTCACTCCCTTTTATGTCCATCTGATGGGGTCAGGTATAGAGCATAACTCTTTAAGGTTAGGGTTGAACCACAAGGGACTGTTGGGGAGGTCTGCCATGAATCAGTGGACATTTTCGCAACTACCATTCGGAATAGGGAGAGGGAGGTTTGGATTATCGACATGCCCGGTCCAGGTGGTGTGCATCCCCTATAGAAAATGTTGTGGAGTGTCTCAAATTAGGAAACTATGACTCCCTCAGTAGTGGTGCAGGCATTATCAGAGTTAGGGTGGAGCCAATCATGAATGTTAACCAGCTGGAATGCTAGGTAGTAAAGGTAGAAGTTAGGGAATGCCAGACCTACCATATGTGAGGGGAGGCGCAGAGTTTCTAGCACAACTCTAGGGGACTGCCCATTCCAAAGGAACGCAATACAGATGGAGTCAATGCTTTTAAAATGGATTTGGGAATTTTGCAAAGTGAATTAGCCATAACATACAGTAGTTTAGTTAAGTAAATCATTTTAAGGACATTGGTTCTCCCCATGAGACCACAGTTTGGTCTGTGTCTGTAGTTGTAGCAGTAGGGGACGTAGATTTTTGGCAATATACAAGGATAGTGGTAACTAAACTATAACCCCTAGATATCTAAAAGAGGTAGCGACTTGCAGTTTAGAGTTTGAGTGAATCAGCGGGAGTACAATTTGATCTAGTGGAAATAGGATAGATTTATCCCAGTTCACCCGGGAATCTGGAATAGTCACCAAACGTGTTAACTTCAGACAAGAGCTTATCAAGAGATGTATGAGGGTCCGCTAGATAGACTAGAGTATCGTCAGCATAGAGAGATGTCAATGTCATTTATAGGAAGACCCTTAATAATAGCAGAGCTACAGATCCTTACAGCAAGGGGCTCCATAGCCAAAGCAAACAGGAGGGGCGATTAGGGACACCCCTGCCTGGTGCCTCTAGTAAACGTAAATGGGCTCAGTGACCTGAGAGTTCATTCTCAGTCTGGCAAGTGGTGATGTGTAGAGTAGCCGTAGCCGCGCTATGAGTCGAGGGCCAAACCTATACAGTTGCAATACCCGAAATAGATAAGGCCACTCTACACTATCGAAGGCTTTACAAGTGTCTAGTGACACAATCACGTGGGTAGAGGTTCAGTCCGGTCTTGGTCAGAAAGTACCGTCTGGGTCAAGTAGTCGCCCAGTTGGGCATCAGAGTAGTGGGCCCTAGTAGTGTAAAAATTACGATAGAAGGCGAGGAAGGCGTCTATTATCTCCTGAGGGACATCGTTAACCCTATCCTGAGAAGTTAGAATCCTAGGAATAGAGATGGGAGTTCAGTCCGGCCTAGTTAGATATGCAAGTAGACGACCCGCCTTATTGTCATGCTCGAATGACTTCTGAGTGACATAGAGCATATGTTTTTTAGTAAGGTCCAAGAGGCGGAGCTCATATTCTCTATGAGGTCCAGGTAGCCGAATCAGGATTCACAGCATATGCTACTTCTGCAGCTACCGTTTTATTTTCTAGATCCTCAGTGCACTTCTGGGTGTCCTTGCGCAAAATTCCAGTAATGGACATAAAGGTCAACAATGAAGAAATGGCTGCACTCCAAAATCCATCAAAATTCTTATTTAATAAATAATCATCCCAAGTGTTACAGACAGTTCAAATGGTAGACACGTTTCACACAGTAACAGGTGCGCTTATTCATTACCTAAAGATGCCTCGTAGCATGGCCTTAGAAGCCTCCCAGGCAGTTGAGGACCCAACAGTGCCCTGATTTGTATACCAAAAATCTGCAATGTTCTTCCTGCAGTCATTCTGTACTATCTCATCCTCCAACCAATGGGAGTTCAGCCACCAGACAAAAGTGCTCGAGTTTGGCAGGAGGAGGAGATCCACAGAAAGGGGGGCATGATCAGACACCCCTCAGAGAAGGTAGGAAGCCACCTGCACAATAGAGAGTACTTCAACAGAGAGAATGACATATCTATACGTGACATAGTGTGGAAGGAGTCAGAGTGGCAAGAAAAATGTCGCTCCCCTGGGTGCTTCCACCGCCACAGCTCAGTAAGACCATACACCTGGGTCCAGTCAATAAATGAGGGGTAGGGTCTACCCCCACCCCCAAGCGGATTGTGGCAGGATCAAGAACAGCATTAAAGTCCCCAATATAGAGCAGGGGGTTCTAGATTTTAGACAACAGCATCAGGGATAAATTGGAAAGTAGGTCTAAGGAAAATGGGGGAGGAACACATATGTTCACTAGTGTAAATACTATGGAGATAATTTCGATAGTAAGTATAATGAATCTCCCCTCTGGCTCCGTCTTAATCCACAGGATTTCAGCCGGGAGGGTTTTGCTAGTAAGATAGAAACCCCATGGGAGTAGTTGGTATGTGCAGCGTGGTACTGTGTAGCCAAGCGAGGGCGTTTAAGGGACCGCAGTTTAGCATTGGTGAGGTGAGTCTCTTGAAGGCAGACAATATGTGGCTTATATTTCTTAAGGAAGTAGAATACCAAGGACCGCTTAAGAGGTGAGTTCAAACTACTGACATTCCAAGAGGTCAGTTTTAGTACATTAGCCATATTCAGTCATATACAGCATAACAACATTGGAGGGATCAGGGGGAGATGCAATACAACATATAAAACATTGCACGAGAGAGACACTGGAATAAATGCACCCTTAGCAACAGAAATGAATCTGCAAGTCCAGCCAGTCCCAACAACTAAAACATGAGAGGGGCCAAAAAAGAAAGAAAAAAAAATGAAATCCCTTTCCCCCAATACCCTGCTCAACATCCCAAACATAGTGAGCTTTGGTTCCCCAAACAAGAAAACAAAAACCTGTAGCCTCGCCACCTACTGGAGTGGGGGAGGTAGTGGGTCCAGATAGGCTCTCTGTAAGGGTGAAGGTTACATCCAGCAGGATATAACAGTAACCTGTAAAAGAAGGCACAAACAGTGGTAGTCATATAAGGCAAGGCAGGGTTTAACCACCAATTAAGACAGGTGTTATAGCCTACAATGGCAGCTGACAGTTCCGTCACAGGGGTAACATATAGCAGCAAAGAAGGAAAGAAGGGGTGGGTGCAGTCCTGAGATCATCTGTAGCAATGGAGTGTAAGAGGCAAAAGGAAGGATATGGTGACCCACAGGTGCTCAAGGTTGCTTCAGGAGAGATGAGTTGTGAGAAAAACTATTGAGTACAGCATCAGTTGCGGCATTGTCTAGGTTGTTTCCCAAAACAAGCATCAATCCAGGCCATAGCATCCTTTGGACAAGTGCAGAAGTGAGCTTTACCCTCATGGATGATCCGCAACTTAGCAGGGAAGAGCATCGCATATGACAGGTCCTCAGCGCAGAGGTGGTCTTTCACCGCAGTAAAGGCTATGCGCTGGCATTGAACTTCAGCCGAGAAATCCGGATATATGGAGATATTATTACCATTAAACTTGAGTGGGCCCTTTTCTCTAGCAAGGCGCAGGATGGTGACTTTGTCTTGAAAATTGAGGATCTTTGCAATCAGGAATCTTGGGGGGCTCAATCACGAAGGCATGGGATAATACCGCCATCCCAAAAACATCTCGCAGCCAGGAGTGAAGGAACCTTTCAGGGCGGGCTTCTTCTGAAAGCTCAGGGAGCCCCACAAAGGGGAGATTGTTCCTGCAAGAGCGGTTCTCTAAATCCTCCATTTTGGCTCTGAGGGACATCAGCTCATCATTAGCCGTACGCACAGTGGCAGCTAAGGGGTGTACTGTGTCCTCCAGGGAGCTGATATATTCTTCTACCCCCCCCCCCCCCTGTTCGCTTCCTCAAGTTATGCACATCTTGCTTCAATAGGGAAAAATCAATATGGATGCTTTCCATCTGAACTGTAAGAAAGGCCTTGCAGTCTTTTATAGCTAGCATGATTTCAACCAGAGTAGGCTTCTCTGAGGAAGGGCCTGGAGAATTACAGTCTCCTGAGCATGTAGGGGAGTCTAATGAAGTTAGGAGGTCAGCCTGAGTGTGGAACACAGCAGGCAGAGAGTCACTCACCCCTGATGTGGAGAGGTGAGCTGAGATGGGAGAGGGCTGCAGCATGGCTTCAGGCTTGGCTGAGGGATCAGCACCATCTTGCCTGCGATACTTTGCCAGTTGTTCCGCCGCTGACTGGGGTGCGGGTGGCCCGTATTTATTCACCATCATGCCTGCCTCGGGATCCCGCTGTCTTTAGGAAGAATTCGGTGCCTTTTGGGAAAGGATTGGGCACAAGATGTCTGTGTAGAGCCAGAGCTACAGATCTAAGCAACCACACTCATGGACTCCAAGGGGAAGTTTCCTTTTTAGTTCAACCCAGCGGGCAGAAGGAAAAAGAAACTGACAGATCATTGTTGTCACGACTATACAGTAATACTTTCATGCCCTGTCTGTCTATTACCTGGTCTGTGTATCAGCCTTAGGGCTTGCACTCTCACACCTGCATGGTTAAGTAATCTTCCCTCAGTGTGGCTCCACCCTGGCCTCAACAGGAACCACTATTTAACACCGTGTTCTCCAAGCTTGCCTTGCCGAGCAATATTGTGTGGTTTTCTGTTTCCTGCTTGCTGTGTGCTCTACATCTGTCTCTGTTACCAATCTTGGCTTGTTCTTAACTATCCCTGCCTGTTTGTGACCCTGACCTTTGGTGTGTTCTCTGTCTATCCTTTTCTCTAGTCACCCCGACCTTTGGCTTATCTCCTTACTATCCCTTGTTGTCCTGGGCTGCTGCTTCCTCTCTATCCTCCTGTAGCCTACCGTGAGCGTAAGCTTAGAGACCCTGGGGGCAGTGACCTGGAGTCAGTTGCAGCGCAGTCCATCCTCACCACTAGAGGCTCTGGTATACACCTGCTGGCTCTTAGACTCTGTACCCTGGGGAATCTTATACTCTAGCTCCCAGTGGGATCTGTGTTGGTGCTCCAGTGGACCTGCCTTCCTGAACCACCCAGAGTTCCATCCTTAGCAGTTAGCCGCAGGGTCCACTACCTTAGCGGTTCACTCCTGACTCCAACGGTGTGCATCTGTCACCTGGACTCAGGTATCCTGACAACTGTACTAACACAAGTGATATTAGTGTAGCGCTGGTATTTTCAATACAGACGCTATTATTTTTGTAAATTTAAGTTTGTTTGAAGCTGCAGTTTGGCTCAGACTAATTATGCTAAAGTTCTGGTTTCTGTACCAGTTTAGCTGGGTTGTGCTAGTTTCCACTTGGTCGTGGGTGTCGCTGTTACCACCGGTAAGGGTTGGAAATGCAACAGGCTAAATGCATTGGGTACCCCTTTTACTCAGAAACAGCCCGGTGGCAGTGGTCTACCCGCTGTGCATTCTGGGTAAGGGTATTTAAGGTTCAGGCGCCATTTTTTGGGGTTCATTATCCCGACCTCATGGACCTTCTGGCCTAAGGTGTGTGCTGCCTTACTCTATGTTTTGGGGCCGGCTGAAGGGAAGGCAACTGAAGGGAAGGCCCAGAAGCCCTGGGGCCTACTGATCCAGGGGTGGTCCTGGGCTGTCTTGCCTGTGGGGAGAAGCCACGCAACTGGAGGATCCAGGGGAGGACTTTTTCAGGAGAGGACCGAGCAACAAGGCTGGTATCTCTGGAAGAGCCTGGAGACTCAGTTGGAGGACGCATTCCGGGTCACATACCACAGAGTACCGCCAGATTGGCTGAAAGAAACTGGTACTGTGTGACAGTTCTTTAATCTTGCAACAAGCTGCTGGTTGTGCCTTCCTGTGGCAGAGGATTGCACAACAATTCTGTTAAATTGACAAGTCTGTGGCAGAGACTTTGACCGAGCATCTCATCGGCTGCTAGGTCAGTGAGTGAGGCCTATCCGGTGGTTGCTGGATCCAGTCTGTGGAAGCTGTTTGTCCTCTGGATCAAGGAAATACCTCTAACCCACAAATTACAAGGTACCTGAATCCCCCTTAACCCTCTATCCCTCTATTGCAAAATTAATGTTCTCTTAATAAAGCTTTTTAAAAAGGGACTAAGTGTCGGAGTCAATATCCTTTAACCAGCTCTACAACGGGACCCCTAGGACGGACACAGTGAACAGGTGAGGTAACGGTAAGCCCAACAAAAACAGCAGCTCCTTCAGGGGTCAGTGCTACATTAGTACAGGGGGTCCCCTACTTACAAACATCCGACTTACAAACGACTCCTACTTACAAACGGAGGGAGACAACAGGAAGTGAGAGAAAAACAACCCCTAGGAAGGAAAATTCACTCCTATAAGAGTTAATATGGGAAAAAGGTGTCTCCACTGATGCTTTATCACCAGTCCATGCTTCCCTAACAACCCAAAATTTTCAAAATCCAATTGTCATTGGGACAGAAGGTGAAGTGAAATCTTCTGAACAGGGACACAGACAGCAAAACAAATGTTACAGGGGTGATAACCCTTCTCTATGTTATCTAAAAAAACGTAAAAATAGATTTTTTTTGGCTGGAGCTACACTTAAAAAATGTACCTGTTCCGACTTACAAACAGATTCAACTTAAGAACAAACCTACAGTCCCTATCTTGTTTGTAACCCGGGGACCCCCTGTACAGCAATCTTTTCAGCTGAGCTATTGCTCAGATAGCAAGCAATTGAGCTGCAAGTTTGAAAATTACTTGCTAAGCTATTGCTAGACTTGCCAGGCTTCACAAGTTTGTTGCACAATTGCAGCAAGTCGGCATTGCAAGTCCGCATTGCAAGTCTGCTGCAAGTTCTGGTTCAGTTATGTTGTGCTATAGTCATCCCACCACAGGGGTCACTGTGACTTGTGAGAGCTCTTGCTGTTGACTCACCACTGCAATTTTGCTCTTGCAAAAGACTTGCCACGCAAATTTGCTACAAATTGGAAACATGTCAACAAGAACTTGTGCTTCAAGTGCTCTGTGAGTGTACAACTTGCCAGTAAAAATGTGCAGCAAGTTAACAAGACTTACAATTTGTGGCAAGTTATCCTTGCTATCTGGTTATGTACTGACAGGGGGACTGCCCCCGCCAGAACCTAGTGATCAGCGCCCACTGCAAGTGCTGATCGGATGATGGTTTTCCAGAATGCCCATTCAATAAAAGCTGGTCATTAGGCTGCCTTCTGTCGGGCAGCTGCTGTACACATGGGTCAAATGTTGTCCGGTTTCTGTTGAACCGGCCAATACCAGCTGATATTCGGACCGTGTGTACCAGACTTTATTCTATCCAAATTAAAGTGTAACTCAGCATTTCCTCTTGGGTGATATTTGTTCATTGAAAAGATTTTTAACAATCTTTGTTGCAGATTTCTACCTTTGCTTATTCTGAAGAAATCCATGTGTGTTTCTCTGTGCCCCTGTGGGAAACTGAATCTAATGGGAGGGGTTTCATAATTATCAATCAGCTTTGGCAGCTGCAGGGCACTAATGAGGAAAGCTGCTGGGCTTGCATCCCTTTAGACGTGTTCCTATTTAATCGGGAGTATCTCCCCAAATATGATTTTTTTCTTCCAGGGGATGCCGGAAATCTGACTTGCATCTTAGTGCAGACCTCTGGAAAAATCAGTGAACCAATCACACAAGCAGGAAATTATGTTTCTGAGGGGCATTCTGTACACATTCTGTGTACATAACACCTCCAGGTAGCCATATTACATTGCATTTTCAGAAAATTACAGCAGCTTCAGATTGAAAAAGAAAGGTAATTTTTAATAGCATTCAATTACAATATTATTTGTGTAATTGTGTATGCTATATTATTTTTTCTTTATTTGCAATTTTTTTTCCCCCCACTAAAGTCTAAATGTTTTGCCACATGTTCTTCTTTAGGACTATCTGTAGATAAGCAGATCTCTAATTTGATATTTAAAAATATTTTTGAGATCAAGTGATCTTCACACTATTCTGAGAATTTCTTCCACAACCACCAAGTAAAGGGTCAGTCTAGTTTATTTGGAGAATTGGGAACAATTCTTGGGAAGAAATACAGAGGTTGCTATGTTTAAGCTCTCGGGAAAGGTAGTAGCTTACCTTCTCTGCTTTAAATGCTTTGACTACATGCACGTGATTCAGGAAAATCAGAGTAAAGGTCATAATCCTGATCTACTTACTTGTTTTAAAGCAGTGACTTAGAAAGTACTAAAGTCACTGGATCATTATAATAGCCAGGGAATTAATACTCTAAAGAGAGGTCAGGAATGTCAGTCTTTGTACTTCCTCACTATAAGTATCCTTTAAAGGGGTTGTAAAGGAATTTTATTATTTTTTTTAAATAACAAACATCTTATACTTACCTCCACTGTGCAGCTTGTTTTGCACAGAGTGGCCCCGAAACCTGGTCTTCTGGGGTCCCTCGGCTCCCCCCCGCAAATACTTTTCACCTAAATGCGAGCTCCCTCGCATGGTGTGGAGTACTTGGGGGCGCGCTCCCGTGATACAGCCGGCGGCTGTAGCCGCTTGCTGTATCACTCGGCCTCGCCCCCTGGCGCGCGGCGTCATTGGATGTGATTGACAGCAGCGCAAGCCAATGGCTGCGCTGCTTTCAATCCATCCACTCTAGCCAATCAATGGCCAGGGTGAGCGGTGAAGAGGATGTCGGGGGCGAGCGCGGGACTTTCGAGGGGTCAGGTAAGTATAACGGGGGGGCTAGGGGGGGTCGGTATTGTCAGATTTTTTTTTTTACCTTAATGCATAGAATGCATTAAGGTGAAAAAACTTTTACCTTTACAACCCCTTTAAAGTTATGGCATTATCTTTATTAGAACCTTCTGTCATTTTATAAAAAAAAATTCAGATAGTTAACTCTTGCATCACCCCAGCATTGAGAACTGTGCTCCATTTGATTACCTCACAGGAAAAATCTTCACTTGTTTTGCCATCATTATCTTAACAATAGTATACTTGCCTTTTAAATAAGGACTTACACTATATAGTAGTTTCTAAATTAAACTGTCATGAGAGAAATGCGTAGGCTGTAGTTGTAAATGTCGCCTTCTGATGACTATCCTAATATTTTCAGAAAGGGGGAGATCAATGGCATCCCACATATTTCTCTCATGTCATGTGTTTTAAAGCTCAGCTTTTTTTAGGGTTGAAAATGTGTTTATTGTCAATTGCACAAATATCACAGGGAACAACATAAAAGTTACAACTTAGTGCCAACCGCTAGTAAACATAGGCAATGAGTCAGCCTGATGGCTATCGCCCATAGCTTGACTCCCACTAACAAACAATGTATTGTAAGGATTGACAACTGTCATCTGTTGCGAGGAGTAGTTATGGCTGGAGAGCCTTGTTGTTCATAATAAAACTATATGGAGGAATAATTAGGGGAGACCGAATCAGATAAAAGAGGGAGGTGACCCAAGTAAGGGCGTAGATAGAGTGAGAGAGGGAAGTAAAGATTGTAGAGGAGATAGAGAGCTGCTGGGGAGACACTCGTAGAGAGAGGTAGATAATGGATAGAGGGTGGGAAACCAATGGATAGACACCTCAACCCTCCCTATGGCTAGGCTGCGTATTAGGGCGACCCTGTTGGCATCGAGAGCATAGTCGTGAGGGTATCTGAAGTGGAGAAGTGGAGCCAAATGGACCACAACACCTTGTACTTATCAAAGGTGTCGTTGTCTAAGGCCAAGCTCAGCTTTTTTTTTATGGGTCTGAAGTACTTGCAGTTGATGGTCTCCTCATTGGTGACACCTCTCAGAGGCACTTCTTACTCAGCTCCATGGAGCAAAGAGATTTGTCCTCACTTTCTTTCTTGGTGACTTCTTTTAGAAGGTAAAGGGAGATTTGTAAAACAATTTTGCCTGGAATGGAGCTTTAAAGGGGTTGTAAAGGTTTGTTTTTTATTTTCTAAATAGGTTCCTTTAACCACTTCAGCCCCGGACCAATTGGCAGCCAAAGGACCAGGCCCCTTTTTGCGATTCAGCACTGCGTCACTTTAACTGACAATTGCGTGGTCGTGCGACGTGGCTCCCAAACAAAATTGGTGTCCTTTTTTTCACACAAATAGAGCTTTCTTTTGGTGGTATTCGATCGCCCCTGTGGTTTTTATTTTTTGCGCTATAAACAAAAATAGAGCGACAATTTTGAAAAAAATTCAATATTTTTTTACTTTTTGCTATAATAAATATCCCCAAAAAATATATAAAAAAATTTTTTTCCCTCAGTTTAGGCCGATACGTATTCTTCTACATATTTTTGGTAAAAAAAAATTGAAATTAGCGATTATTGATTGGTTTGCGCAAAAGTTATAGCGTTTACAAAATAGGGGATAGTTTTATTTCATTTTTATTAATATTTTTTTTTTTTTACTAGTAATGGCGGCGATCCGCCGGACATTTTTGGGACCATTGTCATTTATACAGCAATCAATGCTATTTAAATGCATTGATTCCTGTATAAATGACACTGGCAGTGAAAGAGTTAACCACTAGGGGTCGGGGAGGGGTTATGGTGTGTGACGTGTGTTTTTTTTTTACATTAGGGGGCGGGGCTGACGTCTGACGTCATTGATCGGCTTTCCCGATGACAGGGAACAGCCGATCAATGACAGGCAGTGTAGGAAGCACAGGGAAAGACTTGTTTACACAGACCTCTCCCCGTTCTTCAGCTCTGTGACCTGATCGCGGGACACCAGCGGCGATCGGGTCCGCTGGTCCCGCGGCTGTGGTCACGGAGCTCCCGACCTGGGAACCTATTTAGAAAAAAAAAAACGAACCTTTACAACCCCTTTAAATTTTTTTTTTTTTTTTTTTAATATGACTAATGGAAGATAGAAGTAGAAATTCATTGTTTTGTAATAATATATATATATATATATATATATATATATATATATATATATATATATGATTATATTATTTACGAATATTATTCCTTAATGAAAGTACATACATAAATGCATACAGCAATAGGCAATACAGATGTAAATGAGTGACAGTCTGAAAGATTGTATCTGTATTATCGGAGTCCTGAAGAAGGAGTTATCAGAACATGTCAGTACGAATAAGCACACTAATCAAAGGTTGAGACAAATCCCAGATAGCATACAAATGCCTGACATTCCAAACTTTAGGTGCATGGATATTTATGGAAATCAGTAAACGTGGACCTTGTTACTGAGCTTCACACCCACAGGCCTAACGATAGAAGGTATTACAAAGGTTGGGAGTCAAATGTCTGTGTTATGACAAGCAGGAAACACTATAAACAGCATTGCTGCTGACACCTGTCAGAACGTGCTGCATGCTGCATTATTACGAAGTAGTACTCCTGGCATAATGCCAGTACAGCCAAAAGATCACAGGAGCCTGTAAAGTTTGCTATAGGCATTGGATGGCGGTTGGTTGGTGGGTTGTAGGTTAGGCAGGCACAGTCCTTATGCAGAATGATTGTTTCTTTCTAACTAACTTAACATGCACGTTATGATTGCCTTACATGCATGTAAAAGTACACCTGTCATATGAAGAGTATAGGGGGTTTCTGTCCTCCACCTGAAAATGCATGTTGCCTGGCTGTGCCTGATTTCAATTATTTTTGAATAACAGATTTGGAACACGTATGCTGTAAATGAGTGTCAGAAAAGTCTCAGAACACCTTATTCTTGTTCCAAATGCATGGTTTAGAAGGCATCAGAATGACAGCTAGGCTACCGACATTCTGTTAAGGAGAAGTCAGGAATGGCAGGCTGCACAATTATCTGATGACATGTATTTTAATAGAATTTGAGGAGGAGAAGAGCACCTAGACACCTTACCCCCTGGCAGATACAGTAAATCTTGGGATGAACAGCAATCTACAGAAAAAAACTATTATTTCTGACTACTACAGATTAATAAACAGTTGATCCTGTTTAATATTAGCCAAATTGGCCAATAGTTATTTCATGTCTGTCATTGTTGTGAAGTTCCCCTGTGCCATGAGTATCACATTTGGATAAATGATTGCAAAGAACAGCTATTGCATTAGTAAATCTGTCCACTGAGGTGCTCATGTTCTGATATGAAACGCTGGCAAATCAGGTTTTTAGTACAGAAGACCTCTCTTATTTACCCAGGAATTCAAATGTTATTCAGAGTGCCCAATGTATTTGCTTTGGATCATATACATCAGGTACAAATTAAGGTCCAAAAAGACATGGATGAGCTAGTTTGGGGTGGAGGAACTTGACTGGCCCGCACAGAGCCCTGACCTCAACCCAATAGAACACCTTTTGGGATGAATTAGAGTGGAGACTGCAAGCCAGGCCTTCTCATCCACATCAGTGCCTAACCTCACAAATGTGCTTCTGGAAGAATGGTCAAACATTCCCATAGACACACTCCTAAACCTTGTGGACAGCCTTTCCAGAAGAGTTGAAGCTGTTATAGCAGCAAAGGGTGGGCCAACTCAATATTGAACCCTACGGACTAAGACTGGGATGCAATTAAAGTTCATGTGCGTGTAAAGACGGGTGTCCCAATACTTTTGACAACTAAGTGTAGATCATCTACCCTAAATCTATTTCTAATGACAGCATATGGAGGGTGAGCTGGTTTGGACATTTATCTTGTAGCTGTATATATTGTATGTGATGTGGCTATGTCTGTCACTGTCACACTGTATATACACACAGGATTCTTAAATTAAGTCTTTAAGGGCATCAAAGGTCCCCATGTGGTTAAAGACGCACTCTAGTGTAAATAAAAAGCAGGATAATGTTTTATCAAAAGAAAATGTAACCTTCCTAACTTGCAATGGGAGGGCCTCAAATATATATCAGTTATTCAGTACTGAGAGCACTCACAATCTCCCCACCATCTCCACTTCATTATGCTGACTGGAAGCACAGTTCATGCAGGAGCAGAGCAGAGAAAGCACCATATGAATCTTTTTTTCCTATTCAACTAGGAGGCTTGATTCACACTAATGCGTTTTTTGATGCATTTTGCAGAAATGCTGGGAAATTTTTTAACATGGGTTCCTATGGAACATGTTCACATCAATGCATTTTTGTGCCTCTGCGTTTTTGGAAAGGGTCGGGGACTTTTTTTTCATGTAATAGAAGCCAATGGACCCACATCCAAAATGCAAGTTTTTACCGCGATTTTACCGCGATTTGCGTTATGCGTTTTTTTCCCCATTTTTTACACTGTATATAGCTGGTTGCTAAGCAACCACAGTGTAAAAAAAATACAAATAAAAAAAAAAAAAAAACTTGGCAAAATCGATGTAAAAACGCGTGTCCAAAAACGTGGCAAGCACCGCAAAAAGCACTGCAGAAACGCTCAAAAGCAACATGCATAGATGTGAATCGAGCCTGATAGATGAAAAAGAATGACCAAACCCAGGAAAAAACTACACAACTAAATATGGAATATCAACTCTTACAGGATTTCTCAATATTATTGAGAAACGTTGCTATATTTTTACTGTATGTTTACATATAGAAGCTGTTTATTTGTTTTGTTTTGTTTTTTTGTTTTTTTCTTCTGAGTTTAATAAGTTTTGTTTTTCCCTTTTCTTCTTTTTGTTTCCTTCTCTTGTTTGTTTGGAGGGGAGGAAGAGGGGAGAGAAAGAGGGACTGAGGTTCTTATGCATACTATTCTCATTGCTGGAAATACATATTTAGAACAATTATATTGTTTATTTTGTATAATTCTGTGTACGAATGTAATCCCTCGATCTCTTGATGTGTAGGTTTGATAAATCTCAATAAAAACAATCTGATTAAAAAAGGCAGGCGCCCCAATACTTTTGGTAATATAATGTATATACGGTATATATCAGGAGAGCAGCGCCGGACGGACGGCCCACTCTCCAGTGCGCATGCGCGGGGGTTCGGCGCTCCGGCGCATGCGCACTCGCGGCTCGGCAGTCCGGCGCTCGCGCATGCGCACTGGCGCACACCTGGCGGCAATGGCGCGCAATTAGCGTCACTCTGGCGCCTATTTAAAGCTGCCTGACGCACAGGCACTTTGCTGGTCTGTCTTTCCAGCTTAGTGCCTGTGTGTCCTGTGTCCCCGAAGTTTACCTGATCTATTCCCACAATACCTGACCCGGATTGCCTGACGTTCCTGCCTTTCTCCTGTGTTTGACCCCCTGGCCTGTTTAAACGACTCTGCTGCTGCTGCCTCTGTGTTTGACCCAGATCTCCTGACTTTGCTGAACTCTCCTGTGTTTGACCCTCTGGCCTGCCCTACGGACTTTGCTGAACTCTCCTGTGTTTGACCCTCTGGCCTGCCCTACGGACTTTGCTGAGTGCTCCTGTGTTTGACCCCCCTGGCCTGTCTCAAAGGACTTTGCTGAAACCTCCTGTGTTTGATCCTCTGACCTGCCTGCTGAACTCTCCTGTGTTTGATCCCCAGCCGGGTGTTTGGTACCTGCCTCCTTATCCTGCCATCTGCCGGCCTGCCCGGAGGTGACCTGTGACGGAGGTGACCTGTGCCTCCTGGTGCCATTTGCTCCCTGTCCCATCTCCAGGGGGGGCAGACTGCGCTGGGTCGCAAGGGTGAACCGATCTCGGCATCTCGGCCTCGGTAAGTACATCTCTGACAGTATATCACCCACCTAGGTAGGTGCTAAGATTAGGTGAATGGGTGTTAGGATTAGGTAAATCTAGTTTGGCTCACTGTATCCAGTGGAGCTGCAGTTTGCTGTTACCTAAACTTAGTGTTGGCTCACTGTATTCAGTGTGGCTGTGTTGATTGCTCAAGTCTGTTCGGTGTTTCAGTGGCTGCAGGAATGACTGCTTCCCCCTGGCTGGTTCATTAAGATCTGCAAGTTAGTGGGCAGCAAGAGTTTAAAGTGGAACTTCAGTTATTTTTTTATCTTTCCATCTATTAAATCTTTTGCCCTTGTTGTTTTAACTTTGGAGAGTAAAACTTTTTTCTTCTGCCAGTAAATACCTTATACAGCCCACTTCCTGTTTCTTGTCTGGTAAAAAGCCTAGGCTTATGACATCATGCACAGCTCTTTCTCTCACTCTTGTGTGAGTTTGCGAGGAAGGGAGGAGGATGAGTCATAAGAGGGCCAATGAGAGCTGCAGAGCTGGAGGTGTGTGTCTGTGTAAATCCAGGAAGTGAACAGGCAGCAGCTTCAGCTGCCCACAGTTAAAATGGATGCAGCCAGACTCAGTGGAGGGAGATTTCTGCAGCATATTTGGGAAGTACAGAATCACAGTATATATAAAATAATATGCAAAGTGGTTGGAGGGAAGCTTCAGAATGGCAAAGATGTTTTTATTACAGATTATGTGAGAGCAGACAGCAGTTTCTCTTTAATCAGCAGCTGAATATTTATAAAGCCTTGGCCAATCCCTGGGGGTAGATGCCCAGATGGTGACTGGGAGTCTGTATAAATACTCTGAGACAGAGAGCAGCCGGGTCTTTTTCCTTAGAAGGAGATCACAGCCTAAGGAAGGCTGCTGGCCCCCTAGGCCATACTGCCAAAAACCTAAAATATTTTTCACACATTTGTCTTCACATCAGGGAGACCTTATTCAGTCCTTCCATGCTTGTCTATGCTATAAGCAAGCAATAGATCTTTCAGTGATCTCTGCTTAAAATGGGGTGCCCCTTAAATTTTTTTTTTAAAAGTCAGCAGCTACAAATACTGCAGCTGCTGACTTTTAATATTCGGACACTTACCTGTCCCAGGGTCCAGCGATGCGGGGGAATGAAGCCCCCCCTCGTTCCCTGCTCTGCTCGCGGCGCCGGCATTCTTACTGTGGGCCCCCGGCTGTGGCTTCACAACCGGGCACCCACTGCGCATGCGCAAGCTGTGCCGCGCTGTCATCTGGGACCTGTCACGTGTCCCAGATGACTGACTGCGCCAAGGGAAGTGATGTCAGTGCCCGGGCACTGAAGGAGGCAGACTATGAGGAACCCCCTAGCAACAGGCATTTAGAGGTGAGTGACATTTTTTTTTTTTTCAATTATTTTATTAAATTTTTTTTATGAATTTTAAGCTATTTATTTTTTATTTTTTGGTGGAAACACTTTAAAGCCTAGTACACACAATGAGAAAATTGTAGGTTAAATACTGCTTTTGGTGTGATTGCCCGACAATACGATTGTTAGAACACAGCTTTTAGAAAGATGATAGCTCATGCGAGAATATCCGAAGGGATAAGCACGAAAATCTTTCTCGTACGATGACAGAATTAATGATTTTCGTGTAATTAGTATGGTATTTGTACGAAAAAAATCACATGACCAAGGCCACACATGCTCAGAAACTAAAAAGAATACGTTACATTACATTACATCACTTCCGAAGTTGTATTCTGTAATACGCAAATTTTTCAAACTTTAGTAACCTATTGGTTTTCTATATACCATGCAAAAAAAAAAAATGGACAATCATTCATCCGATATTCTTATTATGTGTATGAGACTTTAGAGGAGCAGTAGGGCTCACAGGAAAGTAGGCTCCCGTCATTGACAGTTAATACCGTATTACGCAGGAGGAGTGGCCACCAACATTTTCTAAATGTTACTTTAGGCAGTGTAGTTCATTTGCAGTAGATATCATTTATTGCAGGGAAGTTCTTTAAATCTAAGTGTTACATCTCTTTTTATGCATTTATATCTCACACCTAAAAAGAGATTGGAGAAAGACAGAGACATGAAGAGATTCTGGTTCTCCACAACAGAGACAGTTGGGTGCCATGTTTGTCATTTCCTTTAACTGGTGACAAGAAAGGATGGGCTTGGAATTTCCGCCCTACCTTCAGTGTTGAAAACTACACTTAGATCTGCTGCTATATTGGGTGGAGGTATTTGATATGGCAATAACAAGTCTATGGGCAGGACACTATCCTCTGGAAAGTTTTATTCAATTTTTATGAAATCTCACAAGTTAAAATGTTAGCTACAGCAATTATCATATTTAGGCCAGTCACAAATATATCAATCAAGACTAAATAATTTATAATGCCTTGAAAGTGAAATCATGTTAAAGATGTATTCCACCAGAATGAGTGGACACTAGTGGGTTAGAAGGCATGTTTTATATCACTTCCAGACTTCAGTCGTGTAAACTAAAGACGATCTTCTGTAATAAACTGAATCTCCATTCTTACTGCTAAAATAATGTAACCTTAAAGGGGTTGTAAAGGAAATTTTTTTTTTTTTTTTTTTTTATCAATAGCAAACATGTTATACTTACCTCCACTGTGCAGCTAGTTTTGCACAGAGTGGCCCCGAACCTGGTCTTCTGGGGTCCCTCGGCGACTGTCTCGGCTTCCCCCCCGCAAGTGCTTCTCACCTAAATGCGAGCTCCCTCGCATGGTGAGAAGCACTTGCGGGCGCGCTCCCGTTATACAGCCGGTGGCTATAGCCGCTCGCTGTATCACTCGGCCCCGCCCCCGGCACGCTGCATCATTGGATGCGATTGACAGCAGCGCGAGCCAATGGCTGCGCTGCTTTCAATCCATCCACTCTAGCCAATTAACGGCCAGGGTGAGCGGCGAAGAGGATGTCAGGGGCAAGTGCGGGACTTTCAAGGGGTCAGGTAAGTAAAACAGGGGGGCTGGGGGGGGCCGGTATAGTCAGATGTTTTTTCACCTTAATGCATAGAATGCATAAAGGTGAAAAAAAAATTTACCTTTACAACCCCTTTAATTCTCAGAGATTGCTTGTTTTTTATTATTTACTTGCATATCTCTTGTTAGAATAGAAATGTCACACTGTAAGGTCACCCTATGTCCCGCCCGAGGTCATGTATAGTAGCTGCAGCAGGATGAGAGCATGTAAACACACTGTTTACAGGCTGGAGGTACCCATTTGTGGAACTTTTTTTTATCAGCAGAAGCACCCCTTACAACCCACTTTTTGACCAAGATGCAGAAACAAGAATGAAAAGTCCTAAAAGCACGCGCTCTTTAACCGCTTGCCGACTGCCGCACACACATATAAGTCAGCAGAATGGCACAGGCAGGCAAATGGGCGTACAGGTACTTCTCTTTAAATTTGACGCCTTTTGGGCACGCGCACGCCGCAGGAGCGTGTCCGCGGGTCCCGGGAACTCCATGTTCGCCGGCGATTGCAGTGTGAAGAGGTAGAACGGGGAGATGCCTATGTAAACAAGGCATTTCCCCATTCTGCCTAGTGACATGACAGAGATCTACTGCTCCCTGTCATCGGTCATTGCTGTATAAATGACAATGGTCTCAAAATAGTGTCAAAAGTGTTTGATGTGTGCGCCATAATGTCGCAGTCACAATAAAAATTGCAGATCGCTGCCATTACTAATAAAAAAAAAATAATAATAAAAATGCCATAAAACTATCCGCTATTTTGTAGACGCTATAACTTTTGCATAAACCAATCTATATACGCTTATTGCGATTTTTTTTTTTTTTACCAAAAATATGTAGAAGAATACATATTGGCCTAAACTGAGCAAAAAAATTTTTTTTATATATTTTTGGGGATATTTATTATAGCAAAAAGTAAAAAATATTGTTTTTTTTTTTCAAAATTGTCGCTTTTTTGTTTATAGCGTCAAAAATAAAAACCGCAGAGGTGATCCAATACCACCAAAAGAAAGCTCTACAGTATTTGTGGGAAAAAAAGGCCGTAAACTTTGTTTGGGTACAGAGTCGCACGACCACGCAATTGTCAGTTAAAGTGATGCAGTGCCGTATCGCAAAAAGTGCTCTGGTCAGGAAGGGGATAAAATCTTCCGGGGCTGAAGTGGTTAATCACCATCTAACACTTAAAGTTAGCTTTTAAAGTAAATCTGCCAAAACCTGAAAAAGTAAGAAGGCTGCACTGAGGCTGCTAAAATCTAAGCCCCTTGCCACTTTCAGAAGAAGATCAGCAATGGTGACCCCCCATATTAGTTTACCTGTAGGTAAAAAGAATATCTCCTAAACCTGTACGGTTTAGGAGATATTCCCCTTGCAATGAGCTTCAGCGCCGCATGTGCACAGGGGATTCTCGGCTGAAAGCCCGGCAGACGCCGGACATTGCCGGAAAGAAGGGAGTGATGATATTGTGGTTCCAGCCACTCACAACGCTGGAGCCGCGATACCCTGGAAGACACGCCGAGGCAACATGTCAGCTCCCTCGGCGTGGACCAAGTGAGTTACTGAAGCCTCGTTCTAAGATAAGTATTTCATAATGAGCTAGTATGCGGTGCAAACTAGCTCATTATGCCTTTTGCCTTACAGGTGTATACCGCTTTAAAGTGGTTGTAAACCCTGTACTACCATTTTATCTATGTATTTATCTACCTATATTAAGGCTTACCTGTAGGTACTGTGAATATCTCCTAAACTTGCACCGTTTAGGAGATATTCACTGTATCCGCATGTGCCGATGTAATCGGCACATGTGCACTCAAAAAACTTCCCGCTCATGCCGTTTCTTCAGTAGCTGTGCCGTGAACGGCGGCTCCCGCGGTTGTGACATCATCGGGGCTCTGGCCAATCACAGTGCCAGAGCCCGCAAACCTGGAAATAACTCCTGGAGACATGTCACTGGTCACAGCGGTGTACGGGGACCACTGCAACAGGTTTGATCTAAGGTAAGTATTTCATGATGAGCTAGTATGCGATGCATACCAGCTCATTATGCCTTTGTCTTGCAGGTTGTTGTTTTCTTTTGGAGGGTTTACAACCACTTTAAGGCTTCAGGATAAATAGCAAGAAGGTGGGACAGGCAGGTGCACCTAATGCTTCTATGCACAGTACATTTATGGTGTGGCTCTATCAAGTTTTGATTAATATCTAGAGATATAAGACATTTGTTCAATGATTAATTTATGTATGATTAATTTAAGAGCTTTAAAATGTTTAATGACTCTCACAAACCGCTGACTTGATACACAGAACTCAGTTCAGCTAGTTAAATATTTACCATTACCAGTGGTTTAAAAAAAAAAGTCTCACCTTGTGATCCTATTGTATCAAACCAAGTTAGAGTGAAGGGCTAAGAAATTATTCAGTCTCCCTATCATACAATGAACGTGTATTGGAAAAGGTCAGACTCATATAGTGTTCATATGATTAGAATCACCAGCAAGCAACACAGACTGGGTCTGTATGAACTTGAACAAGGTCGTATGAAAGGCTTATAGTACATGCTGTAAAGCTTTGCTGATGCCTCTGGACTGCATCTCTCACCTACTTGTCTGCATTCACTGAAAATCAAATATTTTATTAGTATAAAGCTAGTAAGTGTATAGGATATAAAATGCTTCTACGCATATCATGAACATGTAATGACAAAACATAAAATCTTTAATTACCAATATCTCATGAAAGTATGAATAAACTGTCTGGCATGGTAATATAATGGCTTCAGTACTTTGAGCCACTGACCTGAAACAAGCATGCAGATTAGGTTTTCTGTTAATTTGGCTTTCTAATATGCATGCTTGGTAGGCCCCTTTCACACATGCGGTCCGTATGTCCGTTTTTCATCCATCCGTTTTTGGATGAAAAACGGACATACATGTACCCCTATGGGATAGCGGGTGTCAGCGGATGAGCATCCGCTGACACCCGCTATCGTCCGCCTCCGCTATTGTCCGATTCTGCAGATGGAGGAAAACCCTATCTCACCAGGAAGCTGTCACTGCACATCTCCAATAATAAGCAGGCAAGGCTTTCCCTCTCCACCTTTTAGCTGCACGTATACAAGGGGCATGAATGCCTTGGCTGCTTATGATTGGCTTTGTGCAGCGGGATAGATCAGGTGGGTTTGGACTAGTATTTAACACAACGGAGCTCATTCCTGCTTGTTGTAAGTAAATAACTCAAAGACAGAGATGTATCGGTTAGTATTCTTTACAGCAGTGGTCATCAACCCTGTCCTCAGGGCCCACTAACAGACCAGGTTTGCAAGATAACTGAAATACATCACAGGTGATATCATTTGCTGCTCAGTGATTGCAGTATTCTAGTCTGCATCTCCCCAAGGAAATACATAAAACCTGGCCTGTTAGTGGGCCCTGAGGACAGGGTTGATGACCACTGCTTTACATGAGGTCAGCAATGGCAGCACTGTATTTCTGTCAAGTACCTTTAAAGTTTTTTTTAAGGGGGGGGGGCAAAAAAAAAAACACCCCCCCGACCCATTCATTCGGTCAGTTGGTCTCTAGAACATTTTCGAAATACCCATTGTAGCTGTGTGATCCCCCACCCCGCTGCTGGGATCTGTGTAAACAGTGGGCTGTGTGTGCAGTAGCTGCCTCTCACCCTGAGCTGACCAGCTCAGTGTGTGATCCCAGCTTGCTCCCCTTTCCTCCAGGCAGTAGCAGAGGGACCAATCAGGGAAAGCTGGTGGAGGATTAAGGGACATGTAGACCCCTTGGGAGTGCTGCCCACTGAAAGTAATGGGGCTTAATCTACAAAAGGGAAAGAGTTGTATTTTCTCAGGCTGTAGAGGACACAGCTTTCCCTTGACATCGCTGTCCATAGTGCACCACCACTGTTGCATATTGGTGGCCTGAGGGGGACCTAGTGTGATGAGTCCAAGTATCCTGACAGCCAGGCTGAGGGTGTTCTTGGAGTCAGAACACAGAACCCAAATTACCAAGCAGCTCCTGCGGTGGTAGCACTACACTAGTAATGCCACCAGTAGATCAATTGGATAGGCACTTACTTTGAGAGGGTGACAACCAGTGTTGGCTGGGTCTTTTTTTTTGGGGGGGGGGGGTGGCGGGGGGCCGCCCCCCCCCCCCAGTTGGCCACCGGCATCAAACCCCCCCGCTGTTGGGTCTCGCGGTTAGTCATCTAGCCCCGCACTTGCCCCATGTGAGTTGCGGGTGAGCAGCACTCCTACGGGTGATGGGCAGCTTCTATCGCGTCTCCTCCTCCTCTGAATCACGGCGGCTTCCGCCGTGCGTCTCCTCCCTCCTCCTCCTAGGTGTCCAATAGGATCATCTGTCCTTTCAGCCAATCAAGTAACAGGTCTCAGGACCCACTTACTGATTGGCCAGGAGGAGGATCAGTGTGACAATAGTGAATATTCATTCACTATTGTCACACAACTGGGTGGGCCTGTAGAAGGAGCTGATGCTCCAAGCACGTAGCCCTGCCTATACCCCCGTTCTCTCCCTGATGTACCTCTGCTTGCCGTGATGTCACTTCCTTGCATTCCCCGCTGGTTCTGGCCGACTTCCTGGTGGCCACAGGATGGATTAAGGTTCCTTTATCATCTTGCTATACATGTGGGTGCCTGTCTCGGATGCTGGGAGAGCTACTCCCCATACTGATACACAGAAGAGCCTTCCTTTATCTTCCATCCTAACGTGCTGAGGATACCCCATCTACACAGCCACGCATTGGAGCCCTTTTCGGACACAAAGAGTCCCCAGGACTGCTGGATGACATATGAGCCTATATCTTTCTTATCTCTTGTGAGTGTTTTCATGTACCTTGTCATTAAAACTCTGATTTTAATACTGCACTTAGGTGGCGCTTCCTGTGTTCTCCCTATCTGTTTGTGACAGGGTTGGTTCTCTGAGGACAGCAGCTACCCCTACGACTCCACCGTTCTTTTTGCCATGAACTGATGATCCATTTATGAATTACTTATAGACTGAACATAAGTGCTTCTCTATGTGTATTATCACTACTTTTACTACTGATTTTAAACTAGTCCAAACTTTTTTTTCTTCTAAGTATGTGTTTGAATAGAGGGCTTGCACCCTCCATGTGGGATAGAGGCTTTTTGGAGAAGCAGGGTAAGAGAAACTGCTTTAGAGCGATGTACATGTACATATATGATTTTAAACTCAGTTACACTGTTCTTTGCGCTAACAGTTAATGATACCATCATTTGTTATTGTGACAGGCAGTCAGCTGGGAAAGATGCCAGCTGCCGCAGAGAGGACGATCCTGGTGTCAGGGACCCAGGGCAACCCGCAGAAGTTGCAGTGCATGTGCTCTGGGTGCTTAGCACTACTAGCGTGCCCTTGCCAGGTAGGTTAGTGGAGCCAAGTGCTGGAATTGGTGTCCAAATTCACAGGACACCAGGATTTTGTTGAAATTCCAGGACAGTATTGCGGAATTTGGGACAGTTGGGAGGTATGAACCACGCTTTTTTAAAGTGCGTTGGAACAGCCTCTTGCAGTATCCAACAGAACTCCACTTGACAGAATGGTAATACAGGAGCACAACTGGGAAATAGAGCCAGAGCATAGTCACCCAATAACAGGAAGTGCCTGAACATGGACATTCAAGGCAGAAGCACCAGGTATTATTTATTATAATTATAATGCTATTGAATATCAGATTAGTTAGGATTATTACAAGACTAAACATGAATAAAGGATTGTACACTAAGGTTTTAGTGCCTGTTCACACAGGGGTTGCGACTCTGAAGCCACTCCATACAGTGCAACTTCATCTAAAGTCCCAGGTCTATTTTTCCTGTTTTTTGTGCATTATTAGGGATGGAGGTGTTAGAGGGGTCACACCAGACCTTAATCTCTCTTCTTTGATTCAACCCGGGTGGAAGACACCCATTCAGCCCACACACTGGTCTGTTGTTACCATTAGCCCTAGTCCATATTACATCCAGTGTATTATCACCCTTTGGCCAGTTATATTTGCTGGGCTGAGCTGTTCCCCTTTTGCTGTTTGTCCTTTATGGCGGTAGTTTCCATCCAGCTTGGGGGCTGCGATGTGCATAGGGGAGTTCTGTTTCTGATCTCTTGCTGTCCTTCCCTATCTGTTGACGGGGGGTGGCCACCTGCACATCGGCGCCATGTTTTCCACGCCCATACACTGACGTCTGCCCGACGTTATTGAGGTGTGGGCTGTGTGGGTCATCCTGGACGGTTGGGTGGTTGTTGCATCCATGCACCCCCTTTGATGGTGAGAAATCAAAGGGGGTGCATGAAAAAAGTGAGAAATACCCCTATCCAGACCGTGCTGACCCTCCGGATGTTCCCCTGTTGTGGCCTTTGTTTGTTCTGCCCCCTCAGCTCCCGAGCTGGATGCACTACACGGCTGCCATTTTTGATATCCAGCGTTTGGCGATTTATCTCAGACCTTCGGTAAGTATGAGGTCTGTTTCAGACCTCTCTTGCCAATTATTCCACCTTCCCCCATTTATCAACAACATACATTGATTGATCTTACTATTTACATTGCAGATACAACAATCATGCATCCGCCCCTGAAGAGCGAGCAGGGTCTCGCGAAATGCATAGGGCTTTATTGATGCTTGTTTTATGCCAGTATATGCTGGGTATTATTGATGTCTGTATTATGTTTACATACTTCCCTGTCCACATGTATGTACCTTTTATTTTCTTATTGTGTATGTGTATTCACTGACCTAGCAACTTTTAAGCTTTATTGTTGCACATGGATGTACAACATTTGCAATAAATCTTTGTATATTTACTTTCATCTGTGTTGTGTACATTGGCCACTATGCCGGGTAACTCACAATCATTAAATTTAGAGAAAACACAGCGCTAAAACCTAAAAAAATAATAAATATATGTTGTGCAGACAAAGGTGGAAAAAATTGAATTAATAAAAAATGGAAAAAGCAGCAGCTAAAAAATGTGAGATATGCACATTACCAAACAACAATAAACAAAAAGCCGCGCTATATGAATGAATATAACTTAAGTGAACATGAGTGACTATAAAATCACAGAAATTACTGTATCAAAATAACATCAAAAAGTGCTATATTTGTGTAACTAGGCGTGACACATAAAGCGTTAACCTTATTAATAAAGTGAACCATAAAGTCCTTGGACAATAGCAAGTCCAAAAATTATAACACCAATGAGTGTCCAAAAAGATGAAAGAAATATGACAGTGTGATGTCCAGCTAGTGCCACCAAACTTGGAATAGATTTCACCAATACGTGTGATCCACCACCACTCTACCATTAAGCTTACCGGAGGCAAGCTTTAACCAAGCCTGTATGAAGATGGTACTGGATGTACCCTGGACCAGAGGACCTCACCACAGGATCCGGACTTCACCAGGTATGGATAGTCTCGAGATGAAAACTTGGGGCAAAATTTTCCTATCGGACCAGATCTGTATGCGGGACTCATCCAGAAATGCAGACGAAAAAATCACCAGCCTCAGCTGTAGGCAGAAACAGATCCTTCCTGGTGTGTCTCCCTTCTAGTCAGCTCTGCAGGACATCTGGGTTGCAGCTTCACTCAATTTCAGGCCCTCAGGTTAATCACCCCGCTCTCCCGTCTTCGCCTGGAGGGCGGGGTGATTAACCTGAGGGCCTGAAATTGAGTGAAGCTGCAACCCAGATGTCCTGCAGAGCTGACTAGAAGGGAGACACACCAGGAAGGATCTGTTTCTGCCTACAGCTGAGGCTGGTGATTTTTTGGTCTGCATTCCTGGATGAGTCCCGCATACAGATCTGGTCCGATAGGAAAATTTTGCCCCAAGTTTTCATCTCGAGACTATCCATACCTGGTGAAGTCCGGATCCTGTGGTGAGGTCCTCTGGTCCAGGGTACATCCAGTACCATCTTCATACAGGCTTGGTTAAAGCTTGCCTCCGGTAAGCTTAATGGTAGAGTGGTGGTGGATCACACGTATTGGTGAAATCTATTCCAAGTTTGGTGGCACTAGCTGGACATCAAACTCACAATCATTGTTGTTGCCGCTCTGTTACATAACATTTTGAAACAAATAAATTGATTTTGTCTCAGTGTTTGCTGTGGGCATTGGCTAAACCTCTCTCACCTCATCTAAAGTCCCAGGGCTATTTTTCCTGGTTTTTTTTCAGCACGGCTTGCAAAACGACTTCTTTATGGAAGTCAATGTAAGCCCCTCAGAAGTCGCCCCAAAGTAGTACAGGAACCTTTTTCTAAGTCGGAGCGACTTGAGTCGCTCCTATTAGAACTGTTCCATTGCAATGCATGGAGCGCGACTTGTCAGGCGGCTAAGTCGCCTGTCAGGTCGCCCCTGTGTGAACTGGCACTAAGGGGAAAACTCCACGTATGATACCTTATGTTATATAAACATCTTCCTATGCTTTACAAAAATCACTTCTGTTCAAGTTTCTGATATATTCCCACATTATGCAATGCTGAAACCAATCATGATTAGGTCTAATGCCGTGTACACACGGTCGGAATTTCCGATGGGAGCTTTTCATCAGATTTTCCGACCGTGTGTATGCCCATCGGTCTTTTTCTGTCGGAAATTTGGATTGAGAACCTGTTCCTAATTTTTCCGACGGAAATCCTTTCTATCGGATTTTCCGATCGTGTGTATGCAATTCCGACACGCAAAATTCTGACGCATGCTCGGAAACAATTCGACACATGTTTAGAAGCATTAAACTTCCCTTTTTATAGCGCCGTCGAACGTGTTGTATGTCGCAGTGTTATTGACCGTCGGAATTTGGTGTGACCGTGTGTAGGCAAGACAGTTTGAGCGAAATTCCGTCGGAATTCCAATGGGAAAACCATCAGAGCTTTTTCCGATGAGAATTCCGACCGTGTGTACGCGGCATAAGAAAACTGTGAATTTTCATTTACATATTAATATGACCATACAGGCTCGCAAAAAAAATATTTTTTACTGTATGTGTCCATTTTTAAACTTTAATAGTAAATATTTTTTGTTTACTAACAAGATGGAGGCTACCTTTACTTCAGAAAAAAATAGTTGCCTGGTTGTTGTTCTACTCCAGTGTCTTCCGTACTTTCTTAGACTCCATTCACACTAGCAGCAGTGTTTACCTCCCTCCTGAAAAGTGATGGTGAAAGGAGGTTTGCAGGTGTTCGGGAGGCAATAGACCAAATTGCACTGTTCTTTTCACTTACATGGGAGAGTTTGACAGGCGGTCCCCTGGGTACCTGTGTGAAAGAAGCCTTAGTCCCTGACTCAGAACAAGTATACAGATTATGAGTTTTAAAATCATTATGACTTTGGTTGCTGTGTGTCTGTTGTGGGTCAGTCACTCTGAACGTGTCGAGTCCAGAGACAGCCAGACAGCTAGCATTTCCAGATGGTCAGCAATGACAGCTTCTAACATTTTCTCACTGGATTCTTTAATATCTGGTTTGGGCAAATTCCATTATTTTAGTAGGTATAGGGAATAAATGGCTATAATTGTAAATTATACAACACAATATAAAAACAATTATTTATTACAAATTATGGTAGGGGTTAACACATCATTAAATAACATTACCAGTAATATCAGAACATGCCCATTATACTATTGTAGTTTTGAGGCTCTTATCATTACAGGATAGAACATCATCATGTGTGGTATTGTGTGGTGCTAAGTCTTGAATATAGTGCCATCTAGTGGACCTAATTGATTATAACCTTAAAGTACCGTTAAAAAAGTAAAACTCAAAGTGATGCTAAAGCCTGTGTTGTTTTTTTTTTTTGTTTTTTTTTCATAAAATAAAAAAAAGATGTTATACTTACCTGCTCTGTGCAAGGATAATGCACAGAGTGGTCCTTTACTTCTTTTTCCGGGGTCCCCACAGATGTTCTCCTGCTCTTCTGAGTGTGCCCCCATAGCAAGCTTACATGGATGAGAAAATACATTTAACATTGGTCGGTGTGGTTAAAATGATCAGCTTTTATTTATTCATACAAAAGCTTTATCCCAAAAGGAAAAAAACACGATTGCTGTAATTGATTATAGTGTGAGCTGGAGTTTGGCTTCAATTACTCTTTTCAAATCTGCTAATACATTAACCCCCCAACACCCCCAGACTGACAATGCTG
The DNA here is from genome assembly GCA_028564925.1 of Lithobates sylvaticus. Lineage (NCBI taxonomy): Eukaryota > Metazoa > Chordata > Amphibia > Anura > Ranidae > Lithobates > Lithobates sylvaticus. The sequence continues at coordinate 172,215,665 of CM053032.1, forward strand.
CTGTCTGCTGTGCCTCCTATTCTCATTCATCCAGAGTGTGTCCCACCTGGTAAATCCCTTTGGAAGCTGTAAATGACTGCAGTAGGCATTGTTACAACAGTTATCACTGCTAGCTTCTGGGTCCTGTGCGAAGTAGCTACTCTGCTGCATGATGAACACAGGGGGTCACTTGCTCAGCATTGGAGCCATTCATAGAACACTTTGAATTGAATTAGTGAATGCAAAGCATTCTAGAGTGGACGAGGTGGAGATTGTGATGTCACCACACTGCTTTTCCACCTCATCCAATCAGAGTGTGCTTTGCATTCAATGAGAAAATGCACAGTGTTCTCTGAATGGAGCCCATGCCGAGCAAGTGGCTGCCCTTCTTCATGGTGAACACAGGGGGGGGGGGGGGGGGGGGGGAGGGGAGAGAGTTACCTCACTCTGCAGTAGCTTTTATAAATTAAATCAATATATAAATCAAATCAATTCAGGAATGCACTGACTTCACAATAACATTAAAGGAGATACTCCAATAAAAGCTTAGTGTCTTCAAAAAATGAATTCAAAATTCAATATACAAAAAAAAATAAAAAAACCTTTCTTTGAAATGCTAAGAGTTGTAGCCATAGGACTACCTTGTTTAAAACCTTAACAAGTAACCATCCACTTCCAAATAGACACCTTACATCAGGGGTAGGCAATTTTTAAGTCAAAAATCACCAGGCACAGTGTCGCCTCCTTACACTTGATTTAAACCTTTAATTGCCGTACTACCATATTGCAAACACGGAAATCATATGTTTAAATCAGGTGGTAAGGAGACAACATATTGCCTCCTCACCACCTGTCAAACACACTCAGATCGCTTTCAAAGGAGCAGCAGTGTCTGCTGCACTTGTAAATCAGCCCTTAGTTGCATTAAGCAGCGGCACCCTTAACTGTTTTCATACTGATGTGCTGCAGTTTACTCACACCGGTCCGCAGGTGCAGTGCATCTGCAATTTTCTTGGGTTAGCTGGGCTTTGCCATAGACTTCTATTATATGCTGCAGGTGTGGTGCACTTTCTGAAAGCACACCAAACCCGCAGGATATAATAGAAGTCTATGGCTAAGCGCAGCAAACCCACAGAAAAGCTGTAGGTACACTGCACTGCACCCGCGGTGTGGGTAAACACCAGCACATCAGTGTGAAAGCAGCTCTATACTATTATGTCCAGTGTATTGCTTTACACTGACCTGAAGATCTCTTCTTTCTTGTTGCTGGCACCACTCTGGAGACCGCTAGTGGGGATAAGAGGTGGAGTGCAGTTGGTATTACTCCGCATGGGACAGGAGCCAGCACTACAGAGGAGGCATTGGCTTATGTGGCTCTTGCTCCCTACTACAGTTCCAACTTTACATGTAGTCCCTCTGCATTGCACTCTGTTTAATGCTCTGGAATAGCGGGTCAGCAAGCCCAGATCAAGATTTACCAGTCACCTGTCCATGATCTACAGGTTGCTGACCCCCTGCCTTACATCAACAGAAACAATCTATCTAGTTTTGCATGTAGAAAAAAAAGTCACTGGAAGTTATATGATTTACACATGAAGGTGCCTCTAAAATCCACATAAGCAAGTCAGTATGTTGAAATGTATGTATGCCTTAAAAAAACTGTTTAAACAGTTTTTAACAGTTTAAAAATAATAGGGATAATTAGAAATGTAATACCACCATCCTTATATCAATGTAATTAAAGATGGTATTCACCCTTACTATACACTTACACAGTATCAATAATCTTATATTATTTATGAACTTTTAAACATAAGCAGGTATGCCCCCACCTAACTGGTCTTTGTAGCAAGGAGCACTGGAAGAGCGACATATGTCAAACAAATACAAAGAGATTTCCAAGCTTAAACTTACCAACCAGCCAGCGATCAACCAAATCGACCTGTCTAACAATGTGCATTAAGAACAGGGGTTTAGTCTGCACACATTTTCAAATACATGCAAAAGGTACAGGCCCATCAAGGCATCCTGTTTTCTGTAGTCCTAACTCTAACTGCTGAGAGTCTCCATAAGGCTGGATTCACACCTATGCATTTTTAGTGTTTTTTGCATTTTGCAGATTTGCACTACAGAACATGTTCCATAGGAAACAATGTTAAATGGACTGTAGTGCAAATCTGCAAAATGCAAAAAGCACTAAAACTGCATAGGTGTGAATCAGGCCTAATGGAAGAACATGCATTTATAATGGATAGGTAGGGGACAAGTGAGCCTGGAAAGAGCCCACCCCTCCTTTTTTTTTTTTTTATAAACCTTTTTATAACATTTCTTAATAAACAAGCAAAACAAAACACAACAAGACATCATACATGTTGAACCTAAAATCTAATAATACAATTTCAAAATCTAATATAACAACTATTAATCTAAAAAAGGGGAGAGAAAAAAAAGAGTGGAAAAAGGGGAAAATAAAATAAACATTAATTCCTTCTTTCCCCAGTGACCCCAAACATTCCTTATATGGGAACACCCATATTATACATAATGGTGCCCATGGGCATTAAATGCTGTATATGGTTTGTCCAGCCACTTTGCCCACACTTTATCATACTTACTAGGACAACCCCTATTCATGTAAGTATCTCTATACAATGGGAGATTATTATTTACCAATTGTTTTCAGTATAAGAGCGTAGGGGGAAGAGGTTTCTTCCAATGCAACTCAATAGCTTTTCTTGCGTAGAATAATGTTATATTAGCAAACACTCGCTCAGACACTGTAGGAAGAATAGTCTCTACCAGACCCAGTAAGCAGACAGACATTGAAACCCGTGAAGGAGCAAAAGTGATAGAGTTCAATAAATGCACCACTTCCACCCAAAAAATAACTATATATGGGCAAGTCCAGAAAATGTGTGTAAAAGCCCCCTGAATTGTTCCACATCGCCAACACTCTGAAGAGCACACAGGATTTAGCTTTTGAAGTCTGTGTGGTGTGGTATATGCTCTATGTACCAATTTATATTGGATCATGCGATCTCTCAAAGATACCAAAGATCGCAAAGGGAAATCCCACACACCCCTACAATCCTCTATATCTAAATCTGGTATATATCGCACCCACCTATCTCTAACAACCTCTAATGACAGGTTAGAAATTTATGTAAGATGAGAATACAATCTCGAGGTGGGCTTATCCAGACACTCAAACCTAAGTACTGATTCTAAAGTGGATTGTCTAATCGTTAAGCTATCCTGTGGAAACATGAAAAGTATGAAGAAGCTGGAAATATCTAAATAGATGGGAACTTGGAACATTAAAAGTCAATGTAAGTGTAGAGAAAGTAGATCATTTGCGATCAGTAATCACTTGAGAAATTAATTTCATTTTATATTTAGTCCATGCAAATATAAATAGTCAGCAGCTAAAAAAAAAGTAGCTGCTGACTTTTAATAAGTAAACTTACCCTCCCAGGGCGCCCGCGATGTCGGTCGTGGAGGCCGAGATGTCCCTCGGCGCTCCGGTCCCAGCGCCGTCATCCTCAGTAAGGGAAACAGGCAGTGAAGACTACGGCTTCACTGCCCGTTTCCTACTGCGCATGCGCGAGTCGCGCGGCGCTTTGTGAATGGGACGCGCTGTGTTAGGGAATACACAGGCCCCATTACCCAGAAGACAACGCGGTGGAGGACAGAAGAACGAAGATCACCGCGGCGTAGGAAGGAGGCAGATTAGGAAGACTGCCTAGCAACAGGGATTTCGGATCAGGTAAAAAAAAAATATTTTTTTCATTTTTCTTTTTTCATTTTTTTCCAGAATATAATTTTATTTTTTATTTTTTTTAGGGTGTCCCCCCACTTTAAGTGCCAAATTTGGAATGTAGATTTGCTGTGACCCACTTGTATTGTCCTAACCATATTTCTTGGGCATTATACAAGACACATGAGAAACCACCTTTTTTCAAGACATGCTAGAGTGATTAGGAATCTTCAAACTACGGCTCTCCAGCTGTTGCGGAACTACACATCCCGTGAGGCATTGTAAAACTCTGACATTCACAGACATAACTAGGCATGATGGGAATTGTAGTTCCTGAACAACTGGAGGGCCGTAGTTTGAAGACCCCTGTGTTAGACCATTATTATCCCTCCAGAATTGGGAGTGTGGCATCTACCCAACTTCTCTCTGCTGGTGGACACAAGAACCTACATCTATAGATATATATTTGGGCAGCACAGGGTTGTAGTTGTTAGCACTTTCACTAAGCAGCAAAAAGGGTCACGGGTTCAAATCCAATCTGCCTTGAGTTTGCATGTTCTCCCTGTGCCTGCATGGGTTTCCTCCAGGTACTCCGGTTTCTTCCCACACTCTAAAAACATGCCGGTAGATAAATCGGATCCTGTCTAAATTGGCCCTAATATGTCTGAATGTTTGTTAGGGACCCACACAAGAACCGCATGTTAAAAAAAAAAAAAAAATCTTAATTTGCAAATAAGGATCATCTCTTCCTCAGAGAACAGTGATCAGGGCATGGTGATGGGAAGAAATTAGCAGCAGTACAAGCAACTTCCTGTAGGGGCGTGATGTCATTCCTGTGTGCTGGCCACCTCTTCCGAGAACCAGATATGCGCCACTGGTACATACCCCAATGCACACAGCAATTGCGCATCTCACATAGACAACGGTCACGCATCTAGATGCATTTGGCACATCTAGCTGCAGGAACCCAATTTTCAGGGAAATTAATAATAAAGCAGATGCAGATTTCCAGGACTGGACTAACAAATGTTTATAGTGAAAGACAATTGGCGTTTTCTATTAAATAAGGTCTAAATGGGCCATTGACATGCATCACAGTTGAACTTAGGAATGTGTCTTTGCAAAGTTAGACTAAATTAAATCCTTACTTGTTTTTGCTTGGGGATAGAGTGCAGAGGGATTAGAAGTCTTGTCAGTTTTTGGGGATGTCTGCACCCCTGATAGGGTGAAGATACCTCCCAATTTTTTTTTTTTCACTTCCTGTCACATAGCCAAACAGGAAGTGAGGGTAAAACCCTATCAATGTCTTTCCTTTGGGACACCCAGGTCAATCTAAATAGATTCCCCATTATGTAAATTGCACTCTAGCATTTTGCTCTGTACATCCCAAATGATTAGGTATCTTGGACTTTGGGGTTTATTTACTAAAGGCAAATCCACTTTGCACTACAAGTGCATTTGGAAGTGCAGTTGCTGGAGATCCGATGGGAACATGCAAGGAGAAAAAAAAAAAAAAAAACGGCATCTTTGCTCCTACATGATTGGATGATAAAATCAAAAGTGCTTTCTCTCAGATTGACAGTGAGTACACTTGTATTGCAGAGTGGATTTGCCTTTAATAAACCCCAAAATACCTAATAATTTGGGGTGTACACAACAAAGTGCTAGAGTGCAATTTGCTTAATGGGGACACTAGTTAGATTGACCTGTGTGTCCCCAAGGAAAGACATTGATAGGGTTTTACCCTATCGTCCTGTTTGGCTGTGACAGGAAGTGAAGCCAATTTTAAGAAAAGGGACACAAAGCCCAACCTAAAAACGACAAGCATGGGTTCTAACACTCACTTGGTTTCCCTCAAATGCCCACAATTAGAATAGGATTGTCTTGAGCTAGATCTTAGCTCAGTGCTTCTCAACCCTGTCCTCAAGTACCCACAACAGGCCATGTTTGCAGGTTTCCCTTCAACTTACACAGGTGTTTTAAATCACAGTCAATGGCTTGGTATTTTGGACAGCTATTTTAGCTAAGATAAATTCCCAAACCATGTCCTGTCAAGGGTACTTGAGGACTGAGGCTGAGAACCATTGCGCTAAAATGGAAAATTGAATACTTACCTCTCTGTAATATTCCTTTCCTGGTGCCTATCCATGGCAGCATACGCACAATCCATGCATATGCTACCACGAAGGCACCAGGAAAGTAGCTTTTAGATGAATCATAAATTTTTATGTTTTGCCATGCCAATCAGCCTAGTTAAGCTGGAGCTGGGAAATCAGTTGCATGAAAATTAACAAAACACATAAAACATAAAAAATTTGCTACAAATTTTATTGGTCAACAAAACAGGACTTGGAAAAGAGCAAGGAAAGCAAAAAACACATGTATGTTAATTTGAGACACTAACAGAATACGGTTTTGAGGTCTGACCATTTTGCATAGGAAATTAACAGGAGCTAAAAAGGACTGCGCCCACAAACGGACATCTATTAAGGATTTAAACATTCGTCACAACATATTGAGGAAGATTTTGCAAAATAATGCAGCACAGACAATTAAATCAAAGTGAAACAACCTAAACGACACACACATTGACAACATCAAAAATATTTCAGGGAAAATATCCCCCCCATCCAAAAAAATACAATAAATCAAAGTAAAAAAAACTTGCTCTAAAACACATCTGTTTTGCAAAGACATAACAAACAAAATACAAAGAGAAAATACATGTGTTACAAATTCTTTAAAGCAAAAGATAGGGTTTCAGTTCCAAACAGTGTAGATGCCACATCCCTAATATATGATTAGGAAAAAGAGAAATCCCCCTTCATTGGGACTTTTGAGGCAACATAAACTTGAGTAATGCAAAAAAGTAAATTTATTAAATATACATAAAAGTATTTGATCATAGAAATGATCAGTGATTAAAAGGCATTAGGCTTTATACAATTAGTACAAAGACCCTATTTTCCACCTCAGAGACCCTGTCTTTAAATCCATCCAGGTACTGGCGGATCTGAGAAATATCCAAAGCTTTAAGATCCATTTTCCCCTTCAGAGTCTCTTTACACTCCATAATGGATGCCAGAATGGCTGCAGCTGAAGAAGAATCCTCCACAGAGATAGCTAGCACGTCATTAGACGATTGAGAAATAGCAGCCATTCCTGCTTTTGTTTTTGCTATCTTTGCTTTCTTTGTTGTATTCGTAGGAGAAATAACTGCTGCAGAGGTTGAATCTAATACTGACTTGAGTTGATGTCACTGAATGAGTCTGAGGCTGAGACATCTATCCCCAGCCCAAAAAAAGGAACCTATTTTATTCTCCCAAATAATATAGACAGTTTTTAGAGCCCTATAACTTAACTCCGATTGGCAAAAAGGACATAAGAGAAATCTGGACCCAACCAGAACAAAAGATAGCAAAATGGCAGCAACGCATGCTCTAGGCCTAATCAAGGGTCACAGCACAAAAATTGTAGCCCACTTGTGTCTTCAACTGTAGGATATTTAATTAAATACTGTTCAAAACTTTTCAATTTTCCAATAATTGTTCAATAGCTGGTATTCAATAGCTGTTATATTTTAGTACTTTAATAATAGTCCAGAATATTATTATTAATGTTATAGAGTTCAAAGACATACCTCAGGATGTAACAAGATAACCACTACTCGCACCACTACTTACTCCAACGGGTCTGGAACTTCAACCAACCTTCAACCAAACTAAGAAAGCTAAAGTCACTCCACAGCAGTAAGCAACAGACAGTAACCAGCAGCTTTGGTCTCTGTCTATTGCAGCAAGCAGGCAGGCTCGGAACATGGGGCCAATCAACCAGGGACCAGGAGCCAGGGGCCAAGAACTGGAAACTGAAAGCCATGAGCAGGGAGCCAGGAGCTGGAAGCCAAAAGCCAAGAGTTAGGAAGTCAGGAACCAACAGCAGGATAACAGCAGGCAGCAAAAGGCAGTAAATTAGCTCTGTGGCTGTTCTGTTGGAGCCAGGGAGCCAGAGCCAGAAGCCAAGAGTCAACAGCAGGACAACAGCAGGCAGCAAGAAGCAGTAAGTTAGTAAGTTAGCTCTATTGCTGTATGGCTGTTCTGTGGGAGCCAGGAGCTAGGAACAAAAAGTCAAAAGCCAGAGACAGCAGCTAGGACAAACAATGGATTAGTTATATGGCTATTCTGTGACTATTCTGCAGAAGCTATGGAAGCCAGGAGCCGAGAGCCAAGAGCTAGGAGTGGGCAGCAAACAAGAAGACAAAACAGAAGGTTAGTTCTCTGGCTGTGACACCGGAGAAACGACCAGCCCAGCAAAATACAAGCAATATGGATGCAGTATCTCCCAGCGTCTCTCCACGCTGAAACCACGCTGTGATCCTCCTTCAGCTTATCAGCCAGCTATCAGCAGATTTGTGACACACCTATGGGATTTCTTTTTTGGATGTTTGCGCTCATTTTCAATAAAGTTTACTTTTTGATGATCACAATATACTACTTTGCTGCTTTCTTTTTCCATTGTGAGCAATCGTGAGCCCGATTTGATCTCATCTCCCCCTTTTTTCTGTTCATACATTATAATTTTGCTCCATGGGAGGAAGCCCGTCACACTGACGGATTAACTCTTTGATCTTTATGTCAGACTAGCGAGTGGATTTCATGTGCATTTTTTATCTATATTAGCTATCAGCAACCCCCTGGCTATCACAAGCCACTGAAGCAGCGTCTCCGTGTCTCAAATCTCTGAATCTGTCTCAACGTCTCAGGTCTCTGAAGCCGGCCAGGACGACAGGGTGACAGAAGCCTCATTGGTCAGTTTGATGATCTCAGAACCCCTGTGTGTTATGCAGGTGAATTATTCCGGAACAACCCTACTTAAAGGTACAGGGGCACACTTAACACCCAGCACATAGCACTATGGCAGAAAAGATGTCAGTGCGTGCCTGACCAATGTATTCAAAATACAAACAAGTAAAGTATGTTACTTTACATGAGCTTATAAAAACTTTTAAAGTGGTAGTAAACTCTTGGGAGAAAAGTTTTCTCCTGCAAGGCAATATCATAATGTGCTAGTATGCACTGCATACTAACACATTATGAAAGACTTAATATGAAACAAAGCCCTCCAGCGTCACGCTGTCACTGCTGCAGAGGCTTCTATCTTCAAACAGTCTTCCTTCTGGGTTTGCGGGCTGCGGCCCCTTGAATTGCCAAGCTGCGGTGACATCACTACCACACATGCGCACGGGAGTCTTGGCCATGGCACACAGCTCTGAAATAACAGCGCGGGTATGCCGCTCCTTCAGAATGCATGTGCCGGTGACGTCATCTCTTAATTGGTACACATGTAGGAGATATTCATTTTACCTACAGGTAAGCTTTTTTATAAGCTTACCCGTGGGTAAAAATCAAAATGTGAAGTTTACTACCGCTTTAAGAAGTTAGATGTATAGTCTTGTTATCCTTGTATGCATGTCTTTGAAGAGAATCCTAACCCCTGAAGTCCAGTGTTATCAATGCTATGTCATCAAATAATTTCTATAATCTACTGTATGACTCATATAGGTGAGTAGCAAACATATATATTTCTTTTGCTTCCCAAACTGCAATATCAGGCAAGCAAAGCAAATGTCCAGCAAACAAAAACAGCATGAGACCATGAAGCCAAACACATGGCTATCCATTGAGTATGGCATTAAGCATGATGAACAGTGTAGTCAGCCACAATCCCATGCAGAAGATATATAGAGAATGTTGTTTCAATAGTAAAATTACAGGAATATCACAGCATAGTATATCCAAGAGCAGAAAGCTTCACATATAACTCTTAGATCCAAAAAGACTATGAAGTAATTCAGAAGTATGTGTCACCAACTTCACAAAGGGCACAAAATGTACACACACATCTCAGAGAAGTTGCTCTGTAATATTTAAAGAATGTGTTGAGAAATAACTTTTAGACACGCCAAACCTCAAAAGGTCAAAAGCTTGAGAACTTGAAAATAATGCTTTGAATGCTTAGGAAAAACACTCCTCAATGTACCAGGGCTTTAGTTAAAATATTGTTAGCAATTGCTAACATGTATCATAGAATATTTCGAATAGCCCATATATATTATAATACCCAGTCGAAGTGCAAAGGTTGGATATTGCACAGCATAGGTAAGAAGGCCCTTTGAGGTCTACTCAGTCAGGACTGACCAACCACTGAATATACCAGCTATAGCGATCAACAATTCTTCCTGACAAACAGGGCATTGAAAGGAAAGAAGAATGACTGAAGGAGGACACTGCATCAACCACAAGGCATTTCGTCACCTGCTTGGTGGCTTTCTCAAGAGTAGAGGCAGCACCCAAAAAAGGTGAGCTCAGCAGCTCTTAAATGCATCCCAAGATGCCACAAGATGACATCCTAGAATTTACATGTGTACACTTTGGCATTCTGCAACATCATGCAAATAAATCTTCCATAATTGTTATTTTGTTCCCAGTTTGAACCAGGTATAGAGGAAAAAGAAAGAGACATAAAGTGCCATAGTACAGTGAAATTAAAAATATGCAACAGAAACAGAAAACAGGGCAAAATAGAAAGATATTTATGGAAGAAAAAAAATTGAAGTAGTCAAAATTCGAAATAATAAAAAAAAAATACAAAATACAAAGTTAAGGCGCAAACCAGAAGGATAAGGAAAAAATTAATATTTGTCTAGTTGCGCCAGTATGCATCAAGACCAAAAATATACCCAAAACAAATAAGAAATACAGCCAAAGCATAGATCAGCAAGTAACAGATATGAAAGAATTAAAGTTCATAAAATAATAATTATATCATATCCAAATCTAAAATATCAAAATACAAAATAGCTATAAAATGCATAATAGAATAAAAAAAGAAAAGAAACACTACTTCCCTTCTCCTAAAGGTAGGAGACAAAGTTTCTTTAATCATGAAGTCCAATTGAAAAATGTGTTTTTAACATGTATATCCATTTGCTATCTAATAGACTCTTATTACATTCCGCCCTCTGACATTTTTAAATATTCTGTGCAGCACTTAAATATGAGCTGCACGCTTAAATAGAACATTTTTAGCTTGTACAGTACTAGGGAATGTAAATCATCAGAGGCTTCTTTACCTTAAAATATACAATAAACTCTATGTTGCAATTTGTGTGAAGAATTTTTTTATATTCAGTAGTCCTACTGTCATTTAAACAGCAGCAAAAGTCATTTTTGAAAACGACTATACACTAGTCCTCTATTGATTTGAGTCTTTTATAGGTATTGACAGTAAATGTATCATAAATTTGGAAATCACTGGGTCCTTCATGACCAATAGCAATGTTGGTCCAGGATTTTTTGCATATCTATTGACTGTTCCATACATTTGGTGATAAACCAAAAAGAATCCTCTTCTCTTTTTCATAAAGGAAGCACTAAGGCTCTCCGATCACACGTCGTCATGGAGGAAATTTACTAAAACTGGAAAGTGCAAAATCTGGTGCAGTTCTGCATAGAAGCCAATCAGCTTCCAGGTCAAAGCCTAATTGAACAAGCAGAAGTTAGAAGCTGATTGACTACCATGCAAAAAAAAAAAAAAACATATCTCTATATATGGTGGGGCTACCAGCAGGAGCAATGGGTGTCAAAATAAGAATGTATTATACCAGGGGGTTTCCCACCCAATAAAAATACAATACTAGAATAAAAAGGGGGGGGTTACAGTGGTGTGAAAAAGTGTTTGCCCCTTCCTCATTTCCTGTTCCTTTGCATGTTTGTCACACTTAAGTGTTTCGGAACATCAAACCAATTTAAACAATAGTCAAGGACAACACAAGTAAACACAAAATGCAATTTGTAAATGAAGGTGTTTATTATTAAAGGTGAAAAAAAATCCAAACCATCATGGCCCTGTGTGAAAAAGTGATTGCCCCCTAAACCTAATAACTGGTTGGGCCACCCTTAGCAGCAACAACTGCAACCAATCGTTTGCGATAACGTGCAATGAGGCTTTTTACAGCGTCCTGGAGGAATTTTGGCCCACTCATCTTTGCAGAATTGTCCTAATTCAGTTACATTAGAGGGTTTCGAGCATGAACGGCCTTTTAAGGTCATACCACAACATCTCAATAGGATTCAGGTCTGGACTTTGGCTAGGCCACTCCAAAGTCTTCATTTTGTTTTTCTTCAGCCATTCGGTGGTGGACTTGCTGGTGTGTTTAGGATCATTGTTCTGCTGCAGAACCCAAGTTCATTTCAGCTTGAGTACACGAACAGATGGTCGGACATTCTCCTTCAGGATCTCTTGGTAGACAGCAGAATTCATAGTTCCTTTTATCACGGCAAGTCTTCCAGGTCCTGAAGCAGCAAAACAGCCCCAGACCATCACACTACCACCACCATATTTTACTGTTGGTATAATGTTCTTTTTCTGAAATGCAGTGTTCCTTCTACGCCAGATATACTTGGACACACACCTTCCAAAGAGTTCCACTTTTGTCTCATCGGTCCACAGAATGTTGTCCCAAAAGTCTTGGGGATCATCAAGATGTGTTGTGGAGAAATTGAGACGAGCTTTGATGTTCTTTTTGCTCAGCAGTGGTTTTCTCCTTGGAACTCTGCCATGCAGGCCATTTTTGCCCAGTCTTTTCCTGATGGTGGAGGCATGAACGCTGACCTTAACTGAGGCAAGTGAGGCCTGCAGTTCCTTGGACGTTGTTGTGGGGTCTTTTGTGACCTCTTGGATGAGTCGTCGCTGCGCTCTTGGGGTAATTTTGGGCAGCCGGCCACTCCTGGGAAGGTTCACCACTGTTCCATGTCTTCGCCATTTGTGGATAATGGCTCTCACTGTGGTTCGCTGGATTCCCAAAGCTTTGGAAATGGCTTCATAACCCTTTCCAGACTGATAGATCTCAATTACTTTCTTTCTCAATTGTTCCTGAATTTCTTTGGGTCTCGGCATGATGTGTAGCTTTTAAGGATCTTCTGGTGGACCTTACTGTGTCAAGCAGCTCCTATTTAAGTGATGCCTTGATTGTGAACAGGTGTGGCAATAATCAGGCCTGGGTGTGGCTAGAGAAATTGAACTCAGGTGTGGACAACCACAGTTATAGTATGTTTTAACAAGGGGGGCAATCACTTTTTCACACAGGGCCATGATGGTTTGGATTTTTTTTCACCTTTAATAATAAACACCTTCATTTACAAATTGCATTTTGTGTTTACTTGTGTTGTCCTTGACTATTGTTTAAATTGGTTTGATGTTCCGAAACACTTAAGTGTGACAAACATGCAAAGGAACAGGAAATGAGGAAGGGGGCAAACACTTTTTCACACCACTGTATATGGCTTTAAACGGTGGCCTGCCGGTATCTCCATATCATTTTGAGAACATACCAAACAACATAAAAAATATATATATATATTATTGTATAACATAAAAAGAATTGGAAAAATATTTAACTACACAGACAAAATCATCTTATATAGAAAGATTACTGTTAAGAGTACTGCTCCAATAATGAGTTTCCTGGTTGAACACCACTTCTTCAAATTAGCGTATTCACTTGTAACAGTATATTCAATTAAGGATCACTTATTTCTGAAAGGTGAAAAAAACATACAAATGAACAAATATGAACATGCAAAGGTATGTAACTTAACAATTTTATTCAATCCACCACTTTCCCCTCTGGAAAAAACAAAACAAAATTAAATTAAAATAGCAAAAACAACTACTTACAAAAAACAGACAACACATGTTGAGAACAAAGGTTGGATCACCTCAAGCTGCGTAGAGGGATAAAAAAAAAAAAACACCATAGGGGATGGGCCACTCCGCCCAATCCTAGATGGTCAAAAGCATATATAAGGAGCCTACACAAAACCTTGACATATATATCCAAGTATATTGGACCTAATATAGTCTCAAAGGTACTTACTCCCAATGGACTGGTGAACAGATACGTTTTCAGAAAACTAAAATACAAAAGAAAAAGGATTCCTTATAACAATTCATAACCATCTCTCTAAAGGTTAAATGGCTCATATCCAAAGTCAAAGTAAGGCAACAAGATTTAGAAAAATTGCTGCTCCATTTCCCATACTGTGTAAAGCTTGAAAAGGCCAGGCTGTAAGGAGAGGTGAAGTAAGAAACCAATACATACTCCCTCAGCAGCTATTCCCATAGGGTTGCTTAGAAAAAAGTGCATAGCCATGGCGCACATTGCTTACCTGGTTAATTCATCCCCTTTGTACAAGAAAAATGTTGTCAGATACCATCCAACATATCAGGACAAGGCCCCCATTAACCCCACCCCTATATATATTCCTTGGGCCTCCCAAAGACCACCTACCAACGCCCATTGCCAGGACAATTAACCATCCACAGACAGTTCTTATCCTGGGTGGCTGGTGGGGTCCTTTCCCCATTGAGCACACAAGCTGGAAGTACCTCCTCCTACATTCCAAATGACCTCTAAAGATTAAAGACGCCTGCTCTGCTTTGGAGCCACATGGTCCCGGCATTCTAAGATGGCCACCACACCAGAAATGACATCAGAACGTCCCAACACACTAACGTCATTGCCACTCTAGCGTGATCACGCTGCCACGCGGTGGGAGACCTGCCCGGACTTGAGTCATAAATTTGAAAATCACTGGGTCCTCCAAGGCCAATGGCAATGTTGGTCCAGGATTTTCGGTATATCTATTTACTACTTTATAAATTTGGTGATAAACCAGAAAGAAAAATCTGCTCTTTTTCATAAAGGAACCAGTAAGGTTGTTTCTCTGATCACACATCATCATGGCATGATTGGCTCTTCATAGTTCTTTATCCTTGCAACTGCTTTCTTTAAATCTTGCCTGTAATAATTTTATATTCACAAAAAATGATCTTTTAAGAAATGTTTACACATTCTTTATTATTGGAATTTTTTAGAGATATGTTACTGTTTTATTGGAGAATACCCTTTAAATGAAGCACCAAAAAACTGGAGGCTATAATCCTTCACCACTTTACTCAAAACGAAACATTTTTAACCTGAATCAGATTTTCTTCTCTACAGTATCTCACAAAAGTGAGTACACCCCTCACATTTTTGTAAATATTTTTATTATATATTTTCATGTAACAACACTGAAGAAATTACACTTTTCTACAATCTAAAGTAGTGAGTGTACAGCTTGTATAACAGTGTAGATTTGCTGTCCCCTCAAAATAACTCAACACACAGCCATTAATTTCTAAACTGCTGGCAACAAAAGTGAGTACACCCCATAAGTGAAAATTTACAAATTGGGCCCAATTAGCCATTCTCACTCCCCAGCGTCATGTGACTTGTAAGTGTTACAAGGTCTCAGGTGTGAATGGGGAGCAGGTGTGTTAAATTTGGTGTTATAGCTGTCACTCTCTCATACTGGTCGCTGGAAGTTCAACATGGCACCTCATGGCAAAGATCTGGAAAAAAGAATTGTTGCTCTACATAAAGGTGGTCTAGGCTATAAAAAGATTGCCAAGACCCTGAAACTGAGCTGCAGCATGGAGGCCAAGACCATACATCGATTTAACAGGACAGGTTCCACTCAGAACAGGCCTCACCATGGTGGACCAAAGAAGTTGAGTGCACATGCTCAGCGTCCTATCCAGAGGTTGTCTTTGGTAAATAGATGTATGGGTGCTGCCAGCATTGTGCTCAGTGCTCAGACCATACGCTGCACACTGAATCAAATTGGTCTGCATGGCTGTCCTCCCAGAAGGAAGCCTCTTCTAAAGATGATGCACATGAAAGCCGGCAAACAGTTTGCTGAAGACAAGCAGACTACGACATGGATTACTGGAACCATGTCCAGTGGTCTGATGAGACCAATATAAACTTATTTGGTTCAGATTGTGCCAAGCGTGTGTGGCGTCTACCAGGTGAGGAGTACATAGACAAGTGTGTCTTGCCTACAGTAAAGCATGGTGGTGGGAGTGTCATGGTCTGGGGCTGCATGAGTGCTACCAGCACTGGGCAGCTACAGTTAATCGCCTGATTGCCAAGCTGTAGGGACAGTCTCTTGCTGTCTGCCTGGGCTTTAGACACCGCCTCCTGCAACACCCGGTTGTTGTGGCTGAGGAATTCCACCTTATCCTGAACCGCCGGGACTGGGGATTCTTTAAGAAAGTCATGTAGAAATGTGCCAGAGGGACGCGCTGATGCACAGCAATGGACGGGCGCCGCTGCTTAGTTTGGGAGTCTGGTTGGTCCTCTCTGTCTGCCTATTGGTTTGGGGGTGATAAGTCGAGGACAGGGCCAACTCGATTTTCAGAATCTCACACAGGGCACTCCAAAAACGTGAGGTGAACTGTACCCCTCTGTCGGATACTATATTTGCCGGGATTCCGTGTAACCTGACAATCTCTTTAATGAATATGCGGGCAGTCTCCACAGCAGATGGGGTCCCTTTTAGGGGTAAGAAATGGGCCATTTTGGATAGGCGGTCTACAACCACAAAAATAGCCGAGCACCCCTCAGAACATGGAAGCTCAACTATAAAGTTCATGGTAATCATTTTGCAGGGTCTATCGGGTACAGGTAAAGGTTTCAACAGTCCCCAAGCTCGGTTTCTAGACGTCTTATTCTGGATGCAAACAGGGCAAGAACTGACATATTTCTCACAAAAGTCCTTCAGGTTGGGCCACCAGAACGTGCGTCGCACAAGCTCAAGGGTCTTGCGGACCCCAAAGTGACCTGCCAGCGGGTGATCGTGGAGTAGGGTTAATACTTTAACTCGGATGTCCTTTGGAACAAAAATTTGGCTCCCCTTCCAAAACAAGCCATCCCTGGACGTTAAGGTGACCGCCGGGGGTTTTGACAAGTCTGAGGATGCTTCCTTGATCTGGGAGAGAATATCAGTCTGTAGAAGTAAGAAATTGCCTGTGGGCAGGATGGTGTCAGGAAGTCTTTCGGATTGTCATACATGCGTGACAACGCGTCTGGTTTAACGTTCTTTGACCCTGCCCGGTAGGTTATATGGAAACAGAAGCGCGAGAAGAACAGGGCCCAGCGGGCTTCTCGGGCTTCAGCCGTTTAGCAGATCTTAGGTATTCTAAGTTTTTGTGGTCAGTATATATTAATACCAGATGAACAGCGCCCTCCAACAGATAGCTCCACTACACCAAGGCAGCTTTAATAGCGAGTAGTTCCCGATCACCAACGTCGTAGTTTTTCTCTGTGGGGGAGAGCTTCCGAGAGAAGAACCCCACGGGATGCATTAGGTCCTTGTTGAGCAGGAGGGTACAGCAGTGAGACAGATGTTCAGGAGGTACATTTGTGGGGCAGGTGAGAAAGCGGGTTACAGTGGAGCGGCAGATGAGCAGATGGGTTCAGTGTTAGGACAGATGAGAAGGTGATTCAGTAGTGAGACAGAAGAGCATGGGGATATGGGAGTGGAGCAGATGTGCAGGGAGGTACAGTAGTGGGGCAGATGAGAAAAGGGGTTCATTGATAGGGAAGATGAGCAGGGGGGTTACAGTGGTGGGACAGAAGAGCAAGGGGGTACAGTGGTGGGGCAGATGTGCAGGAGGTACAGTGGTGGGAGGGATGAGAAAGGGGGTTCCGCGGTGGGACAGAAAAGCAAGGGGGGTACAGTGATGGGGCAGATGAGCAGGGGGTTACAGTGGTGGGACAGATGAGAAGGGGGTTACAGTGGTGGGAAAGATGAGCGGGGGGGGTTGTGTTGGGGCAGAGGAGAAAGGAGGTGCATTGGTGGGACAGATGAGAAGAGGGTTACAGTGGTGGGGCAGATGTGCAGAGGGGTGCAGAGGAGAAAGGAGGTACATTGGTGGAACACATGAGCAGGGGGTTACAGTGGTGGGGCAGAACAGCAGGGGGAACAGAGGTGGGACAGATGTGCAGGATGTACAGTCATGGGGCAGATGAGAAAGGGGGTTACAGTGGTTGGGCAGATGAGCAGATAAGTTCAGTGTTAGAACAGATGAGAACATGGTTCAGTGGTGGAGCAGATGTGCATGGAGGTACAGTGGTGGGGCAGATGAGCAGGGGGTTACAGTGGTGGGATAGAAGAGCAGGGTGGTACAGTGGTGGGGCAGATGTACAGGGGGTTACAGTGGTGGGACAGATGAGCAGGGGGTTACAGAGGTGGGGCAGATGTGCAGGGTAGTGCAGTGGTGGGGCTGATTTGCAGGGGGTTACAGTGGTGGGGCAGGTGAGAAAGGGGGGTACTTTGGTGGAGCAGATAAGAAAGGGGGTACATTGGTGGGGCAGATGAGCAGGGTGGTACAATGACGGGGAAGATCAGCAGGGGGTTACAGTAGCGGGGCAGATGTACAGGGGGTTGCAGTGGTGGGCAGATGAGCAGGGGGTTACAGTGGTGGGGCAGATGTGCAGGGGGTTACAGTGGTGGGGCAGATGAGCAGGGAGGTACAATGGTGGGGGCAGATGAGCAGGGGGGTACACTATGCTCAAAAGGTTGCCTAGCTCTGGTTTAGACATTAATGGCTGTGGGTGGGGTGGGTGTGACACTGCCTCAACCGCGGTTGGGACAAACACTTCCAGATGACCATGCCATTCTTTTACTGGAGCTGGGTCCTACTTGCGGACTTTTCCATAAGTATCTCTAGGAAAGGGGGTGTATTAGACATTTCCCTCTTATTCGAGGGCTTTGTATATTAATAGTTATTTATTTATTTCATTTTCCAGTATACATATGCATCTTACCCCTGATGATTGTCAGTCAGCCATGAAACGCGTTGGGTATACAACTAAGGGTGCCTATACAAGTTTATTTCAATCATGAATTTCAATATCATCATTATCTACCGTTTATATACTTATTATGTAGTTTTTTCACCTACGATCTGTAATTTTATTTATACATTAAATTGTATCTATTGTATTAATTATGTCCATTGATTGATTGTTTGCATGAAATCTACTATTACAATTATCATGTTATTCTTCTTCTTATGATTATATTAAAAATTATTTATTATCTATATATCTATTTTATTATGCTTACAAATATCTTGGACTACCCCTAGGGGATTATGACACCAAAACAAATTTAATTTATCCAAAACAATTCTCAGATCTTCATACATAATTTTACTAACTACAATGTCATGCCTCATTTAAAGTCCCATTTTCCTTTCCTATACTTTACATTACATTAATGGATGTGTGTTGAGTTATTTTGAGGGGACAGCAAATTTACACTGTTATTCAAGCAGTACACTCACTACATTACATTGTAGCAAAGTGTAATTTCTTCAGTGTTGTCAGATGAAAAGATATAATAAAATATTTACAAAAATGTGAGGGGTGTACTCAGTTTTGTGAGATACTGTATATCACTGACAGCTAGGCTTAAATTTAGACTATAGTGTTTATATAAACAAAACATATATAGTGTGTGTGTATATATATCTATATCTCTCTCTATATATATATATATATATATATATATATATATATATATATATATATATATATATATATATATATATATATATATATATATATATGGTATATTTACAGTATATCAATTTAGAGCTCTATGAGACATAGGGAGGGAGAATAAAGTTATTATAATGGCATACAACAAAAAACATTACTTGCTTCAGTTTTTCATGGGCATCCCCTTTTAAACTTAGCAATGCATTGATTAAGGCTGAAAGGAGGCACATCGCTGTCTTTGAAAAACAATGTGTCTTGAGCTGTATCCAGGTTCTGGTCTTAGAATGTAATGTGTATATTGGATGGTCTAGTGTTGGCTAATGTGGTAGCTTAGGGAAAGCAGTGATGTCATGCCCTCCGCCATGTAATGGTGCCTGCTAGACTGCAGCACTTTATCATGGGAGAAAGTCACATGCTTTTCATACCTAGAAACACCACGTATTTTTTCAATGGCAGCCATGGAGAAAGGAGTGGTGGGAGAGCACTGGAGAGGTGTGAAGCCCAAAGTAAGCATAGTTAAATTAGGGGTCAAATATCTTTTATAGGTAGGCCAGCATAACTATAATAATTTATAATAGGAAATATTCTGATTAGTTCATATGTGCAGTCATGGGAGGTTTTCTTTAATGTCTTCAGCTTAGTTTATCTCTGAACCAAAAGGCCAACAACTCCCTCCCATCTCCAGTGAGGTCACACTGCTAGCTGGAAAGGGTACAATTCTCAGATTAGTGTTTGGCAGGACCCTGGGGTTACACAAGGCCACGAAACTTGTAAAATACAGCCATTCACCTCACACTTTAGAATTTTTACAATGTTGGCTCTCCTTATTAAAAACTTAAACCAATAATTGCTAATAAGAGGTTATTGGGAGGTTATTATACTGACATTATACTGCCGGTATTTTATACTTGTAATGTGTTACTTTACTTTTAATACTTGTGTCCTGCTCTGATGCTCTGGTTGGAATAATTTAAATGGATTGGCTTTAGCCCCAGACAGTAAACTGTCTTTTGTGGAATAATAGTGTAACTGTCCATATTTTCTATGTGGCATCACATTTTAGAGACATACAGTAGACCAGAGAGAGAGAGAGCAACCGACACAGGATCAGCTCTATTGAAAGAATGATATACAGTAGGTTTCACACTTCGTCTTCTAAAGGTTTGTCAAAGGACATTTTTTTTGAGGGATCCGGACACATTGGGGTCAATTCACTAAAGGTTACCGCATGTGATATGAAGGTTATGTGACCCATTTAAAAAAAATATCACATGAGATAATTAAAGAGTTAATTCATGAAAGTAAAATATCACACAATGTGAGGGAAAATACCACAAGTATAGCTTTAGGGAAAACCTTTTTTTTCATTTTGGATAGAGTAAGGGAGGGTTTTAAACTTAACCCCTGTCAGTTTATTTTTTGTCATCTGTGTCCCATTGGGGAGATTTACCTCCACTTCCTGTCCCATAGCCAAAACAGGACGTGAGGGAAATCCCTGCAAATTAAGGAAATTCCTTGGGGACCCCCAGGTCACCAGAACTAGTGTCCCCATTGGAAAATCTCCCTTGTATTACTTTTCTAGGGACTACCCAAAATGTGGGGCTTTCTTTTACTTTCACTTTCAATGATAATGGTAAACAGGGCAAATAGAGAGGGTGAATCTTTCTAACAGGGGCACAGACAGCAATAAAAACCTAATAGATGTTCTAATCCATCTCCACTCTGTCCAAAATGAAAAAAAAAGTTTTGCCTTTAGTTATGCTTTAGTCTTCATGCACACAGGGCGTTAGAAAAAAAAAGCTGCAAAGCCAGTACCATCGCCAGGAAAAAGCGGCGTAAAAAACGCTCTCTTAGTAGCGTATTCCATTGGCGTTGATGCACATTTGTGTAATAAGAAACGAGGATGTTGGCACTGCTAATGAGTGTAATTGAATATCCCCCAAACACGGTGAGGGTATAAGGCAAGGAAGTAAATAAATCTTGCCTTATACACTTATTATTAGCAGCGCCAACATCCCCGTTTCTTATTACACATTTCTTGGGACACCACTCTGTGGAGTCTTTATTGGGGAGGCTGCAGCTATATTTATACCTAAGCGCGGATTTCTAGTTTTATATAGTTAATGTGCATTTAGCAGTGTTAGTGTTTAGCAGAGTTTAAAAAAAAAAAAACAATCCATCTTCTATTTTTCACTCCCACACTTTCCACAATGCCAACAAAAATATGCTAAACAGCATATATTGGTGCCCTTTTGGTTGGAGAGAGAGGAGAGGGAGCTGAGAGTATCTGCGAGTTTTTGATTGCTGTTATGGTTACCGTCGTCCAGAAAATTGAGGCCATCCTGCTGATTGTCTTATGGAGGCTGCAGAGAAGGAAACAGTTGGAGGAGGAGAGAAGCAGCAGTGGTCATCGTTTCTGACGCATCCTATTGTATCCCAGCGTCTGTCTTTAGAGTACCTTAACAACTTGTATGCCCAACTTCACATGCATCCGGCTAAGTTTCAAAACTTTGTGCGGATGTCCATTCCTGCCTTTGATGACCTGCTGGAGAGGCTCAGGCCAAGGCTGGCAAGGATGGACACTTTGATGTGAACCAGTGTGTCACTGGAAGAACAGCTTCTTGTGACACTCAGGTATGTGACATTTTTTTTATCAGGGAAATGTACATATATATATATTTTATTACCTTGGTTAAACTTAGCAAGCACACTTGGATGGAGAGAAGCAACATTTCCTGACCTTTGAAGCCAAGCCTTCTGACATTCGAGAGAAAACCCTAATCCTGCCCCTAACTCTAACCCTAACCCAGCAACCCAGGCGTCTATGCAGGGCCCATAGCAGATGGATTTCAGCTTGCCACCTGCTGCGGGCACAGCCTTGAGCCACAACAGTGGACAAAATAACATAAAGATATAAAAAATATTTTTTATGTAATCATTTGAATTAAGTTTTTTTCTCCTTTTTTATTTTTAGAATTTTTTTTCTTTATTTATACTATATTTTAAATGGTGATAATCTTTTATTTGTGTGATGATTTTTTTTAGATTTTTTATTTTCATTTTATTTTAGGCTTTTTGCTACAGAACAAATCTCTGTCCTTGCATCAGTACTTCCTCCTTGGCGTCTCCACGTGGCCAAGGTAACAAGGGAAACCTGTGTGGCAATACTGTATTGGAGGAGTTGAAAGAAGTGTAATGCCGGAGCCTACTGAAGACCTCTGGGAAGTTGTTACCGACGAGTTTTGGGCAAAAACACAGTTCCCCAATTGCATGGGTGCCCTTGATGGCAAACACATCAGGGTAAAGAATAAGGATGGGCCCGGTGCTCGATGCGAACCCATGTTCGCATCGAGCACCGGGTGTTCGCTCGCTCGGCGAGCCCAGAACTATTTTGGCCGCTCGCATCACATTCGTGTGATGCGAGCGGCCCCGCAATGCATTGCGGCCGGCGCGGCCGGCGGAGTGCATTGCTGGCTGATGATTGGCCAAGCATGCACTGTGACCCCGCATGCTTGGCCAATCACAGCGCCGGAAACTCGGAGAGCCATAATTGGCTACAGGCAGGACGCCTGTAGCCAATTACAGCTCAGGGGCTTTAGTACACGCCCCCTCATTTAAAAGACCGCCACGCCGTCGGCGCCGGTCACATGCGTTCCGGCTTTAGGAGAGTGCAGGCTGATTCTGTGACACTCTTTGCTAGATTCATTTAGAAAGATTTGCTCTACTTTGCTAAACCATTGCTACCTGTCATTGATCGTCCATTGCTGCTGCTGGTTAGTGTGTTTTTAGCTGCTGCTGGGGGTTAGTCTGGTGCATGTCTTACTGTTAGTACAGTATTTCAGTAGTACCAACCGCAGTGCTGTTAGTACAGCACTGCACCCCAAAAGCACCCATAGGGCTTGTAGTGTGTTCGTGGCAGGCACTGGCAGCAAATAGAGCTCCTATATTTTTTTCCCAGAAGCACCTATAGGACTTGTAGTGTGTTAGTGGCAGGCACTGGCAGCAAACAGAGATCCTATATTTTGTTCCCAGAAGCACCTATAGGACTTGTAGTGTGTTCGTGGCAGGCACTGGCAGCAAACAGAGCTCCTATATTTTGTTCCCAGAAGCACCTATAGGACTTGTAGTGTGTTCATGGCAGGCACTGGCAGCAAACAGAGCTCCTATATTTTGTTCCCAGAAGCACCTATAGGACTTGTAGTGTGTTAGTCCCATCACACAGAGCTCCTATATTTTGTTCCCAGAAGCACCTATAGGACTTGAAGTGTGTTAGTCCCATCACACAGAGCTATATTTTGTTCCCAGAAGCACCTATAGGACTTGTAGTGTGTTAGTCCCATCACACAGAGCTCCTATATTTTGTTCCCAGAAGCACCTATAGGACTTGAAGTGTGTTAGTCCCATCACACAGAGCTATATTTTCTTCCCAGAAGCACCTATAGGACTTGTAGTGTGTTAGTCCCATCACACAGAGCTCCTATATTTTGTTCCCAGAAGCACCTATAGGACTTGAAGTGTGTTAGTCCCATCACACAGAGCTATATTTTCTTCCAGAAGCACCTATAGGACTTGAAGTGTGTTAGTCCCATCACACAGAGCTATATTTTCTTCCCAGAAGCACCTATAGGACTTGAAGTGTGTTAGTCCCATCACACAGAGCTATATTTTCTTCCCAGAAGCACCTATAGGACTTGAAGTGTGTTAGTCCCATCACACAGAGCTATATTTTCTTCCCAGAAGCACCTATAGGACTTGTAGTGTGTTAGACCCATCACACAGAGCTCCTATATTTTGTTCCCAGAAGCACCTATAGGACTTGAAGTGTGTTAGTCCCATCACACAGAGCTATATTTTCTTCCCAGAAGCACCTATAGGACTTGTAGTGTGTTAGTCCCATCACACAGAGCTCCTATATTTTGTTCCCAGAAGCACCTATAGGACTTGAAGTGTGTTAGTCCCATCACACAGAGCTATATTTTCTTCCCAGAAGCACCTATAGGACTTGAAGTGTGTTAGTCCCATCACACAGAGCTATATTTTCTTCCCAGAAGCACCTATAGGACTTGAAGTGTGTTAGTCCCATCACACAGAGCTATATTTTCTTCCCAGAAGCACCTATAGGACTTGAAGTGTGTTAGTCCCATCACACAGAGCTATATTTTCTTCCCAGAAGCACCTATAGGACTTGTAGTGTGTTAGTCCCATCACACAGAGCTCCTATATTTTGTTCCCAGAAGCACCTATAGGACTTGAAGTGTGTTAGTCCCATCACACAGAGCTATATTTTCTTCCCAGAAGCACCTATAGGACTTGTAGTGTGTTAGTCCCATCACACAGAGCTCCTATATTTTGTTCCCAGAAGCACCTATAGGACTTGAAGTGTGTTAGTCCCATCACACAGAGCTATATTTTCTTCCCAGAAGCACCTATAGGACTTGAAGTGTGTTAGTCCCATCACACAGAGCTATATTTTCTTCCCAGAAGCACCTATAGGACTTGAAGTGTGTTAGTCCCATCACACAGAGCTATATTTTCTTCCCAGAAGCACCTATAGGACTCGTAGTGTGTTAGTCCCATCACACAGAGCTCCTATATTTTGTTCCCAGAAGCACCTATAGGACTTGAAGTGTGTTAGTCCCATCACACAGAGCTATATTTTCTTCCCAGAAGCACCTATAGGACTTGTAGTGTGTTAGACCCATCACACAGAGCTCCTATATTTTGTTCCCAGAAGCACCTATAGGACTTGAAGTGTGTTAGTCCCATCACACAGAGCTATATTTTCTTCCCAGAAGCACCTATAGGACTTGTAGTGTGTTAGTCCCATCACACAGAGCTCCTATATTTTGTTCCCAGAAGCACCTATAGGACTTGTAGTGTGTTAGTCCCATCACACAGAGCTCCTATATTTTGTTCCCAGGAGCACCTATAGGACTTGAAGTGTGTTAGTCCCATCACACAGAGCTATATTGTCTTCCCAGAAGCACCTATAGGACTTGAAGTGTGTTAGTCCCATCACACAGAGCTATATTTTCTTCCCAGAAGCACCTATAGGACTTGAAGTGTGTTAGTCCCATCACACAGAGCTATATTTTCTTCCCAGAAGCACCTATAGGACTTGAAGTGTGTTAGTCCCATCACACAGAGCTATATTTTCTTCCCAGAAGCACCTATAGGACTTGAAGTGTGTTAGTCCCATCACACAGAGCTATATTTTGTTCCCAGAAGCACCTATAGGACTTGAAGTGTGTTAGTCCCATCACACAGAGCTATATTTTCTTCCCAGAAGCACCTATAGGACTTGTAGTGTGTTAGTCCCATCACACAGAGCTCCTATATTTTGTTCCCAGAAGCACCTATAGGACTTGAAGTGTGTTAGTCCCATCACACAGAGCTATATTTTCTTCCCAGAAGCACCTATAGGACTTGTAGTGTGTTAGTCCCATCACACAGAGCTCCTATATTTTGTTCCCAGAAGCACCTATAGGACTTGAAGTGTGTTAGTCCCATCACACAGAGCTATATTTTCTTCCCAGAAGCACCTATAGGACTTGAAGTGTGTTAGTCCCATCACACAGAGCTATATATTCTTCCCAGAAGCACCTATAGGACTTGAAGTGTGTTAGTCCCATCACACAGAGCTATATTTTCTTCCCAGAAGCACCTATAGGACTTGAAGTGTGTTAGTCCCATCACACAGAGCTATATTTTCTTCCCAGAAGCACCTATAGGACTTGTAGTGTGTTAGTCCCATCACACAGAGCTCCTATATTTTGTTCCCAGAAGCACCTATAGGACTTGAAGTGTGTTAGTCCCATCACACAGAGCTATATTTTCTTCCCAGAAGCACCTATAGGACTTGAAGTGTGTTAGTCCCATCACACAGAGCTATATTTTCTTCCCAGAAGCACCTATAGGACTTGAAGTGTGTTAGTCCCATCACACAGAGCTATATTTTCTTCCCAGAAGCACCTATAGGACTTGAAGTGTGTTAGTCCCATCACACAGAGCTATATTTTCTTCCCAGAAGCACCTATAGGACTTGTAGTGTGTTAGACCCATCACACAGAGCTCCTATATTTTGTTCCCAGAAGCACCTATAGGACTTGAAGTGTGTTAGTCCCATCACACAGAGCTATATTTTCTTCCCAGAAGCACCTATAGGACTTGTAGTGTGTTAGTCCCATCACACAGAGCTCCTATATTTTGTTCCCAGAAGCACCTATAGGACTTGAAGTGTGTTAGTCCCATCACACAGAGCTATATTTTCTTCCCAGAAGCACCTATAGGACTTGAAGTGTGTTAGTCCCATCACACAGAGCTATATTTTCTTCCCAGAAGCACCTATAGGACTTGAAGTGTGTTAGTCCCATCACACAGAGCTATATTTTCTTCCCAGAAGCACCTATAGGACTTGAAGTGTGTTAGTCCCATCACACAGAGCTATATTTTCTTCCCAGAAGCACCTATAGGACTTGTAGTGTGTTAGTCCCATCACACAGAGCTCCTATATTTTGTTCCCAGAAGCACCTATAGGACTTGAAGTGTGTTAGTCCCATCACACAGAGCTATATTTTCTTCCCAGAAGCACCTATATGACTTGTAGTGTGTTAGTCCCATCACACAGAGCTCCTATATTTTGTTCCCAGAAGCACCTATAGGACTTGAAGTGTGTTAGTCCCATCACACAGAGCTATATTTTCTTCCCAGAAGCACCTATAGGACTTGAAGTGTGTTAGTCCCATCACACAGAGCTATATTTTCTTCCCAGAAGCACCTATAGGACTTGAAGTGTGTTAGTCCCATCACACAGAGCTATATTTTCTTCCCAGAAGCACCTATAGGACTCGTAGTGTGTTAGTCCCATCACACAGAGCTCCTATATTTTGTTCCCAGAAGCACCTATAGGACTTGAAGTGTGTTAGTCCCATCACACAGAGCTATATTTTCTTCCCAGAAGCACCTATAGGACTTGTAGTGTGTTAGACCCATCACACAGAGCTCCTATATTTTGTTCCCAGAAGCACCTATAGGACTTGAAGTGTGTTAGTCCCATCACACAGAGCTATATTTTCTTCCCAGAAGCACCTATAGGACTTGTAGTGTGTTAGTCCCATCACACAGAGCTCCTATATTTTGTTCCCAGAAGCACCTATAGGACTTGTAGTGTGTTAGTCCCATCACACAGAGCTCCTATATTTTGTTCCCAGAAGCACCTATAGGACTTGAAGTGTGTTAGTCCCATCACACAGAGCTATATTGTCTTCCCAGAAGCACCTATAGGACTTGAAGTGTGTTAGTCCCATCACACAGAGCTATATTTTCTTCCCAGAAGCACCTATAGGACTTGAAGTGTGTTAGTCCCATCACACAGAGCTATATTTTCTTCCCAGAAGCACCTATAGGACTTGAAGTGTGTTAGTCCCATCACACAGAGCTATATTTTCTTCCCAGAAGCACCTATAGGACTTGAAGTGTGTTAGTCCCATCACACAGAGCTATATTTTGTTCCCAGAAGCACCTATAGGACTTGAAGTGTGTTAGTCCCATCACACAGAGCTATATTTTCTTCCCAGAAGCACCTATAGGACTTGTAGTGTGTTAGTCCCATCACACAGAGCTCCTATATTTTGTTCCCAGAAGCACCTATAGGACTTGAAGTGTGTTAGTCCCATCACACAGAGCTATATTTTCTTCCCAGAAGCACCTATAGGACTTGTAGTGTGTTAGTCCCATCACACAGAGCTCCTATATTTTGTTCCCAGAAGCACCTATAGGACTTGAAGTGTGTTAGTCCCATCACACAGAGCTATATTTTCTTCCCAGAAGCACCTATAGGACTTGAAGTGTGTTAGTCCCATCACACAGAGCTATATATTCTTCCCAGAAGCACCTATAGGACTTGAAGTGTGTTAGTCCCATCACACAGAGCTATATTTTCTTCCCAGAAGCACCTATAGGACTTGAAGTGTGTTAGTCCCATCACACAGAGCTATATTTTCTTCCCAGAAGCACCTATAGGACTTGAAGTGTGTTAGTCCCATCACACAGAGCTATATTTTCTTCCCAGAAGCACCTATAGGACTTGTAGTGTGTTAGTCCCATCACACAGAGCTCCTATATTTTGTTCCCAGAAGCACCTATAGGACTTGTAGTGTGTTAGTCCCATCACACAGAGCTATATTTTCTTCCCAGAAGCACCTATAGGACTTGTAGTGTGTTAGTCCCCATCACACAGAGCTCCTATATTTTGTTCCCAGAAGCACCTATAGGACTTGAAGTGTGTTAGTCCCATCACACATAGCTATGTTTTCTTCCCAGAAGCACCTATAGGACTTGAAGTGTGTTAGTCCCATCACACAGAGCTATATTTTCTTCCCAGAAGCACCTATAGGACTTGAAGTGTGTTAGTCCCATCACACAGAGCTATATTTTCTTCCCAGAAGCACCTATAGGACTTGTAGTGTGTTAGTCCCATCACACAGAGCTCCTATATTTTGTTCCCAGAAGCACCTATAGGACTTGAAGTGTGTTAGTCCCATCACACAGAGCTATATTTTCTTCCCAGAAGCACCTATAGGACTTGAAGTGTGTTAGTCCCATCACACAGAGCTATATTTTCTTCCCAGAAGCACCTATAGGACTTGTAGTGTGTTAGTCCCATCACACAGAGCTCCTATATTTTGTTCCCAGAAGCACCTATAGGACTTGAAGTGTGTTAGTCCCATCACACAGAGCTATATTTTCTTCCCAGAAGCACCTATAGGACTTGTAGTGTGTTAGTCCCATCACACAGAGCTCCTATATTTTGTTCCCAGAAGCACCTATAGGACTTGTAGTGTGTTAGTCCCATCACACAGAGCTATATTTTCTTCCCAGAAGCACCTATAGGACTTGAAGTGTGTTAGTCCCATCACACAGAGCTATATTTTCTTCCCAGAAGCACCTATAGGACTTGTAGTGTGTTAGTCCCATCACACAGAGCTCCTATATTTTGTTCCCAGAAGCACCTATAGGACTTGTAGTGTGTTAGTCCCATCACACAGAGCTCCTATATTTTCTTCTCAGCAGCACCCACAGGACTTCTAGTGTGTTAGTGGCATCACACAGAGCTCCTATATTTTCTTTGCAGAAGCACCCATAGGACTTCTAGTGTGTTAGTGGCATCACACAGAGCTCCTATATTTTCTTTGCAGAAGCACCCATAGGACTTCTAGTGTGTTAGTGGCATCACACAGAGCTCCTATATTTTCTTTGCAGAAGCACCCATAGGACTTCTAGTGTGTTAGTGGCATCACACAGAGCTCCTATATTTTCTTTGCAGAAGCACCCATAGGACTTCTAGTGTGTTAGTGGCATCACACAGAGCTCCTATATTTTCTTTGCAGAAGCACCCATAGGACTTCTAGTGTGTTAGTGGCATCACACAGAGCTCCTATATTTTCTTTGCAGAAGCACCCATAGGACTTCTAGTGTGTTAGTGGCATCACACAGAGCTCCTACATTTTCTTCTCAGCAGCACCCACAGGACTTCTAGTGTGTTAGTGGCATCACACAGAGCTCCTATATTTTCTTTGCAGAAGCACCCATAGGACTTCTAGTGTGTTAGTGGCATCACACAGAGCTCCTATATTTTCTTCTCAGCAGCACCCACAGGACTTCTAGTGTGTTAGTGGCATCACACAGAGCTCCTATATTTTCTTTGCAGAAGCACCCATAGGACTTCTAGTGTGTTAGTGGCATCACACAGAGCTCCTATATTTTCTTCTCAGCAGCACCCATAGGACTTCTAGTGTGTTAGTGGCATCACACAGAGCTCCTATATTTTCTTCTCAGCAGCACCCACAGGACTTCTAGTGTGTTAGTGGCATCACACAGAGCTCCTATATTTTCTTTGCAGAAGCACCCATAGGACTTCTAGTGTGTTAGTGGCATCACACAGAGCTCCTATATTTTCTTCTCAGCAGCACCCACAGGACTTCTAGTGTGTTAGTGGCATCACACAGAGCTCCTATATTTTCTTTGCAGAAGCACCCATAGGACTTCTAGTGTGTTAGTGGCATCACACAGAGCTCCTATATTTTCTTTGCAGAAGCACCCATAGGACTTCTAGTGTGTTAGTGGCATCACACAGAGCTCCTATATTTTCTTTGCAGAAGCACCCATAGGACTTCTAGTGTGTTAGTGGCATCACACAGAGCTCCTATATTTTCTTTGCAGAAGCACCCATAGGACTTCTAGTGTGTTAGTGGCATCACACAGAGCTCCTATATTTTCTTTGCAGAAGCACCCATAGGACTTCTAGTGTGTTAGTGGCATCACACAGAGCTCCTATATTTTCTTTGCAGAAGCACCCATAGGACTTCTAGTGTGTTAGTGGCATCACACAGAGCTCCTATATTTTCTTCTCAGCAGCACCCACAGGACTTCTAGTGTGTTAGTGGCATCACACAGAGCTCCTATATTTTCTTTGCAGAAGCACCTATAGGACTTCTAGTGTGTTAGTGGCATCACACAGAGCTCCTATATTTTTTTCTCAGCAGCACCCACAGGACTACCGACTACAATGGCTGGAAGACCGCCAAGGAGAGGCAGAGCGTGTAGAGCCAAGAACACAGGGCAGGCAGGCTCTGTTTCTAGTGGACGTGGCCGTGGCCGTGGACGTGGTCGTGCATCGTCATCAGCACGTGGCCATGGGACACGCGCGTCTTTGTTTTCGGCAGCTGGACATGTGGAGCCGCATCATGCTGAAGGCTTGGTAGAATGGATGACCAAGCCCTCCTCATCCTCCTCATCCTCTCTCACCCAGGCTCAGGGTACTGGCAGAGCAGCTGCCAACGCGTACTCAATGGCATCATCAGCCACCCCTTCCCTAGACCCACCATGTCCTCCTGAGGAGTCCCCCGAACTCTTTGAGCACAGTGTTGGGTACATGCTCCAGGAGGATGCCCAACGATTCGAAGGCTCGGATGATGATACCCAGCTTGAGGAAGTCAGTAGTGTGCGCGCAGAGAGAGGGGATGCTGAAGGACAGCAATCTGGCAGTACTGTTCCACCAGCTGCAGCTTACTGCCAGGTTTGCTCTAGTGGTGAAGAGGGAGGGGATGATGAGGTCACTGACTCCACGTGGGTGCCTGAAGGGAGAGAGGATGAGGAGGAGGACGAGGAGGAGGAGGATGCGGCGTCACATGTCCAACGAGGCAGGATCCCCCCTTGAGGCCAGCTAGAGGCCAGCACAGCAGCTGTACAACACCGCAGAGCTCCGCCTGTGCAGGGCGCTGCCTCTGCACGTTATCAGAAAAGTTCTTTGGTGTGGGCCTTTTTTGAGACGAGTGCATCAGATCGCACCACTGCTATTTGCAATATTTGTCTCAAGCGTATCTCGCGTGGCCAAAACATCAGCCGCTTGGGCACCACAAGCATGAGCAGACATATGTCGACCTGCCATGCAGCTCGTTGGCAGGCACACATAAAAGACCCACACCAAAGAACTAAGCGGACCTCTCCTTGCTCCTCATCAGCTGGGATCGCCATCCCCACTACACCTTCAGTCCTCTCTGAAAGCTGCTGTGAGAGGACTGAAGGTGTAGAATTAGGTGTGTCACAACCAAGTACTTGCAGTACACCGACGTCCGATTGTAGCAGGCAAATTTCCCTGCCCCAGCTGCTGGACCGTCGAAAGAAGTACACTCCCAGCCATCCACATGCCCAGCGGTTGAATGCTAGCTTGGCTAAATTGCTAGCACTTCAACTGCTGCCTTTTCAGTTGGTAGACTCGGCCCCCTTCCGTGAGTTTGTTCAATGTGCGGTTCCTCAGTGGCAGGTTCCCAAACGCCACTTTTTCTCACGGAAGGCGATTCCGTCTCTCTACCGGCATGTGGAAGGCAATGTCCATGCCTCGCTGGACAGGGCGGTCAGCGGTAAGGTGCATATTACCGCTGACTCATGGTCCAGCAGGCATGGACAGGGACGTTACCTTTCTTTCACGGCCCATTGGGTCACTCTATTGGCAGCTGGGAGGGATGCAGGACAAGGTGCAGTAGTGTTGGAGGTTGTTCCGCCACCACGCCTCCAAAACGCTACTACTGCTACTGGTTGTGACACACCTCTCTCCTCCACCCCCTCCTCTTCTTCTTCCTCCAGTGCTCTGTCCTCGGAACCAGCGGTGCTCCGTAGGCGTACAAGGGGCTACGCAAGTACGCAGGCAAAAAGATGCCATGCCGTGCTTGCGCTGGTGTGTTTGGGGGACAGGAGCCACACTGGGCCAGAGGTTCTGGCAGCTCTGCAGGGGCAGGCCGAGAGGTGGTTGATGCCACGTCAGCTTAAGCCAGGAATGGTCGTTTCTGACAATGGCACCAACCTCCTCTCTGCCCTGCGACAGGGGCAGCTCACCCATGTGCCCTGTATGGCTCACGTCCTCAACCTGGTGGTGCAGCGGTTCTTGGGCAGGTTCCCAGGCTTACAGGATGTCCTGAGGCAGGCCAGGAAAGTCTGTGTGCATTTCCGCCGATCTTATAATGCCAGTGCTCGGCTGACTGAGCTGCAAAAGGAGCTGAACCTGCCCAAGAACCGCCTAATATGTGACATGCCCACCAGGTGGAACTCAACGTTGGCCATGCTGCAGCGACTGCACACGCAGCAGAGGGCCATCAATGAGTACCTTTGCGACTACGGCACCAGGACAGGGTCAGGGGAGCTTGGTTTTTTTTCCCCACGTCAGTGGAGCATGATCAGGGATGCATGCACTGTCCTCTCACCATTTGAGGAGGCCACGAGGATGGTGAGCAGTGACAGTGCATGCATCAGTGACACTGTACCTCTTGTCCACCTGTTGGAGCATACGCTGCGTGGGATAATGGACAGGGCACTTGAGGCAGAACAGAGGCAGGAAGAGGAGGACTTCCTTGCCTCTCAAGGCCCCCTTTATCCGGACAGTGTTCCTTCTGTCCCACCCATCACACAGGAAGAGGATGAGGAGGAGGAGGAGGAGGAGGATTGTGTGAGCATGGAGGTGGAGCCTGGCACTCAGCATCAGCAGCAGCAGTCTTTTAGGGATGATGTACAGTCCCAACAAACCAGTGGACTTGTACATGGCTGGGAGGAGGTGGCTGGCGATCATGTCATCCTCAGTGACCCAGAAGACTCCGGACCGAATGCCTCAGCTAACCTACGCTGCATGGCCTCCCTGATCCTGCAAAGCCTGCGGAAGGATCCTTGTGTTCTTCGGATCAAGGAGAGGGACCATTACTGGCTGGCCACTCTCCTTGATCCACGGTACAAGGGTAAGGTTGCGGACCTTATCTTGCCGTCGCAGAGGGAGCAGAGGATGAGACATCTCAGGGAGGTCTTGCAGAAAGGTCTGTGAAACGCGTTCCCAGAAACTGGGAGGTTACAAACTCCTGGTCCTGGGCGACGAGTTGCTGAGGCTTCGGTCAGTAGCAGAAGGAGCGGTGGGGAAGGTGGACGTCTGACCGATGCGTTCAGACAATTTTTTAGTCCGCAGCCCCAAGGTATGATCGGTT
The DNA here is from genome assembly GCA_028564925.1 of Lithobates sylvaticus. Taxonomy (NCBI): domain Eukaryota; kingdom Metazoa; phylum Chordata; class Amphibia; order Anura; family Ranidae; genus Lithobates; species Lithobates sylvaticus. The sequence goes on from CM053032.1 coordinate 172,249,377, forward strand.
CCAGCAACCATCGCCAGCGTCTGATATACATGGTGCAGGAATACCTTGGGGCAAGGTCAGACTTGGACACCTTTCCCACCGAAAATCCTCTGGCTTACTGGGTCCTGAGGATGGATCACTGGCCAGAGCTTGCACAGTATGCAATTGAGCTACTGGCCTGTCCTGCCTCCAGCGTTCTTTCCGAACGCACATTCAGTGCTGCTGGAGGATTTGTCACCGATCATAGGGTGCGCCTGTCCACCGACTCGGTTGATCGACTGACCTTCATCAAAATGAATCTGTCTTGGATCACCACCAGCTACCAGGCACCTGAAGCGGATATAACAGAATAATTTATAATGTCACATCCCTTCAAGACTGCCTATGCTGATGTTGAGTGACTGTCCTCTTATGTTCACTGACTATCCTCTTCCTCCTCCTCAATGATCCATGCCACCACACCAGTGCCTAAGGCACAATTTTTCAGCCCCTGTATAACAGGGGCGTGTACTTACAATTTTTAAAAAAAATGCTTCGCAACACGTGTGACTGCTGTGCTCCAAGTACAGTATCTGTGAGGGGTTGCAGTGTTGTGGCACCAGCACCAGTGCCTAAGGCACAATTTTTCAGCCCCTGTTTAACAGGGGCGTGTACTTACAATTTTTTTAAAAAATGCTTCGCAACACGTGTGACTGCTGTGCTCCAAGTACAGTATCTGTGAGGGGTTGCAGTGTTGTGGCACCAGCACCAGTGCCTAAGGCACAATTTTTCAGCCCCTGTTTAACAGTGGCGTGTACTTACAATTTTTAAAAAAAATGCTTCGCAACACGTGTGACTGCTGTGCTCCAAGTACAGTATCTGTGAGGGGTTGCAGTGTTGTGGCACCAGCACCAGTGCCTAAGGCACAATTTTTCAGCCCCTGTTTAACAGGGGCGTGTAATTACAAATCTTGATCTAATAGTTCACAGCAGGGCCCATTCCTGCGCCCACCAATAGTAACTATGAGGGCCTACAGTCTTGTGGCAACACCGTCCACCACCACCACCACCACCACCAAAGGCCCAATTTTTCTGCCCTGTTCAACAGGTGCATGCAATTACAAATCTTGATCTAATAACTCACAGCAGGGCCCATTCCTGCGCCCACCAAGAGTAACTGTGAGAGCTTACAGTCTTGTGGCAACACCGTCCACCACCACCACCACCACCACCACCACCACCACCACCACCGCCGCCAAAGGCCCAATTTTTCTGCCCTGTTCAACAGGTGCATGCAATTAAAAATCTTGATCTAATAACTCACAGCAGGGCCCATTCCTGCGCCCACCAAGAGTAACTGTGAGAGCTTACAGTCTTGTGGCAACACCGTCCACCACCACCACCACCACCACCACCACCCCCAAAGGCCCAATTTTTCTGCCCGGTTCAACAGGTGCATGCAAGTACAAATCTTGATCTATTAACTCACAGCAGGGCCCATTCCTGTGCCCACCAGTCTTGTGGCTACACCAACATCTAATAGGGCAAATTTCTGCAGAGTATATACGCCAGGCCCCTACTTTCAAACATCCAACTTACAAACGACTCCTACTTGCAAATGGAAAGAGAAAACAGGAAGTGAGAGGAAATCTACCCCTAGGAAGGGAAATTCTATCCTGTTAGATTTAATTTGGGAAAAAAGGTATCTCCTCTCTACTGATACTTTATCACCAATCCTTGTTTCAATTAAAACCCCACTTTTCCAAAAACATTTGTCATTGGGACAGAAAGTGAGGTGACATGTTCTGAACAGATGTGCAAAGACAGCAAATGTTACAGGGGTGATAACCCCTCCCTATGTTCTCCAAAAAGCTTAAAAATAGATTTTTTTGGGATGGAGCTACACTTCATAATGTACCTGTTCAGATTCTACTTAAGAACAAACCTACAGTCCGTGTCTTGTTTGCACCGCCTATATACTGCTGTTCAGAGTATATAGGGTTGTAGGTATAGGGTTTTATTTTGGGTGCGGGGTCCCCCTTAATATCCATACAAGACCCAAAGGGGCTGGGGTGGGGGGGGGGGTGATGGGGTAGCCATGCCATTTTTCTCAAGGATTTTCAGCCATATGGCGGCCAGGACAAGACATGACATTAAAGCCGCAAGTGGTTTTAAATGGCTTCTTTTTTTCCTTTACAAATGTCATTTTGTGCAAGGACAGTTCTAAACATGGGAAACACATGCCACTTCACAGGCATACTTTAGACACCCCCCAGGTACCATATTTAAAGGAAAATTTCACTTTTTTTTTTTCACTTTATGCATCATTAAAATGACTGCTCCCGAAAAAATGTTAGTTTTTAAAAGTTCTTTTTGCATTGATATATGTCCCCTGGGGCAGGACCCGGGTCCCCAAACCTGTTTTATGACATTAACATGCATATTGGCCGTTGTAATTAGCACTTTTGATTACGAACGTTCGCGTCCATTATAACGTATAGGGTTCGAAAATTCGCGCAAACTTTCGGTCCGTTCGAAGGTTCTGGTTCAAACCGAACCCGGGGGTGTTCGGCTCATCCCTAGTAAAGAAGCCTCCGCACTCAGAATTGCTGCACTTTGATTACAAAAAGTAGTTTTCGGTGACCAATGACATATTTACAGTTTACAAGCGTTTGGCGCGGCTAAATGTGGCTTAACGCTGTACACAGCAGGAAAGCAGCTTGAAAACACCTATGCCACTTACAGCTCCTAAAAGCCTGTGTGTGCATTTACACATGGAATAACATGGAGAGACGTTTTTGAGCTACAAAAAAAACACCTGACACTCCTAAAAGCGACGGTAAAAACGCCCTGTGTGCATGAGGCCTTAAAGTTAATTCACTAAAGAACACACACATTCCTTATGTATCACATGCCAGTAGGCAGCAGGTATTTTAGCAATGTGCAAAATAACAATAAAGGGGAACTCTGCACTGTGCAGTAAGGGCTCATGCACACAGGACATTTTTACAGCTGCTGTTAGGGGTGTCTGACGTTTTTTTTAACTGCCCCTCAATGTTAGCCTGTCTGTCCATGCACACATAAAGTTTCAGAGGCGTTTGAAGGCATAAGCTTTAAGGGGCAGTAGCAAAAAACAACAGCCTGTGTGTCCAGAAGCAGAGACTATTGAGCTGTAAAAAACAAGGCTAAATGCTGTAACAAGGCGTTTTTAGGCGTTTTTACATTATAGGGAGTGTTTTTACTGAACAAATGCCAAAAAAATGGCAAAGCTAAAAAATGCAGAAAAACGCTCATAAACGCCATTCAAAAACGTGGCAAATCACTTTTTTAACGCTGCTTTTTCCTGGCATTTTTTAACCACCTGATTACTGGGCACTTAAACCCCCCTCCTGTCCAGACCAATTTTCAGCTTTCAGTGCTGACTCACTTTGAATGACAATTGCGCGGTCATATAACACCAAATGAAATTTTTATCATTTTTTTTCCCACAAATAGAGCTTTCTTTTGGTGGTATTTAATCACAGCTGGGGTTTTTATTTTTTGCTAAACAAACAAAAAAAGATGGGAAAAAAAAAAATCATGTTTAATAGTTTGTTACAAAATTAAAAAAAAACCTGTTTGCAAGGTAATTTTTCTGCTTCATTGATATGCGCTGATGAGGCCGCACTGGTGGGCACTGATAGGCTGCACTGGTGGGCACTGATAGGCTGCACTGGTGGGCGCAGATAAGGTGGCACTGGTGGGGACAGATAAGTTGGTACTGATGGGCACAGAAAAGATGGCACTGATGGGCACGGATGGGTGGCACGGATGGGTGGCATGGATGGGTGGCACGGATGGGCACTGATAGATGGCACTGATGGGCACTGATAGATGGCACTGATAGGTGGCACTGATAGGTGACACTGATGGGCACTGATAGGTGGCACTGAGGGGGACTGGTAGGGGACACTGATGGGCACTGGTAGGTGACACTGATGAGCACTGGTAGGTGACACTGATGAGCACTGGTAGGTGACACTGATGTGCAGCACTGTAAAGGCACATTGTGGGCACTGGCACTGTGGGCACTGACAGGTGGCACTGTGGGCACTGACAGATGGCACTGTGGGCACTGACAGGTGGAGCTAGTGGGCACTGGAAGGGGGCACTTTTATAGGGCACAGGTGGGCACCATGGACCCTGGGCACATTGCAGTGAGAGGGACTGATGTCCCTCTCACTGCCGCCGGTGATCGGCTTTTCTTTTTCTCCTCGCACAGCGCGAGGAGAAAAAAAAAAGCCGATTACCGGCTCTGTTATTATCACATGATCAGCTGTCATTGGCTGACAGCTGATCACGTGGTAAGGGGTCGGGTTCGACCCCTTACTCGGATCTGTGATCCAGCGAGTCTCACAGACTCGCTGATCACAGAGCGCGCAGCGCGCACCCTTCAGGGGGGGCGCAGGCCGCTCGTGGCCAGGACAACGTCAATAGACGTTGTCCCGGCATCTTAGATCCTCGCTGTAGCCGTCATTCGGCTATAGCGCGGATCTCAGGTAGTTAAATGTCCTGTGCGATTTAGGCCTTAATTGAAAATATACAATGTATTAGTGTAGAAATGTTTTGCCCTGAGCTCAGGAATGAAAATAAATTGTAACACTAGTTTTGTGGTATTTCTGTGTGCATTTATTTCTTCCTCTGGTGCAGTGCTAACATGCAAAAAGAAAAAATTATTTGGAAAAACACCCAAAAAAAAAAACCCCCCTTAAATTTAGGTGATAAATATAGTAAAACTAAAAAGAATTAACGCATTCGGTAAATAACAAGTTTTTTAGTGAATTGACTACTTTTGAGATAAATGCTGCATGAGCTATTTTAACTCAAAAATGAATGCAGTATTTATTTCTTAGTGAATTGACCCCAAAGTCAGAAGCAGGAGCTAGGGTTTGACAGCCAAAGCACGTAGTCAGAGAAGCCAGGTGTCATTGCCAGAAAGTAAGTCCCAAAAACAAAGGCCAGCCCTAAATGCATACGTTTCACTGGGCTAAATGAGAGAAATCTAATAGACTCCACCATCCATGCTATCCAACGTGGATAGAGAAAGCTTCCCTGCTGGCTAATGTATTTAGACACCCGGCTACCACAGTTTCCTGCTTGCCCCAATAGTGGCTGCATCTAATTGGATGCAATCACTGTTTGGCTGACAACTTTCCACCCAGCTACTTTAATTATTTCCTCAATTTGTTTATTCAGTATGTGAATAAAGTGCTTTTTCTTAGTGGGTAACCCCATAGCAGTTTTACAGATACACATATATATATATATATACACACACACACGTGATCTGGCTTTTCCGGTTAGGGGGCATGCATGCATTCCGCCAGCTGTGGAGCGGGAGCCCAGCGACATCGAGTCTGCGGTACCCGTAGATGATTGATCAGAGAGGCAGAACGGCGGTCTGCCTATGTAAAAGTCAAATTACGGTTATTGGGATTTTTTTTTTTACCAAAAATATGTAGCAGGATCCACATTGGCCTAAATTTATGAAGAAATGTTTTGTTTTTTGTTTTTTTATTGGATATGTTTTATAGCAGAAAGTAATAAATATGTGTTTTTTTTTTATCAGTTTTCTGGTGAAAAAAATGTATTTGGGTACGTCTCATGACTGCAGAATTTTCAGGTAAAGTAAGGCAGTGCTGTATCGCAAAAAATGGCCTGGTCATGAAGGGGGTAAATCTTTCGGCGGTCATGTGGTTAATCATCCACAATTCATTATATTTCCCCCCAAAAATGAAAATTTTAAAATCGGTAAATTAATAAGAACCCCTAGCAATTATTACCAATATAAGTGCTAATCAAACAATGTCCATAAATATCATCCATTTATACACTCCACTTTTAAAGTGAATTGTGGAACTCCTAAATCTGACATTCGCTTTATGTACAAAGTTATTTCCAGTGCAATAAAATGAATTGTGCAACAATTACTGCATTCTTTCTTCAACATGATCCCAAACCCCAGTTCCCATAGGCATTACACACTTTACCTGCATTACACACTTTACCACTTGTACATTACCTGGTGCTCTGATGTTATAAACAGATAACACTTTTTGAGCCAATTACCATGGCAAGCCTATTTACATAGACTAGCTTTGACCTTTTGTTGAATTATATTAATGATTAACTGAGTGGTGTCTTACACCTTCATCTGTCGGTCATAGTGTATTTTAAACTGAGTCTGCAGCAGTGTTCCTGTGCTTGAAAAGTTATCTCATTGAGTAGGCATTATTCCATTATTATGTTGGAAACTTGGCATACAAAGTAAATTTAAGAATATCCTAGCTTTACTGCTTACTTCATATTAGCATGAGGGGAGCAATTTAATTCTGTAAAAATGAATCCTGTAGAAAACATAGTACTAGAACAATGAAAGTCCAAATATACATTTCTAAAAACTTACTAGATCAAATCAAGGTGTATAAAAACATTGTTTTTTTAATGCCTTGCGTGTGTCTAACTTTAATTGTACATTAGTGCTAGCACAAGAGTAGGGTGATATTGGCAGCTTGCTTTAGGCCAACCATACACGGAGCAAATTTCTTTCCTGCAACCAATAACACAGACAGTGTTGATGCGGGGATCTCTCCTGCCAGGCCATTGTATTCTTCCAGTGGGGGAGGGCGGGGGAAGCCTTCCCCACTGGGAGAAGACAGTGATTATCGTTAGCGGCTATAGCAGCTGCTAGTGATAATCGCAAGAGAATCTGGCAGGCTGGTTGTACCCATGTTGATTGATCAATCAACTTGGTACATTCATCCTGCCCATTAACGATTCGAATCGTTTCCTTCTGCCAGTTCCTGCTGAACCGTGTATGGCCGGCCTTAGAGAAGTGCAGTAGCGTAAGAAGACAATGACATTCCCAGCCCTGTTTGGGAAGTGAAACTAGACAGCCCGGAAGCAAAGAGAGGCAGGGAATGGCTAGTTAAAGAGGAGCTCCAGCCCCCCCCCCCTCCCCCACACAAAAAATGTAAAGTTTGCAGCTACAAATACTGTAGCTGCTGACTTTTACTATTAGGGCACTTACCTGTCCAGGCATCGCGTGGTGTCCTCACCCAAGCCGATTCTTGAATCGGCTCCCAGGGGCTGGCATCGCCATCTAAGGCAAGGGGAACCGGTAGCTTCACACCTGGTTTCCCACCTGGTTTCGCTGTGCTTTCTCAATGGGCCGGCTGTGGTGAGGGCCAAGTTTCCGGGCTGAGTTTGCCACCCCAAACTCAGCAGAAAGTCAGCTCACCCAGGATGTTTCTTGGAGCCATGGGATCTGACTCCTGAACCCAGCACAGACATTGCCATTGTGGACATCAAATCTCACGCGAGTCACAGTGAGGGCCAAAGCGAACTGGAAGAGGAAAAAAGTATTTGGGAGCCTCTTGTTTGTGCATGTAAGCATTCTTGAAATCTTTCTTCAAATGTGTATACATGTCGAGTGTTTAGTTGTCATTATGAACAAAAATATTGTGTGTGTGTAGCAGACCCACAGCACACCATAATAGTTAGCTGAAGAACATATTATCACCTCATGTAGCAATTAAGGTACATTTACGCTATTGGAGCAAGTGGCCAAAATAAAGCCCATTTGGGAACATATTAGACATATAAGAAACACAGACAACAGTAGTTCAAATGAAATAGGAGTTTATGATCTACAAAAAAAATTATAAATGACCAGCTACAATTTGCTGCCAAGCCACTGCCCCTCTACCCACAAAATATTTCAGGTATTTCTGCCGTAAATTTTGGCCAATTTGTGAGGGCAATTCAGCACTGGCATTTTCAATAGCCGTCAGCACGCCCACAGATGGATAAGCTGCAGCCTCTTCAGCTGGGCCTGCCGCTGCAGGGTCCACGTCACTTGGCAGTGAGGCTAAGTAGCTAGTAGCATTCCTTCTTAAAAAAATTATGTAGAATACTGCAGCACAGGACCACATGGTTTATCTTGTAGAGTGCCAGGTTGATTGGAGTCAAAAACAGCCTGAAACGAATCGATAGGATGCCAAAGGTGTTTTTGACCACCCTTCTGGCACGAGAGAGCCTGTAATTGAAGTTTCTCTGCTCTGTGCTGAGGTCCCTCATAGGAAAAGGCTTCATCAGATGTTCCCCCAGAGCAAAGGCTTCATCTGCCACAAAACAAAATTGAGGTCCTCAACATTCTGCTCAGCAGGTGGCAAGTTTAAGGTGCCATTCTGGACCGCTTGTAGAATTCTGCATAATCGCTCCTCCATCAGAGTTCTTCCCAACATCCAAATACAAGAACTCGTAGTTGGCAGACACTACAGCTAGCATGACTATGCTGAAAAAGCCCTTATAGTTAAAATAATAGGTGCCAGAGTTGGGTGGTGGTACAATCCGGACATGCTTGCCATCAATAGCACCACCACAGTTGGGAAAAATGCCACTGATGATGGAACTGGGCTGCAGTGTCCTGCCATTGCTCTGGGTTAGAAGGAAACTGTGGATTTAAAAAATGAATTACTACTTCTGCACATAACATTGCAAGCAGATTTGACACAAACATGCTTAGCCAACATAAGGATACACTTAAATGAGTATTTAAAGACAAAAGTGGAAGGTCAACTTATCTGATCCCCCCCCCCCCCTCTGGTGGCCCATTAGACAAATTTTAGGGGGGGGGGGTAATGGGTAGATGTTTTGGACAGGTAACCCTCTCCACATGATAGCTGTTTGCATAAAAAAATCTGTGATACTTTGGCCAGCCCCTCCTTACACTATTGGCAGCCCAATAGACAGGTAAGAAGTGTCATAATCTAAAAAGCTGGAAACACACTGTCCAAATTGCAGCACATTTTGACATTATGATTTAACAAGTCAATATAATAGGAGACAAAAACTTAATAAGTTTCAATTTGTAGGTAATCAGGCAGGCTCTTGCACTACGTGGTTTGGTGAATTTATACAGAAATTTGAACACAAAAGAGGGATAGTGTGTGTAAGCTCTCACGCTAGTTTTTTCCTTTCTCACGCTAACGTGTGAAAGTTTTACCAGAATTGCTGAGAACATTGTCAAGGACATATATTGCGTGGAACATTCTTAGAATTGGAATTGTGACGTTGAGTCTGAATTCAGAAATATTATGAATATCTTGCAGATCAATATTGATTGTATAACAAAATGCTTGAATGTGATTGGTTGTTCATGGGGCGTTCCCCCTATGCAACCCCTTTTTTTCCTTTCTCACGCTAACGTGTGAAAGTTTTACCAGATATGCTGAGAACATTGTCAAGGAAATATATTGCGTGGAACATTCTTAGAATTGGAATTGTGACGTTGTGACGTTGAGTCTGAATTCAGAAATATAATGTATATCTTGCAGATCAATATTGATTGTATAACAAAATGCTTGAATGTGATTGGTTGTTCATGGGGCGTTCCCCCTATGCAACCCCTTTTTTGATTATTGCATATACTCTGTAGAGCTGGAAATAAACTGTATTCTAGATCAACCATATACTATGTATGGTCTACAGTGTCCGGACAGAGAGAGTTTTTTCCATTGACCGTCAAAGTCCAGCTGAGGGAAAGAGAGGCGGAAGCAGAGGACCTAACAGTGTGTATGGGTTTTGCAAAGTCAGCAGATAGAGTATTTGGATCTGTTGACTTAGCATTTTTTTTTCGGGGGGGGGGGGGGGTTCCAAATAAGTTTGGGCCCAAAAAAAAGGCCTCTTGCACTCTGCCTGAATTTGAGGACAACAATAAAATGTGTACACATTTTAGGGGTTGTTTAGGGTAAGCCCCAAAATGCAGCATTGTTAAGTTACTAGGCTAGTTGTGTATGAGCCCAGGATAGTATGCTGGGGAGGTTAGTGAAGGAAAAATGCATGTAGGCCAAAAAAGGAGCAGGAAAAGCTTACAGCATGCATGAGGACAAAGAGGACATTCACAGCATATTACAATATTGATAATTATGTAATCAACAAATTATTAAAATACATTAGCAAACAAATACATAGAATGTGATCCTAAAGGTAAAAACTTACCCTAATATAGTCCTTCTACAGGATCTGAATAATGGCTGAGCAGGTCTCTGGGGGGAGATCCCAGTCGTAAACTTGAGGTCCTGGAGACTTCTCCCCCGTCGCCAAGTACCACAAGGTGGCTCTGAGCCTTTGCTCTGGAGTGATGGAAAGCCTCATACATTTGTCCTGCTTCTTAGGGGGGTGACCAATGCCAAGAGTTAGTGAAAGCAGGGGTCCGTCATCCGGAGATAACTCCGAAAATCTTACGGATTATTCTCCTGGAGCTCCCGCAGCATATGACATGACACGATTAAGCAACCAATTTTTGGTCCAAGAACTCCTCCTCCTGTTCCTGGACTGCACTGAACTTAGGTCAAAGCAATAACTCCTAGCCCAATAATCACACGTTCTCTCCTCCAATTTCGCAACATGCCTGGTTGACATAGAAATAAAAAACTGCGCCAAGGTTAAAAGAGACTACTATGAGAAGAGAAATGAGAGGATATCCAATTCGCATTGGCAATAAGTGTATCCAATCATTTGGCACTTAAAACAATACTGACAAGAGATGTTCAATTTGCCTTCATAGTGACATTGGCATAAGCAAAAAAGAGTTCTACAAGTCAATAGATCGTGCGAATCAGGATGTTCACAAAAGTGTCCAAGAAATATAACTAAAGATGCTTTAGTAGGTGGTCCTCATGACGATAGGTTAATCCTTGTGTACATAACACTTTTCACCACACCACTGTGCTCCACATATAACGGGGTGCCACCACCTATATGTAGGCTAGACATGTGCACAACAAAAAAATTTGTTTATTTTCGTTTCGTTTTTTTCGTTTCAGAAAAAAAATCGTTTTTTTTTTTTTTCGTTTCGTTTTTTTAGTTTCCGTTGATTCGTAACGATTCGTACATTCGTAAGTAGTCGGTGTTCGGATTCGTAACGATTCGTACATTCGTAAGTCGTCGGTGTTCGTATTCGTAACGATTCGTACATTCGTAAGAGTTATTTTTATGTTGATTCTTTTTTTCGTTAGTTTAATTTTCGGATGCATTCGTATTTATTCGTACATTCGTAACATTCGTAACATTCGTAGATTCGTAATCGGAGCATAATTCATAATTTTATGTAATGTGTATGCTTTTATTATATTTTAATAATTTATGAATCGAAAAAAAAAGTTACGAATCGAAAAAAAAAGTTACAAATGTACGAATTTTTTTGTTCAATAGAGACACGGAAAATTACAAATCGAAAAAAATAAAAAAAAAAGGTTACGAATCGAAAAAAAAAAGTTATGAATCGAAAAAAAAAAGTTACGAATCGAAAAAAAAGTTACGAATGTACGAATTTTTTTGTTCAATAGAGACACGGAAAATTACAAATCGAAAAAAAAAAAGTTACGAATCGAAAGAAAAAAGTTACGAATCAAAAAAAAAAGTTACGAATCGAAAAAAAAGTTACGAATGTACGAATTTTTTTGTTCAATCCATTCGAAGCACGTTTAGCAGCACCATTGTAAGGGACACGGGAAATTACCAATTCAACAAAAAAAAAAAGTTACGAATGTACGAATTTTTTCGTTCGTTATCGTTTTTCGGATTTTCTTCATTAGTACATTCGTTGTTTCTAATTCGTTTTTTTCGGATTTTCGTTGTTTTTCGGATTCGTTCGATTCGAATGATTCGTTAATCGGATTCGTACGATTCGAACGATTCGTTACGATTCGTTATTTGGATTCGTACGATTCAAATGATTCGTTCATTCGTACGAAAACGAACGAACGAAAAAAGCGAAAAAAAAAGAAAAACTAAAAAAAACTAAACGAATTGCACATGTCTAATGTAGGCTCCTTACCAGATGAAAGGTAAAAAACAGCACTCAGATTGAGCCCTGGGCCAGGATCCGGACACCTGATGGGAATACACCTCAAAAGATTTCTTCCAAGGGTCAGCTGTTTGGAACTTTGGACTCCAGAAGGGGCACCATACCATATATCAGGGGTGCCCAACCTTTTGAAGAGCGAGGGCCACTTAAGCGAATTGGTAACTGGTCGCGGGCCACAATGAGCGGATACAGCCTACCCTACTCTATGGGCCCTCTGCTCCAATCCGATTCGCCCAGGCGGAAGGGGCAGATCTCTTTCTATTTTTTTTTAGGTAGGCGGGTGTAAACAGACACAAGTCCATTTACATCTGCTTCTCCATAGAGGTGAATAGTAAGTATGATTGGGTCGGACCAATCATGTGAAAGGGGCCTAAGGCTGCTTTCACACTGATGTGCTGCGATTTGCCCAAACCGCGGGTGCGGCGCAGTGAACCTGTGGATTTTCTGAGGGTTTGCTGCACTTTGCCGTAAACTTCTATTATATTCTGCAGGTGTGGCACACTTTCTGAAGGCTCAACAAGTCCGCAGGTAAAATCAGAAGTATATGGGTCAATGCAGGTAACCCGCAGCTGCACTGCACCTGTGGATCAGTTTGAAAGCAGCCCAGTAACCACTGCAAAAGAGATATATACTGTGAATTTAGTAGTAAACTTACCTTTAATAACCGTCTTCCATTCTGGTATCGCTGGCTGTTGCTGTCCCAGGTGGAGTGCATTTGGTATCACTTCACCTGTGACAGGAGTGGGTACTATACAGGAAGCATTGGCCTATGTGGCTCTGCTCTGCAGCCACTTGCTTCCACTACAAGCGGCTTCATTCGCAAAACTGCTGCTCTGGGATGGCGGGTCGGCAACCCATGATCTGGGCCACATCTTAGAGCAGGAGGTCGAGGGCCACATCAGAGGGCTCCGCGGGCCACATGTGGCCCCCGGGCCACTGGTTGGGCACCCCTGCCATATATAAATGGACAATCTCAGCACTCAGTGGATCATCCAGTTAATAACACACAGGGACAGAGTGTTTTTTTTTTCCTTTCCCTGTGTGACGTCAGAGTGTGACGCAGGGTGGTAATAAGCTGAACTCCGTAGCCGAGCTCCTCAGAAGCTCAGCGAGACAAGGTGTAGAAATTATTCTAGATCTATTTTGAGCAAGAGCATTTAACTTCATATAGACACTTTTTATAAGTGTTAAAAGAGCTTTTTCATTGCTGGATTCAAATTTCATTCGGATCTCATTTGAATTTCATTCGGAGAAAAGATCTAATTGCATGTTATTACCTGGATGCACCGCTGAGTGCTGAGATTGTCCATTTATATATGGTATTGTGCCCCTTCTGGAGTCCAAAGTTCCAAACAGCTGACCCTTGGAAGAAATCTTTTGAGGTGTATTCCCATCAGGTGTCCGGATCCTGGTCCAGGGCTCAATCTGAGTGCTGTTTTTTACGTTTCATCTGGTAAGGAGCCTACATATAGGTGGTGGCACCCCGTTAGATGTGGAGCACAGTGGTGTGGTGAAAAGTGTTATGTACATAAGGATTAACCTATCGTCATGAGGACCACCTACTAAAGCATCTTTAGTTATATTTCTTGGACACTTTTGTGAACATCCTGATTCGCACGATCTATTGACTTGTAGAACTCTTTTTTGCTTATGCAATGTCACTATGAAGGCAAATTGAACATCTCTTGTCAGTATTGTTTTAAGTGCCAAATGATTGGATACACTTATTGCCAATGCGAATTGGATATCCTCTCATTTCTCTTCTCATTGTAGTTTCTTTTAACCTTGTCGCAGTTTTTTATTTCTATATTACATTGTGTGTTTATCTCACCATTCTGCAGCCGGTTTTAGTGTTATTTTATTTTTAGTTGGTATGATTGTGTGCACATGTTTGGGTTAGCGCGTTTTTTTGCCCTCATTTATTCCATGGCTGGTTGACAAATGACTGTTCAGAAACAAACTGAAAAGTGTAAATCAACACTCACCAAACTTCTATTAACACGAAATTAGCAGAAGGAGCTCAAAGGGTGGCGCTTGAGAAATTAACTTCCTCTTTATAGTTTCGTAGTACGTCTAGTACGTCACTATGTTTGTGTTGTCAACGGTTGACGGTTGTGTACCATTAGTATGCAAGACAAGATCCTGGCACACGCCCTTGAGACAAAAATCAGATGCTCGGTTGGCCAACAATCGTATTGTGTATACAAGGCTTTACACTCCATGTTAATTGGAGAGAGGTAATTGTGGCTGTAACAGGGTTGGGTCTCTGAAGATAGACTTCTGCTTTCACAGAGAGGAGCAATCCTTATCTTCACCCTGTGGTAAGGATTCTCACTCTTAAACCAGTGCAGAAGTACACCTAAATAAACTGCCATAACACATTTAAAAAACAACAGTCTGTTTATTGTTGTACCCTTGGCATGGGTTTGTGCAGCCTGTTGCATTAGGGTGTGCACCACAAAGCTCAAACACACATACCTTTCTTTCCAAAAAAATTATTGGTCTTGGGAACCCCACAAAATATTTCTCTGCAGACTCAGCTGCACTGGACAGTGAATGAATGGGAAGTGCTCTGTGCTGAGCGGCTTCCTGTTCATTCACAGACTGAAGGGGTTGTAAATATAGTTTACTATGCTTCATTTATGAATAGACACAGTGAGCGAGTGTGTTTACTGTGTTCATTTAGAAAAGGAAGGGGCCGGTAAATTACATACAGTGCATCCAGAAAGTATTCACAGCGCTTCACTTTTTCCACATTTTGTTATGTTACAGCCTTATTCCAAAATGGACTGAATTATTTATTTTCTCAAAATTCTACAAACAATATCCCATAATGACAACGTGAAAGAAGTTTGTTTGAAATCTTTGCAAATTTATTAAAAATATAAAATGAAAAAATCTCATGTACATAAGTATTCGCAGCCTTTGCCATGACACTCAAAATGGAGTTCAGGCGCATCCTGTTTCCACTGATCATCCTTGAGATGTTTCTACAACTTGATTGGAGTCCACCTTTGGTAAATTCAGTTGATTGGACATGATTAGGAAAGGCACACACCTGTCTATATAAGACCCCACAGTTTACATGCATGTCAGAGCACAAACCAAGCCATGAAGTCCAAGGAATTGTCTGTAGACCTCCAAGACAGGATTGTATTGAGGCACAGATCTGGGGAAGTGTACAGAAACATTTCTGCAGCATAAATGGAAGAAGTTTGGAACCACCAGGACTCTTAATAGAGCAGGCTGCTCAGCCAAACTGAGCGATAGGGGGAGAAAGGCCTTAGCCAGGGAGGTCAACAAGAACCCGATGGTAATTCTGACAGAGCTCCAGTGTTTCTCTGTGGAGAGAGGAGAACCTTCCAGAAGAACCATCTCTGCAGCACTCCCCCAATCAGGCCTGTATGGCAGAGTTGCCAGACGGAAGACACTCATTAGTAAAAGGCACATGACAGCCCGCCTGGAGTTGCCAAAAGGTACCTGAAGGACTCTCAGATCATGAGAAACGAAATTCTCTGGTCTGATGAAACAAAGATTGAACTCTTTGGCCTGAATGGCAAGCGTCATGTCTGGAGGAAACCAGGCGCCGCTCATCACCTGGGCAATACCATCCCTACAGTTAAGCATGGTGGTGGCAGCATCAGGCTGTGGGGTTTTTCAGCAGCAGGAACTGGGAGACTTGTCAGGATTGAGGGAAAGATGAATACAGAAATGTACAGAGACATCCTTGATGAAAATTGCTCCAGAGCGCTCTTCACTTAGACTGGGGCCAAGGTTCATCTTCCAACAGGACAATGACCCTAAGCACACAGCCAAGATAATAAAGAAGTGGCTACGGGACAACTCTGTGAATTTCCTTGAGTGGCCCAGCCAGAGCCCAGACTTGAACATCTCTGGAGAGATCTCAAAATGGCTGTGCACCAGCGCTCCGCATCCAACCTGATGGACCTTGAGAGCTCTTGCAAAAAATTATGTGAGAAACTGCCCAAAAAAAGGTGTGCCAAGCTTGTAGCATCGTACTCTAAAATACTTGGGGCTGTAATTGGTGCCAAAGTGCTTCACGAAAGTATTGAGCAAAGGCTGTGAATACTTGTGTACATGGGATTTTTTTCATTTTTTTATTTTTAATAAATTTGCAAAGATTTCAAATAAACTTCTTTCATGTTGTCATTATGGGGTATTGTTTGTAGAATTTTGAGGAAAATAATGAATTTAATCCATTTATGAACAAGGCTGTAACATAACAAAATGTGTGAAAAGTGAAGTGCTGATACTTTCCGGATGCACTGTATTCACTAGCCGCTTCCCCTGCTAACCATCCTGAAACATCCCTCACAGCAGCTGGGGGGAGAGGGGAGGAGGGAAGCCAGCAGCACTAAAGGGCGGTGTGCCCAACAAGAGGGGAGAAGCCCAGGTAGTAGGTGGAATCGGCACTGCACATAGTGATTAGGGTGTGCCCAAGCACACCTGGCACACCCCCTGTGCACGCCTTTGACCCTTGATATGTTACACTGTTCCCCCTAATAGGTGGTGCTATTTGGTACAGTCTGTAGCTAGGCACAACCCTCTCTGCTGCTGAGCTGTCTAGTTTCACTTTCCAAATAGAGATGGAGATGGGAAGTCATTATCTTTTTACATTTCAAAGGACTGGAAATGTATTCTCTGTACTGCACACCTTTTCCTGCATTTCTCTGTACTTACCTGAGGTATTCTGGATTCAACTGTGTGAAGAGTTAAGCTGTGTGTGGATTCTGCCAATTCAGCAAGTGGTCATACTGTAAACACTGACTGGGGATGTTTGTCATTGCAGACATCAGAATTTAAAAAAGTTCTTTTGTGCCCTGGTTTGAGCTACTACATTTTCAGAAAAGCTTTTTAAGGGCTCCTTCACACTGGATATTTTATCAGGCATTTTGCTACATATTCCAGCGCATGGAAAATACAATCAAAAGTTAAAGCCCATTGTTTAACAGAACCATTTCACACAAATGCATTGTGATGTAATGTGTTTGCATCAAGGGTGCATTGAATTGGATTTTACCAACCATAGAGGAAACTGATAGAACAGTTTCCTCCAAATTAAGGAATCCTCCTGGAGCCTCTCAACCTGCCTATTTGAGAATCCTGAGCAACATACCTGATCACAGCTGACTGCGCTGTCACACTAATATTAAAAAAATAAATTAATAAAAATTCCATAAATATATAACATAGTTTGTAGACGCTATAATGTTCACGTAAACCAATCAATATACGCCTATTGGGACTGTTTTTAAACATGTAGCAGAATATATATTGATCTGAATTAATGAAGACATTTGATTTTTATTTTTTTATTTTATTGGATATGTTTTATAGCAGAAAGTAAAAAATATTGTTTGTTTATTTTTCAAAATTTTCAGTCTTTTTTTGCTTATCGCGCAAAAAATAAAAAAAGACAGAGGTGATCAAATACCACCAAAACTAGCATTTTCAAAAGTTAAAGTGATTGTACACCCTCGTTTTTTTTTCCAATGGTTTTTATTGAAATCAAGTTTTGACAGACAAGGGTCCTCAACGATACAAGTTTTGTGTCAACAACAGTGTTACAATAGTGGGTCTCAGATCAGTGCGAATGGATCATTATATAACTGTACTAAAACAAAGGTACTAACCCTGTCCATTCCTGTCCCATAAACAAAGTGATGGGTCATGAGATGCCTAGAACTCACTGATCGATAAAACTGTTCACTGTATACCTAACGATAGTATTATTAACGTTTATAACAAGTCAAGGCTATTCTGGTATGATCCCGAAAAGCCTTGCAGAAAAAAAAGAGGGGGAAGACAGAACAGTGAAATTCCCCATAAAGGGATTATCGTGTGGTGGAACCGGATTTCCCAGCTTAAAGTCATAGTAGCAAACTTAGTTATTAAGTATACGCTGGGATTAATGTACTTTAGAGCCCACTAGCAAACATATGGGAACCCAACTAAGGGTTTGAAAAAAAAAAAGTTTGAATGAAGAAATGAAAGAAGAGAAAAAGAGGAAGAGAAGAAAAGAGAGAAGAAAAAAAGAAAAAGGGGGTGTGCGATCGATCTCCATGCTCCAGACTACTGACCTCTCCCCCCCCCCCCCCCGCTCCTCGCGTTGACTGGAGATATCTAATCCAAGGTTTCCAAGCACTTTCAGACCGATTTTGTTGGTCACGAAGAATACTAGTTCATTTTTCATTTATCATGATCCAGGAAATTTTGTTTTTCACGAATGCTAAATTTATCAGAGGGGTTTTCCATGCTCGCGCTATGGTGATCTTAGCTGCCAAAAAGATGAGGGACCTGAGGTGTCTGGGAAGTTCATGCAAAAGATCAGAAAATAAGGCTGTCTTAACATTTTTAGGTATATTCACTCCAGTCACAGAATAAACCAAGTTAAAAATTCTTATCCAAAATCTTTTGACTTTTGGGTATGTCCACCAGGTGTGGAGCATTGTGCCCTCTTGACCACACCCCCTGAAACAGAGAGGCGATGCATCTGGGTAGATATTAGTTATCCGCGCCGGAACGAGGTACCATCGTGACAATACCTTGTAAGTCGCCACCACCAGAGAAGTGTTCAAAATTCCCTTGTGCACCATGGTCGACCACTTGGACCAAACATCCTCGTCAATAGTCTCCCCCAGGTCTGCGTCCCAAGCTAATTGATAGGAAAGTTTAGAGCCTTGGTCTGTTAGCAAAACATACAACTCCAAAATACTACCCGTGTCCCAGGCCCTCCTAGGCATTTATTTTCATAACATTTTCTAGTAGTAATGTCCCCCTGGTCTCGACAAAGCGATTGTAAAAAATGGGTAATTTGTCAGAGTCTAAACTACTCCGTCGAGGGCATTTCTAAAGTGTCTCGAAAATAGGAGGGCTTTTTAATGCCCTTATGATCTATGAAATGTGCTATCTTGTATAAACCTTTATTGATTCACCATACAATCTGTTGTAGATGTTGTCCTGGGGGAAAGTGCAGATTTCCGAAAATGGGGGCCACTGGGGTATGGGGTGACTTCAGAGAATATGTTTTGCACATCCTGTCCCAGAGGCCCAGTGAGTGAGAGAGGGGCTCAGAATGGCTTTACGATCCCTAGGGGGTAGCCACATTAGAAGGTCTATAGGGAGTGGAGAACTTACCTGTGCCTCTAGATTCGCCAAATCAGGGCAGTAGGTTGTAGAAAATATTTGGTAAAGTTGCACCAACTGGGCCGCTCTATAATAACGCAAAAAGCGTGGTACCCCCAATCCACCCTGCCCCTTTGAGACATTCAAGGAAGATCGAGCCACTCTGCAACCTCCCTGGCTCAAGATAATTTTGAAAATCAATGATTGCAGTTGTTTTAAAAATTGTTGCAGGAACTGGTATCGGTAGGGAACTAAAATAATAAAGAACTCTGGGAAGAGTCATCATTTTAATGGCACCTATTCTGCCCATCCAAGAAAGACTATGGTTCTGCCAATTCTTTAAATCTTCTGTAGTGGAAGAGAGAAGAGGGGCATAATTGGCCTTATATAGGGTGGATACGTCCAGGGTTTACTCCTAGGTAGGGGAGGGTCTGTTTACACCACCGAAATGGAAAGGAAACATGTATAGAGGTCAGGGTTGAGGCAGATATATTAATATCCATTACCTCTGATTTAGATTGATTGACCTTCAGGCCTGATAGCGCTCCAAATTTAGAGAGAAGTGAAGCCAAATTAGGTAGGGTCGTGACAGGGTCAGTGATGAATAATAAAAGATCATCCGCAAATAATGCGCATTTATGATCTCTGCCTCTGCTTAAAGTGGAGTTCCACCCACTTTTACAACTCTTCAGCATCCCTCACTAAACTGCACTGTAAACAAATTGGATATTTTTTTTATTTTTTTTTCAGCACAGACTGGATATCTGCTGTATTCATTTTTCACTTCCTCCTCCCTGGCCGTGGCCCATCGCATCATTTCCTGTTTGCAATGCCTCCTGGGAAGGGGCAGCAACTTCCTCTGACACTGCCGTTGCTATGGAAACCTGACCTGAAACCTATTACACTGCTTGTGCTGCACTGAGCATGTACGAGATCTGCAAGGATGAGATCCAGGAAGAAATACAGTCTGGCTTCAGATGCCCACACTTAAGATGGCCACGGCCTGCTGCAAGTTTATAAAATAACAAACTACTGCTAAAAACTAACAAAACAGACCTTAGTTTACAGACTAACTTTACTAGAATACATTAAGCTTGTGTATTATAGGGGTATTTTTATTTAAAAAGTATAATTTCGGCCGGAACACCGCTTTAAGACAACATGTATATAAGGATTAGACCTGATGGCAACAGCCAATGTTTCTATAGCAACTATGAATAAGAGTGGCCAGAGGGGACAACCCTGTCTGGTTCCTGTTCTAATTTGTAGCAGATCTGACTTGTGGCCAAAAGCTACAATGTTAGCTAAGGGGGTGGAGTACAGTACAGATAATAGTGAGAGGAATTTAGGTCCAAAATTCCATTGCCTCAAAATGTGGAACAGAAAAGGCCAAGAGAGGGAATCAAAGGCCTTATGAAGGTCCAATGATAACAACATTCCCTGTCTGGGTCCTGAGCAATCCCAATTAGAGTGAAGTAAAGATATAATATCCTCGGTCCTGCGGATTTGATCTGCCCCCTGTCGTCCTGGGACAAAGCCCCCTTGATCCACATGGACATATTTTGCTAGGAAGGTATGAAGTCTAATAGCATAAATTTTCGTAATTTCACATGCACATTAATAAGCGATATGGGGCGATAATTTGTCACCTCACTGTGATCTTTATCAGGCTTTGGTATTAAACAGATGTTAGCTCTATTTAGGTCCCCCCCCCCCCAAGTGGGCCCCATCCCGCAGGGCCATGAAAATTCCAACAGGTGGGGCGCTAATATCCAGGCAAATTTCTTATGATAAGAGGTGGAGAACCCGTCCGGACCCGGGGTTTTTGAAGCATGAGCTTGTTTAATTGCAGACATTACCTCTTCCATAGTGATAATCCCATCTATTATCTCCCTATGGGAGTCAGAAAGGGATGGGAGAGGCAGATCTTTTATGAAGTCATCTATAGCACCTTGTTTTAGGATCTCCGGCTCTTTATATAAGGAGGTAAAATAAGAATGGAAAAGATTCAATATCTTTTGTGGGTTTTGTGTAAAGGATCCATGAGGCTGTCTAATCTTTGGGACTGTCCTGCGGTGGGGTCTGGGGGTCAATTTGCGGGCTAACAATGTTCCCCGTTTATCTACCTGGGTATAAAATTTTGCCCTTGTCCATCTAAGGTTTTTTTCTGCCCTAGTTGTTAAACAAAGGTTTAGTTCCAGTCTAACTGAGTCCATGTGTTTCCTTTACATATGCAAGAATGTAAACACCTCTATATGTGGTATTATAACTGCTGTGCATGGAACAACTGTGTGGGCAAATACGCGCCCTCCCAAAGAGATATGCTATAGTATGGCCATGTGAATGAGGCCTAACGCTGGGTTCATCATTTCATAATTCTCTTCACTAAGGGAGATTTCCTCTCACTTCCTGGTGTGTTTCTGGGAGAGGGAGTCATGTGAAATTCCTTAGTAAACTCCTGACAGAGGTGGTTTCCCTTCTCTACTCAGAACTAGGAGAGAATACTTTGTGCGGAACACGTTCTATTTCTATCCCCTCACCACCATTCTAAAAACGGCTCTCAGGTCACTTCATTCCTGGCACCAGACATGTGTGTTCAGGATGTATCCCCAGAGCGGGCACTGCGTGTGTGGAGGCTGTATAGACGGTATGTTTCAGTTACATGGAGGGTGTATAGACGGTATATCTCACTTATATAGGGGGTATGGTATATCTAAGTTGTATGGAGGGGACATACAGCTGGGACAGCACACTCCTGCTCTCCTGAGGACAGCGGGAGGGCGCGCCTTGCTCGTGCACGGCGGCAGTGTCGGAGGCGTGCAGCAGATTCTTGCCCCGTAGTGACGGGAGTTCCTCACCTGGCCGGATTACCGGGACTTGGCGTCACCCCGGGCTTCCTGAGCGCGTTCCCGGGACCTTCTACCTGCTTCTTACCAACTTCACCCGGCTGGGTATATAGCACGGTAAGTGCATAGCTGGGTCCAAGGAACGGTATGTATTTAGCACATAGCTGGGCACTCCGGTGCTGTAAGTGACCCGTCCTTGTCTTCTGTATTACAGGAGGAGCAGTGTAGACCCGGAATGCCCCCCTCCCGGTGATCCTCGGTCATGTCGTGCTGTGGAGAGTACCAGGTAACAAGTGACATGCCTGTATATACCTATATACCCTTCACTGATGGGTCATCGCACCCACCTCATCCAACCTGGCACCTGCTGATATCCTACCCTCATTATTACTCCAGGTCCTGTGTCCTGTACTGTATATAGGAGATCCCATGTCCTGTACTGTATATAGGAGATCTGGTCCCATGTTCTGTACTATATGAGAGATCTTGTCCTGTACTATATGAGAGATCCCAGATCCTGTGCCCTGTGCTGTATGGGAGATACCAGACCCTGTGGCCTGTACTGTACGGGAGATCCCTTGTCCTGTACTGTATGGGAGATCCCTTGTCCTGTACTGTATGGGAGATCCCTTGTCCTGTACTGTATGGGAGATCCCTTGTCCTGTACTGTATGGGAGATTCCATGTCCTGTTCTGTATGGGAGATTCCATGTACTGTACTGTATGGGAGATTCCATGTACTGTACTGTATGGGAGATCCTGGATCCTGCAGTCTGTACTGTGTGTGATATCCCGTGTCCTGTACTGTACAGGAGATCCCAGGCAGGGCCGTCTTTACCGCAGGGCAAACGGGGCACCTGCCCTGGGCCCAATCTGTGTTGGGGGGCCCACGCTACCAGATGACGGTCCTAGAAATAAGGCAGCATCCAATCAGAAATAGGACTGAAACAGGCAGCATTCGCAAGCTGCCTGTGACTTGGCTGTAATTGGCTGGAAGTTGGGGTAGGTACACCCACTGGGCTGTCACTCGCCTAGTGAGGTTCTGTGTACATAGAGCACATGGTGTGAGCGGCGCTGCACTGACAATTCCACCAGTATAACGATCCTGATTATTTGAGGTACATATATAGTGCTGATAATTTAATATATATATATATATATATATATATATATATATATATATTAGTACATTCACATTATTTTTATTTGTAAGTTGTTTTCAGCTCCAATAAGATTTTAGAACAGTCATACATGACTGTATCAAAGATCTTAAAGGGTAGGTTCACCTTTCAAAAAAAATAAATGGACATATTTTTTCAGGTTACAGAAATGTGCTTTTTTTTTTTTTTTTTTTTACTGGAACCTGCAGAGCATTGCACTTGAGATCTGCAGATTGAAGGTTCAATGTCAGGCTCCTGTCTTCCTCTTGCGCTCTGCCCATATACATGCATGCATTCTTTTACAAAACTAGAGGAAGAATGAATGAACTGTTTGCAGAGGAGCGTGATCGCAGCCGAAAACAGTACTTGTAGTTTTTTCATTAATAATATTATTATACAGCATTTATATAGTGCCAACAGGTTGTGCAGCACTTTACAATCTAAAGGGAGAGAAACAGGGGAGTGTGGGACTAGAGGGGTAGTTGCTGAGGCTAACCCTACAAATAATTCCTGCCCAGTTCGTTATGGTGGACTTTCTCGGTACTGATACACAACAACATAAAACTTATATAAAATAAGTTATTTATTACATATAAATGACATACAAAATATATTTTTTCTTTTTAAACGGGAGAAAGGTTTGGATAATCATGGCATGTCATTTTATATGTAATAAATAACTCAGACTGTCTCCTGCAGTATGTTCGCAAGTCTTTGGTAATCTGCAGTGTGTCCTCAGTCTCTGATTGTCCCTGCAGTATATCCGCAGTGTCTGATTGTCTCCTGCAGTATGTCTGCAGTCTCTGGTAATCTCCTGCAGTATGTCCTCAGTCTCTGATTGTCCCTGCAGTATATCCGCAGTGTCTGATTGTCTCCTGCAGTATGTCTGCAGTCTCTTATAATCTCCTGCAGTATGTCCTCAGTCTCTGATTGTCCCTGCAGTATGTCCGCAGTGTCTGATTGTCTCCTGCAGTATGTCTGCAGTCTCTGGTAATCTGGTATGTCCGCAGTCTCTGGTAATCTCCTGCGGTATGTCCGCAGTCTCTGGTAATCTGGTATGTCCGCAGTCTCTGGTAATCTCCTGCAGTATGCCTGCACTCTCTGACCCTCTCCTGTAGTATGTGTATTATGTGCCGCTTTACTTGCCCAATTATTTGTGATTGCTCCTCTGCTCAGTGAGTGGTAATGATGTGCATTAATCTGTAGCAACCTATCAGCGAACAGTAGTGATCTGCTTTAATCTCTAGCAATCAATCAGTGAGCGCTAATAATGTGCAGTAACCTCTAGCAACCAATCGGCAAGCAAAAATTATGTGTTGTAACCTCTAGCAACCAGCCAGTGAGCAGTAAATATAGGCTGTAACCTCTGGCAAACAATTGCAATCGCTGAGTGATCTGCTGCAGTAAACTGATTTTGAGTCTACCTGCTATTTTTTGTATGTCTCAGAATGGAGGGGGGGGCCCAAGAAAATGTTTGCCCAGGGCCCAATCAAAATTAAAGACGGCCCTGATCCCAGGTCACATGTCCTGTACTGTATGGAAGATCCCTTGTCCTGTACTGTATGAGAGTTTCCGGATCCCGTGTCCTGTACTATATGGGAGATCCTGTGTCTTGTACTGTATAGGAGATCCCGGATTCTGTGTCCTGTACTGTATGGGAGATCCTGTGTCCTGTACTGTGTGGAAGATACCAGATCCCATGTCCTGTACTGTATGGGGGATCCCATGTACTGTACTGCATGAGAGATCCCATGTCCTATACTGTATAGCGGTGGTTCTCAACCCTGTCCTCGAGTACCCCCAACAGGCCATGTTTTGGGAATTTCTCTTAGATAAAATAGATGTCCATAATACCAAGTCATTGACTCTAATTTAAAACACCTGTACAAGATAAAGGAAAACTTGAAGACAGGGTTGAGAACCACTGCTGTATGGGAGATCCCTTGTCCAGTACTGTATAGGAGATCCTAGATCCCGTGTCCTGTACTGTGTGAGAGATCCCGTGTCCTGTACTGTATGGGGGATCCCGTGTCCTGTACTGTATGGGGGATCCCATGTCCTGTACTGTATGGGGGATCCCGTGTTCTGTACTGTATGGGGGATCCCGGATCTCATGTCCTGTACTGTATAGGAGATCCCGGATCTCATGTCCTGTACTGTATAGGAGATCCCGGATCTCATGTCCTGTACTGCATGGGAGATCCCGGATCCTCTGTCCTGTACTGCATGGGAGATCCCGGATCCTCTGTCCTGTACTGCATGGGAGATCCCGGATCCCATGTCCTGTACTGCATGGGAGATCCCGGATCCCATGTCCTGTACTGCATGGGAGATCCCGGATCCCATGTCCTGTACTGCATGGGAGATCCCGGATCCCATGTCCTGTACTGCATGGGAGATCCCGGATCCCATGTCCTGTACTGCATGGGAGAGCCCGGATCCCATGTCCTGTACTGTATGGGGGATCCCGGATCTCATGTCCTGTACTGTATAGGAGATCCCGGATCTCATGTCCTGTACTGTATAGGAGATCCGGATCCTCTGTCCTGTACTGCATGGGAGATCCTGGACCCTCTGTCCTGTACTGCATGGGAGATCCCGGATCCCATGTCCTGTACTGCATGGGAGAGCCCGGATCCCATGTCCTGTACTGCATGGGAGAGCCCGGATCCCATGTCCTGTACTGCATGGGAGAGCCCGGATCTAATGTCCTGTACTGTATGGGAGAGCCCGGATCCCATGTCCTGTACTGTATGGGAGAGCCCGGATCCCATGTCCTGTACTGTATGGGAGAGCCCGGATCCCATGTCCTGTACTGCATGGGAGATCCCATGCCTTGTACTGTATAGGAGATCTCGGATCCCGTGTCCTGTACTGTATGGGAGACCTCTTGTTCTGTACTGTATGGGAGACCCCTTTTCCTGTACTGTATGAGAGATCCCATTGGCCTGTACTGTATGGGAGATCTGGGATCCTGTGTCCTGTACTGTATGGGAGATCTGGGATCCTGTGTCCTGTACTGTATGGGAGATCCCATGTCCTGTACTGCATGGGAGATCCCATGCCTTGTACTGTATAGGAGATCACGGATCCCATGCCTTGTACTGTATAGGAGATCCCGGATCCCATGTCCTGTACTGTATAGGAGATCCTGGATCCCATGTTCTGTACTGTATGGGAGATCCCAGATCCCATGTCCTGTACTGTATGGGAGATCCCAGATCCCATGTCCTGTACTGTATGGGAGATCCCGGATCCCATGTCCTGTACTGTATCAGAGATCCTGTATCCCATGTCCTGTACTGTATGGGAGATCCCGTGTCCTGTACTGTATGGGAGATCCCGTGTCCTGTACTGAATGAGGGATCCCATGGCCTGTACTGTATGAGAGATCTGGGATCCTGTGTTCTGTACTGTATGGGAGATCCTGTGTCCTGTACTGTATGGGAGACCCCAGATCCTGTGTCCTGTACTGCGTGGGGGATCCCGTGTCCACTACTGTATGGGAGACCCCTGATCTCGTGTCCTGTATTGTATGGGAGATCCCAGATCCCATGTCCTGTACTGCATTGGGGATCCCTTTCTTGTACTGTATAGGCGATCCCGTGTCCTGTACTGTATGATAGATCCCTTCACCTGTACTGTATAGGATATTCCGTGTTCTGTACTGTATGATAGATCCCTTGTCCTGTACTGTATGGGAGATCCCAGATCACATGTCCTGTACTGTATGGGAGATCCCAGATCCCATGTTCTGTACCGTAAGGATTGGTCAATGGGGCAGTGTGTCCATAGGATGACCATACACACTACAATCAGATTACAGTTCTCGTTCAATTATCTGTAAAGCGTTAGTTCACCCTTTCATAAAAAATGTAACACCCTCCACACCCCACCAGTCCCTGCAGTACTTACCTCTGGCGATCCTGAACTGTTAACATCCCCTCAGCCTGTTCAGGGTTCTGGGAATTTGAAATCCCCACTCTTCTCTGTACAGTGCTTCCCGGGAGCGACCACATTAATTCATTGTGATGGCGCTCACCAGCAGGGTGCGAAGGATGTACGCTGTTCATATTTTTTCTGAAAAGGTGAACTAATATTTTAAAGTGACACTAATGCCGAGTACTCATGTTCTGACTTTGTCCGCCGGATTGTCCGCCGGACCTAGTCCGGCGGGACTTACCCACACACGCCCGGACTTCCGAGCGTGTGACTTGCCCACACACGCCCGGACTTCTCCGGCGGACAATCCGCTGGAAAAAGTCAGCGGGACTTTTGAAAATGAACGGACTTGCCCACACACGGAGCAGTCCGTTCATTTAGAACGTAACTGCAGGTAGACGGAGCTAGCGAAGGCAGTGAATGCCGCCGCGCTAGCCCCGTCACCTGGCATGGATTTAAAGGGACTCCCCACGCCGAAAAAACGGCGTGGGGGTCCCCCCCAAATCCATCTCAGACCCTTATCCGAGCACGCAGCCCAGCAGGCCAGGAAAGGGGTGGGGACGAGCAACCCCCCCCCCCCTGAGCCATACCAGGCCGCGTGCCCTCAACATGGGGGGTGCCCTGGGGAAAGGGGAGCCGTGCGCCCCCCCCACCCCAAAGCACCTTGTCCCCATGTTGATGAGGACAAGGGCCTCTTCCCGTCAACCCTGGCCGTTGGTTGTCGGGGTCTGCGGGCGGGGGGCTTATCGGAATCTGGGAGCCCCCTTTTATAAGGGGGCCCTCAGATCCCGGCCCCCCACCCTATGTGAATGAGTATGGGGTACGATGTACCCCTACCCATTCACCTAAGGTGTAAAATGTAGTAAAAAACCACACAATTTTCAAAAATTATTTTATTGCACTGCTCCGGGGTCTTCTTCCGTCTTGGGGGTCTTCTCGCCAAGCTCTTTTACCGAGCGGAGGAGGCCGGCTACCTTCTTCGTCGTCGACGCCGTCGTCTGGGGGTCTCGATCCGCCTTCGGGGGTCTTCCGGGGTCTCTTCTGTTCTTGCCGCGGTCGTCGTTTTCCGTGCCGCCTTCTTCTTCTTCTTCTTCCGATGTTGACCCGTCGCTCTCTCTGGCCGGAATGCCAGAGCCGCGCTGTGCTGGGACTTATATAGGGACAAGGGGACAGGGTCACATTCTCATGTCACATGGTGACCCCGCCCCCCTGTGATGTCACAGTCCTGGAGGATGCTGGGACTGTGACATCACAGGGGGGCGAGGTCACCATGTGACATGAGCATGTGACTCTGTCCCCTTGTCCCTATATAAGTCCCAGCACAGCGCGGCTCTGGCATTCCGGCCAGAGAGAGCGACGGGTCAACATCGGAAGAAGAAGAAGAAGAAGAAGGCGGCGCGGAAAACGACGACCGCGGCAAGAACAGAAGAGACCCTGGAAGACCCCCGAAGGCGGATCGAGACCCCCAGACGACGGCGTCGACGACGAAGAAGGTAGCCGGCCTCCTCCGCTCGGTAAAAGAGATAGGTAAATGGCAGAGGAGTCCGGCGAGAAGACCCCCCAAGACGGAAGAAGACCCCGGAGCAGTGCAATAAAATATTTTTTCAAAATTGTGTTTTTTTTTACTTTACATTTTACACCTTAGGTGAATGGGTAGGGGTACATCGTACCCCATACTCATTCACATAGGGTGGGGGGCCGGGATCTGAGGGCCCCCTTATAAAAGGGGGCTCCCAGATTCCGATAAGCCCCCCGCCCGCAGACCCCGACAACCAACGGCCAGGGTTGTCGGGAAGAGGCCTTGTCCTCATCAACATGGGGACAAGGTGCTTTGGGGTGGGGGGGGGCGCACGGCTCCCCTTTCCCCAGGGCACCCCCCATGTTGATGGCACGCAGCCTGGTATGGCTCAGGAGGGGGGGGGGCGCTCGCTCGTCCCCTTTCCTGGCCTGCCGGGCTGCGTGCTTGGATAAGGGTCTGAGATGGATTTGGGGGGGACCCCCACGCCGTTTTTTCGGCGTGGGGAGTCCCTTTAAATCCATGCCAGGTGACGGGGCTAGCGCGGCGGCATTCACTGCCTTCACTAGCTCCGTCTACCTGAAGTCACGTGCTAAATGAACGGACTTTCCGATGAGTGGCAAGTCCGTTCATTTCAAAAGTCCGGCGGACTAGCCTACTAACGGCGGGATTGTCCGCCGGACTGCCAAGTCCAGCGGACAATTTTAAAACAAAACTTAAAACCTAGTCCGCCGGACTTTTGGCGCCAAAAAGTCCGCCGGCGCCCACACACGAGGGGATTGTCCGGTGGACTTGAGTCCAGCAGACAATCCCGCGGGATAGTCCCTTCGTGTGTACGCGGCATAAGCCTAATAAAAAAATATCATATTCTGTTCTTTAAATTGATGACATGAATGTACCTGTTAACAGAAGTCTCGGCTTGCACATCCACAAATGTGGATGAACTTCTGTTAACCTGGAATGTTGGATTTGTTTTCTCATTCAGCAGCTGCAGCTACTGATCAGTGTATTCTGACAGCGGAGAGTCCTGCTGTCAGAATACAATGTCTCAGTGGGGAGGATTCCTCCATCCACCTCGCTTGTGTGAACAATAAAAAAAAAACATCCATCTACAGTATGGCAAGCTTTTCTCTACCAAAAAAAGAATAAGTTTTGCCTTTTGCTTTAGTTTCAATTTTGAGACTGTGCTGCTGAATATGTGGATATGTAGCCACCATCCTCGGCACAATCCTGAGACATGCTACAGGATTACATGCCCACATACAAGCAGTGTAAACTTCCCACTGATAAAATGTCCACCCACAACAGTCACGAGTGACAGCGGCACCAGCAAACTTCCCTCCAGACTGCCTGCCCTTGCCTATTCATAGATAGTTGTGCTATGTAAATCTCGGGACATGTAGTCCCTAAGGTTAATGCCTGGTACACAGGATAAGATTATTGGACTAGCCAAGTAGTAGCAATAAAATTCCCTCCTCCCCCTGTCATTGGCATTTTAACCACTTGTTGGCCGCCCACAGTACATTTACTGTGAGTGGGCAGCAACTGCAGGCACTGCTTGATGTACTGGTTTGTTGCAGCACACATGTGCACTGGTGAAATCCCATGACCGATGTGTCTGGTAAACACAGCAGATCATGGCGCTTGGTACCGAGCCTCTGTAAGTGACCGGGTATCGTAATCGCTATGGTGAATCATAGCAGTCACATGCTTACAATGTAAGAAAACCTGTAATGAGTGGCTTCCATTCATGACCGCTTGCTTACTGTTGTGATGCTGTAATTGGCCCTGGCACCCTGTACCATGTGATTGGCTGTAGCAATCACAGCATCACAATAGTAATCAATCAATATAAGATGATAAAAAATATCCCTGATCTATTTTTGTCTGACAGAACGACTGTCTGCCTTGTTTACATAGGGAGACCCACATTCCATCTCTCCAGAGTGCGATCGCGGGTGGCCGGCTGCCATCGCGGCTGCTGGACCAGCTGATTGGCTCCTGCTGTGTCTATTCACAGCAGGTGTGCAGCTCCGCCAGCACGTGCGCGCCCGCCCCAGAGCTGTGCACGAGAATCGCATACAGGTATGTGATTTTGCTCTTAAGGACAGCCCTGCTGCAGCAAATCTATGTGGGGCAGTCCTTAAGTGCTTAAAGTAGCACAGTGCTGAATAGAAAAAAATGGTCATGAAGGGGGGGTAAAACCTTCTGGAGGTCAAGTGGTTAAGAGATCTGGGGTCATTTGTTATTGAAGGATAACCAGCCATGCCTGATCTCCTATAGCACATAGGTAAATTGGCACATGCCCTGCATGTGGCATGGCTTGTTATTCACTAACAAACTGCCCCAAATCATGTGCAGTGTATGTGGCACGCCTCATACAGCACGTGCAGAGGATTTGGTAAGATTCTTCTGGAAGGCACTGGTGATGTGACCTTCCCTGGAGGCACCTGTGAGACCAGGGGAGTAGGAGAAAAGTGCAAGTTTCTCAAAAAGTCTTATTTTACAAATTACTTTTATGAGCTTTTGAAGCGTGTAGTGCTTCATGCACCATGACTTTTTGTGTTTAAAGTCCAACTCCAACCTCAGGATCATGGACCTGCTAGATGGGTGATGATAGATGTCATTTAACCCTGGAAGAGGAGAGTGCCACTGGATCGCTGCAGTGGGAAGTCTGTGGGGGACATCGGCGGAGATAGGGTTAGTGTTAGAGCCTCAGCTGTTTTATTTTTTTATTTTTAATAAGTGCTGGTCAGAAGATTGTTTGTTTGTTTTTTTTTTTTTTTGCTCCATCTGGAGTTGCACTATAATCTTTCCTTACAAGCTGTCGTTTGGGAAATGCCACTTTTTGTGAGAAAGAACAAGTAATACCCTCCAGGTGAACAGTTTCTATTAGGAGAGAGTTATGAAATGTATTTATTTTAACCACTTCAGCCCCGGACCAATTGGCAGCCAAAGGACCAGGCCCCTTTTTGCGATTCGGCACTGCGTCGCTTTAACTGACAATTGCGCGGTCGTGCGACGTGGCTCCAAAACAAAATTGGCGTCCTTTTTTTCCCACAAATAGAGCTTTCTTTTGGTGGTATTTGATCGCCCCTGCGGTTTTTATTTTTTGCGCTATAAACAAAAATAGAGCGACAATTTTGAAAAAAATGCAATATTTTTTTGCTTTTTGCTATAATAAATATCCCAAAAAATATATAAAAAAAATATTTTTTCCTCAGTTTAGGCCGATACGTATTCTTCTACATATTTTTGGTAAAAAAAAATCGCAATTAGCGATTATTGATTGGTTTGCGCAAAAGTTATAGCGTTTACAAAATAGGGGATAGTTTTATAGCATTTTTATTAATCAGCGATTTTTATTGTGACTGCGACATTACGGCGGACACATCGGACATTTTTGACACATTTTTGGGACCATTGTCATTTATACAGCAATCAATGCTATTTAAATGCATGGATTCCTGTATAAATGACAGTTGTAGTGAAAGAGTTAACCACTAGGGGGAGGGGAGGGGTTATGGGCTCTGACGTGTGTGTGTTTTTTTTACATTAGGGGGCGGGGCTGACGTCTGACATCATTGTTGGCTTTCCCGATGACCGGGAACAGCCAATCAACGACTGGCAGCGTAGGAAGCGCGGGGAGAGGTTTGTTTACACATACCTCTCCCCGTTCTTCAGCTCCGTAACCCGATCGCGGGACACCAGCGGCGATCGGGTCCGCTGGTCCCGCGGCCGGGGTCACGGAGCTCCCGACCGGGTCGCGAGCGCGCCCCACGAGCAGGCATTTAAAGGGCCACGTACAGGTACGTGGTTTTGCCTGCCCATGCCATTCTGTAGACGTATATCTACATGGGGCGGTCGGGAAGCGGTTAAAGTTTCTTTTTTTTCAAAGTTACTACTGAGTGAAAGGTTCTGTATTCATTTCATGTAATCGGTGTCAGTTTTGTAATAAACCACACGCCTGACATCTCTAAATCAATGCAAAGAAAATTATCACTAACCCTTTTTACTTAGAGGCACTTTAAAAAAAAAAGCCTAAAAAGCTCACGAAAACATATTTCCATTTAAATCAATGAATGCTTTCACACTGGGGAAGTGCGCTGGCAGGGCGGTGAAAAAAAAACGCTCCTCTCCATTGAAATTAATGGAAAGCTCTTCAAAAGCGCTCAGTGTTTAAGGCTACTTTTCACACTGGGGCTTTGGGGGCGCCAGCGGCGTCGTTTTTGCAGCGCTTTTTGGCCGCTAGCGGGGCTTTTAACCCCCCCCCCCCGCTAATGGCCGAAAAAGGGTTAAAAGCTGTGCTGGCACTTCGGCGACACTGCCTATTGATTTCAATGGGCAGGGCAGCTGTAGGAGCGGTGTATAAAGTAGAAATCAAGTTACAGTAGATGCCAGTAATTTGATTTCAAGCTCTGTGCAGATTCTTGGAAAAGCAGTGAACCAGTCAGGAACGCTTTTTTTAACGGTTTTGGTAGTTTTCCTTTCATAGGGTCAGTCACATTGGAGTCCTGTACCGCACAATGAGCCGTTTGTTTTGTTTTTGTGATAGCGCTGAATTGCATGTAGGTAACCTACAGTGGTGTGAAAAAGTGTTTGCCCCCTTCCTCATTTCCTGTTCCTTTGCATGTTTGTCACACTTAAGTGTTTCGGAACATCAAACAAATTTAAACAATAGTCAAGGACAACACAAGTAAACACAAAATGCAATTTGTAAATGAAGGTGTTTATTATTAAAGGTGAAAAAAAATCCAAACCATCATGGCCCTGTGTGAAAAAGTGATTGCCCCCTAAACCTAATAACTGGTTGGGCCACCCTTAGCAGCAACCAAGCGTTTGCGATAACGTGCAATGAGGCTTTTACAGCGTCCTGGAGGAATTTTGGCCCACTCATCTTTGCAGAATTGTCCTAATTCAGTTACATTAGAGGGTTTTCGAGCATGAACAGCCTTTTTAAGGTCATACCACAACATCTCAATAGGATTCAGGTCAGGACTTTGGCTAGGCCACTCCAAAGTCTTCATTTTGTTTTTCTTCAGCCATTCGGTGGTGGACTTGCTGGTGTGTTTAGGATCATTGTCCTGCTGCAGAACCCAAGTTCGTTTCAGCTTGAGTACACGAACAGATGGTCGGACATTCTCCTTCAGGATCTCTTGGTAGACAGCAGAATTCATAGTTCCTTTTATCACGGCAAGTCTTCCAGGTCCTGAAGCAGCAAAACAGCCCCAGACCATCACACTACCACCACCATATTTTACTGAAATGCAGTGTTCCTTCTACGCCAGATATACTTGGACACACACCTTCCAAAGAGTTCCACTTTTGTCTCATCGGTCCACAGAATGTTGTCCCAAAAGTCTTGGGGATCATCAAGATGTGTTGTGGAGAAATTGAGACGAGCTTTGATGTTCTTTTTGCTCAGCAGTGGTTTTCCTCCTTGGAACTCTGCCATGCAGGCCATGTTTGCCCAGTCTTTTCCTGATGGAGGCATGAACGCTGACCTTAAGGCCCCTTTCACACTGGGGCGGTTTTCAGGCGGTACAGCGCTAAAAATAGCGCCTGTATACCGCCTGAAAAAACCGGCCCCATTCACTCCAGTGTGAAAGCCGGCGGGCTTTCACACTGGAGCGGTGCGCTAGCAGGACCGCAACAAAAGTCCTGCTAGCAGCATCTTTGGAGCGGTGAAGGAGCGGTGTATTTACCGCTCCTATACCGCTCCTTCCCATTGAAATCAATGGGAAACCGCGGGGATACCGCCCGCAAACCGCCGCTTTGCGGAGGTTTTTAACCCTTTTGCGGCCGCTAGCGGGGGTTAAAACCACCCCGCTAGCGGCCGCATACCGCGGGTAAAACGATGGTAAAGCAGCGCTAAATATAGCGCTGCTTTACCGTCGCCGCCCCGCACCGCCCCAGTGTGAAAGGGGCCTAACTGAGGCAAGTGAGGCCTGCAGTTCCTTGGACGTTGTTGTGGGGTCTTTTGTGACCTCTTGGATGAGTCGTCGCTGCGCTCTTGGGGTAATTTTGGGCGGCCGGCCACTCCTGGGAAGGTTCACCACTGTTCCATGTCTTCGCCATTTGTGGATAATGGCTCTCACTGTGGTTCGCTGGATTCCCAAAGCTTTGGAAATGGCTTTATAACCCTTTCCAGACTGATAGATCTCAATTACTTTATTTCTCAATTGTTCCTGAATTTCTTTGGGTCTCGGCATGATGTGTAGCTTTTAAGGATCTTCTGGTGGACCTTACTGTGTCAAGCAGCTCCTATTTAAGTGATGCCTTGATTGTGAACAGGTGTGGCAATAATCAGGCCTGGGTGTGGCTAGAGAAATTGAACTCAGGTGTGGACAACCACAGTTATAGTATGTTTTAACAAGGGGGGCAATCACTTTTTCACACAGGGCCATGATGGTTTGGATTTTTTTTTACCTTTAATAATAAACACTTCATTTACAAATTGCATTTTGTGTTTACTTGTGTTGTCCTTGGCTATTGTTTAAATTGGTTTGATGTTCCGTAACACTTAAGTGTGACAAACATGCAAAGGAACAGGAAATGAGGAAGGGGGCAAACACTTTTTCACACCACTGTATATAAAGTGAATGAATACGCATCGGCTGTATGGACGCACCCACGACAGGTACACATGGACGGGTGCATGAACCCGGCCAAAGATCCAGTGCAGCTATAATTGAGTTCTACTAAATTCTCACATGGTATATTGTATATTGTATAGTAATCTTCTGGTTGCTGGTGAGTGAGGATTGTTTAAACATTTGTTTAAGTTAATGGCTGTGTTTACTTTTGCTCAGTAAATGAGAAGGGTTTGGTCTGCAGAAATATTTTCTGTTTGATTATTTTTAAATCATTGACATAGTGTGGTTTGATCAGGAACCTCTTTATTGTATGTACCAGGCGCGCTAACCAGCTTACTTGACAGCTTACTTAGGGGCCCATTCACACCTTGCCATTCCTGTTGTGTTATGTGTATTGCCTTAATGCAGTCTATTCATTTACCAGAGTGGACATAAAATGTACACGCAGCATTCTTTCTGACGCATGGCACCATGGTAGTGCATTGCTCTGACTTGTGGTGCGTGCAACACATGTTGGAGCATCGTTGCCTTAGTGCATTGAGGTTCCATTTAAAAGGAATGGCACTGCAACATGCCAATGTAAGTATCCTGTGTTAGTGTTCATTGTGGCAATGTACAACATTGGAGACATGGCCGCCCGGCTGCAGTGCGTCCCTCCCTGGTGTTTTAGCATGCAGGTGCAGGATCCAGCCCCGCTGCAGGCAGCTTGTCAAAGTCTACAGCAGGCTGTGGCTGGACGAGGCTGAGCGCTGTGCTGAGTGGTACCCGTGTTCTAGGGCCCTGTCCATTCTGAGATGAAGGTTCGGAACGCAGAAGACCGGAAAGTTCGGATGGCATATATTCTTTAGATCTACGTTTCGTTTGCTTAGTCCAGCACACATATTACAGGTTCACTTTACTATTTTGGTAATGATTAATCCTTCTCTGTGAGCCGATTAACCCCTGATTAAGAAAGTGTGTTTTTATGGTTTTCACTGAGCTTCTTTATTAGACATTTTATTTTTTCCATCTAAACTAACCACCTAAACCTCAGCGTAATTTTAGACAAACCACAAGCCTTTCTGTAGAAAAAATAGATCCTGTCTATAGAATCCCTATGTTTCTTGCCTACATCGTGTCGTTCCTGGCTTCCTGTAGCATTGTGAGTGTTTGATGTATTTAGGGACTGCTGATAGTTTGTTTTCATTCTGGAAGACCGTGTCCAAAATACTTGCAGTGAGATGATCAGCAAGACACCACATTATTCAGCACCACTAACCAGGATACAGACACTGCATGTGTAATGGGCCGATATAACTCAATGCCAGGCAAATAGCATTTATAAAAGTAATGAGTACCAGTGGCAGCTTTCGTGTTTATCTCTGTGCAGTCTGTAATGACTTGTAATATGTAATACCCTAGATTTCCTGGTAGCCAGGGATCAGGTGGTGTTGGTTTTAGTGTTAGTACAGTGTCAGGCTACAGGTCCCCTGTAATGGGTGTTCTATCTATAGGGATTGCTCACACTGTGCCTGATCAGTCTTTCAGGGCCAGTTTAAACCTCTGCCAAGTACCCACCAAATTCCTATAGGGCTCATTCAGAATTTTTTTTAAATTTTGGATAGGGTTGTGAAGGTTGTATTATAAATCTGGCTACACACACTGGGGTCTATTTACTAGAACTGTAGAGTGCAAAATCTGGTGTAGCTGTGCATGGTAGCCAATCAGCTTCTATGTTCAGCTTGTTCAATTAAAGTGGAAGTAAATTTTCATCGATTGTTTGTACCTATAGGTAAACCTTACTATAGGCTTACCTATAGGTACTGTAAGTATCACCTAAATGTTCACCGTTAAGGAGATATTTACTGTATCTATAGCTGATGGCATTGGCGCATGCGCTGTAAAGGAACGGCCACTCGTTCCAGTCACATAACCGGAGTCCGCTGACCCGGACGTGCTCATCCGTGCCACATCAGTGCTCATCCTGCCTCATACGTGCCACATCAGTGCTCATCCTGCCTCATACGTGCCACATCAGTGCTCATACGTGCCACATCAGTGCTCATACGTGCCACATCAGTGCTCAAATGTGCCACATCAATGCTCATCCGTGCATGTCCATGCCACATCAGTTCTCGGCCATGCCACATCAGCGAGCGATGCCACATTAACCACTTCCCGACCGGTGCACGACGATGTACGTCGGCAGAATGGCACGGACAGGCATAAGGGCGTACAGGTACATCCCTTTGCATTTGCCGCCATGCCATCGCGCGCCTGCGCCGGTCGGGACCTCCGTGAGTCCGATCGCGGGTCCCGCGGACTCGATCGCCGCAGGGATACCCGCGATCGTCTCATGGGGGGGGGGGGGAAGAACGGGGAGATGCTGATGTAAACAGCATCTCCCCGTTTTGCCTAGCAACAAGTGACACTGATCTCTGCTCCCTGTGATTGGAACAGAGATCAGTAATCTGTAAAACACAGCCACCCCCCCCCACAGTTAGCAACACCCCCATAGGACACACTTAACCCCTTCACTGCCACCTCCTGGTTAACCCCTTCACTGCCAGTGTCACACAGGAATCAGTGCATTTGTATAGCACTGATTGCTGTATAAATGACAATGGTCTCAAAAATGTGTCAAAAATGGCCGATGTGTCCGCCATAATGTCGCAGTCACAATAAAAATTAAAATAGTAAAAAAAAATTATTAATAAAAATGCCATAAAACTATCCCCTATTTTGTAAACGCTATAACTTTTGCGCAAATCAATCAATCACTTATTGCGATTTATTTTGCTGCCAATACAGTCCCGACCTGTTGAGGCATGGACCACTAGACCTCTGAAGATATGATGTGGTATCTGACACCAAGCCGTCAGTAACAGATCTTTTAAGTCCTGTAAGTTGCGAGGTGGGGCCTCAATGTATCTGACTTGTGTTTCCAGCACATCTTACAGATGCTCGATTGGATACTGGAGGCCAAATCAACACCTCAAACTTAATTGTGTTCCTAAAGCTGTTCTTGACTAATTTTTGCAGTGTGGCAGGAAGCTTTATACTGCTGAAAGAGGCAACTGCTATCAGGGAATACTGTTTCCATGAAGGGATATACTTGATCAGCAACAATGTTTAGGTAGGTGGTATATGTCCAAGTAACATCCATATAATGTCAGGACCTAAGAATTCCCAGCAGAACATTGCCCAAAGCATCACGCTGCCTCCACTGACTTGCCGCCTTCCCATACTGCATCTTTGTGCCATCTCTTCCCCAGGTAAGTGATGCACACACACCCAACAATCCACATGATGTAAAAGAAAACATATTTCATCCGACCAGGCCTTCTTCTTCCATTGCTCCATGGTCCACTTCTGATTCTCACGTGCCGATTGTAGGCACTTTGGGCTGCGCACAAGGGGCAGCATAGGCAACCTGAGCAGTCTGTGACTACATAGCCCCATACACAACAGACTGCAATGCCCATTTTTCCGTCTTTCAACACATCACCTTCAGGGACAACATGTTTACCCATTGCCTAATATATCCCACTGACTTTCCGATGCCACTGTAATGAGAAAATCAATGTTATTCACTTAACCTGTCCGTAGTCATATAGTTATGGCTGATCGGTATGTGTATAAATCATTAAAAAAAAAATGTTTTAATGCAGTGTAAGTACCTGAACTTGATCTGGTTTTATCCTCTTGCAGTCCCTGTACAGCAAAGCTGGCATATGAGGGGAAAAAGCAGTACAAGGAGCCAATTAGTTCATGTGCTTACAAAAAGCATACTGATAGGAGGAGAAAGCAGAGTGACAGAGAGATGAGCTCATCACTGCGTTTCTGCTCTTGTCACAGGCTAGGGTGGATCCAGGAGAACCTGGGCTCAGTGGAAGTGAGTTGAATGAAGCTGGTCATCATCTTGAGCACAACTAGCAGCTAAAGAAAATCAAACTCTCTGGATTAAAGCTAGCTATTGCAGCAAAAGCTAGTGTTGTTTCATCCTGTAAAAGGCTCTTAGTTTTTATGTTATCTTGGTTGGAGTTCTACTTTAAGGTAAACCTATCACAAAAGAATTATGGGGTCTGTCATTGGTGACCCTATTCTGAAAATACTATTTGTCTGGCTGTTATGCTGACACACTGGCTTCAATGCTTTCTTAGATGCTAATTTAAAGCAAATATTCAAATCAGGAAAGTCAGACAAAGCTCAGAAGTCCTTATATGCAGAATTGTTCAGTATCTTAAAAGAGTATGTTTGTTTTTCTTGTTTTTTTTTCTTCCTGATTTACACTTACCTAGGTGGACGCAGCATTGGTCCCCCAGCACCTCTGCACTGAGAACCGAGCGATCGAACATCGCCGATCACTTGGTTCTGACCGCTCCCTGAGCAGAGAGCTGCTGTCAATCGGCAGCTCTCCGCTCTGCCTCCTCACTCACTGGAGTGCTAAGCTGTGGAGGGGCGGAGAGCAGCTGTCTCAGACTCTCAGCGGCTCGCTGAGTGGCTGAGCTGGCTGTCAGTCCAGGCACCTGGCGGATCCCAACTTCCATTGTCTGGATCAAACGTGCCTGGACTGAAATCCGTGATGTCAGGAGGGGGCGGACTTCAGCCCGCTCTCAGCTGAAAACGGGTCTAAGGAGTGCAAAACTAATTACACTCCTGTGATCCATAGAAGTACAGCCAAACAAGCTTTGTCTATACTTCTCGTTTTATGAAGAGGGTTATTAAGACAACCAGGCAGCTTGCATTTTTAGAAGGTAATTTTTCTCTCAGTGGCCTCTGTGCATGCTCTAATGACCTGAAATAGCCACAATCACCTTGTAGCCAGACTGTGTGGTCTCAGCTTTAGTACTGGTATGATGTCATATTACCCAGTATTTAAAATCTATTCATAATACAGTGGTTTCTTTTGATGAGGCAGTTGTGGGGTTTGTAAAAGAAGTGCCAAAAATAAAGTTGTGGGCATCGGTTTTCATTGCCACCTTGTTTATCTAGGCAGACAGCAGTATTTAAGTTATTTAAAGCTTCTCCCAGTGCATATTAGAAGCTGCAGCTGGTCAGATATATCCCAACTTTGTTTCCCAGCTAGAGGACATCTATCATCTAGCCCAGGGGTCTCCCAACTGCGGCCCGGGGGCCCTTTGCTTGCCTTTATCCGGCCCTTGGGGAACTTTTCCTTCCACTGATACCAACAATGGGGCAATATTCCTGCTATTGACACCAATAATGGGGCACTATTCCTTAAACTGACATCGGTGATAGGGCACTATTCCTCCCAATGGCCTTAGTCCGGCCCCCATAAAGTCTGGAGGACAGTAAACTGGCCATTGGTTTAGAAAGTTTAGAGACCCCTGATCTAGCCCATGGGTGTCAAATTCCATTAAATTTCGGGCCGCATCAGCATTATGGTTGCCCTCAAGGGCTGGTTGCATCAGTAGGACTAGATGTCCAGGGAACCCCCCCCCCCCCCCCCCTTATATAAGATGTCAAGAGCACCAACACCATTAGAAGTCAAGCGTCCCCCACCCTCCCTTGCATCACAGTGCACCCCCTTTACTTTATGCTGCTGCTGGGAAGAAACTAGGGGTGGAGCTGGGAAGCAGATAGTGAAGGGTCAGGAGGAGGACCACATGAGAAATGGAGTCAGCTGAATAATACTGAGACCAGAAGAGGCGGAGACCAGAAAGTGCAGGCTCTGGAGGAGGGCTAGAGTCAGCTGAATTCTGAGATCAGTGGTGGCTGAGACAAGGAGGCGCAGGATCTGTGAGAATTCTGTCCCCCTCTCTGCTGCCGACTGCTGAGACCTGGGGTTCGTAGCTGTCCGGAGAAGTATAGATTTCTGGCAAAGGATTTCTGTTCTCCTCTTAGCTGCTGAGAGCTGAGACAAGGTGGGGGCAGAGACATAATGGGAGAGGTGTGAGGGCCACATGAAATGGCCTGGATTCGGTCCATGAGCCTTGTGTTTGACACATGTGAAATAGCCCCATTCTCCCCATCCTACACTGTTCCTGGCCCACCCATTTCAGTTCTTTCAATTATGAGGCTCAACACCACATGTGGATACAACCTTCCTAAGAACACCCACTCCAGACTGACATCCATCTGACAAGACATTTGGATAGTCACTTGGAAGAGGAACTTCGGCCCTTCCCTCCCCCATTTTTTTACCCTCCTACTTACCTGTTACTGTCTTCTGCACAGTACGGATACTCACCAGCCAGCAGGTCCAATGTTGAGAGAGGAGGAGAGTACCGCGGGAGAATGAAGGTCCGCTTTAAAGTCGTTATAAACCCTCTTGTATATATCAAGTGAAGTGAATTGCCTCAGATGATACACAGAGATGAAACAAATCATCCGACATACGTTTTACATGTATTTCTGCTGTCTTCCCCTTTATACACTCTTTGAAAAGTGCAGATGGTGTTCAAAATCTTTCTTCCTCTCAGCAGTGGGTGGGGAGCCTGGGCATACACTGTGTGAGAGCTGATTGGAGGAAAGGCACACACCCCCCTCCGCATAGGCAAAGGAACATGTAGAGCTGTAGCCTGAATAGACAAGCTCTCTGCTTATCTAGCTCTAAGCCCCCTCTCTGACACAAATTTTCAGCTGCTGTTATCTCGTGTGTCCGAAAACCTTTGACAGAAGTTATCATGCTGATAACAGAGGCCCCAGAGAGAAACTGCACTAAGAGCTTTGGAGAGAGAGAAGTAAACACTGCAGATATATGTGCTTAAATCAAATTTCATGAATGGGGTTTACAACCACTTTAACTCCTCCCAAGAGTCTGCCCACTGTTTGCATCAATGCTGATTGTTCTTGAGAAGAGTACTGGGGCAGGGTGCTGTGATGTTTTGATGATGGTGTGTACAGCACCCTGCTGGTCACTCCCATCAGTCATGATCTGCCTGCACTGCAAAGGGAAGCACAGTGACCCAGTGAAATCACTGAGCCTAAAATAAGATTTGCACTAAAAATTTTACCAATTGTACCAACATGTTGATGAGGAGGGAAGGGGGAACCAGGGAAGATGAAATCTAAGCAGGTTAAAGTTTAGGCAGGCAGAGCAGTGTTTGTTTATGTGTGTGGTTTTCCTTATGCGGCAGCCGGCAGAGAGCCAGCACAGACAAACAATCCACAGGCTTCAAATATTTTTACTCTGGCTGGGCAGTCACTGGCTCATCTCTTCTGGGCATGTGCCCAGAAACCTGCCAGTAAACTGTTACATCCCCCCCCCCCCCCCCAGCACTGATAAAAGATCGGCCTATCTTCACATGTTATATAAGCTGACATAAAAAGACAAAAACAATATTCCCAACTCTTAAACTGCACTCACATGAGAGTGTGTACATTGCTGGGCCTGTGCTTCTGCTCTGTTCTGAAATGTATTGTTTGGTTATTGTCTGTGTGAGCTTGTAGATGGGTCCATACACTGTTATAGACAATACAAGCAAGACTAAGGAGAAGCGCAGCACTAGGAGACTGTCAGGCTGTACTGCGCTACACCATGTGTCAATCTAACGCTGAGAATTCGCTGACTGGAGGAGAGTGCAGAATGATGACTTTATCAGTGTGTTGCTTCTTCATTTTGCAACCATCAGGTGCTCTAGGCCATGTCGTATTGCTTAAAGGGATACTAAATGATGGTTGAAAAAAGAATTTAAATATGTATTCCTAACTCAGAAAAGTACCTTCTATTGCTCTCAAACTCCTCCAAATGTCAAAATTCCTTTTTTATTTTTTTGCTGCTGTGACCTGACTTCCTCTTAGAGATTGCCCCTGGGATTACCTATGGACTATAAACTGACGGATTTGTAGTGTGCATAGAGTTGTCCACATGACCACAACTAACATGCACTGCCCATTCCAAGCAAACGTGAGTGAGGAAATGGTGGTTCAGGAGCTCAAGAAGGAGGTTCCAGAGTGAAAAATAGATTACAGGGACATTAAAGGGGCTGCATTCTATGCATTAAGGTAAAAAAACCTTTTGTGCTGCAGCGGGGGGCCCCCCCCCCCCCTTTTCCTTATCGTTCATTCTAGCGACAGGGATGACCACAGCAGCTGCAGACACTGTTTTGGGTCCTCATCGGATAGATTGATAGCATCGGGTGCTATTAGCACTCGAGAAGAGGAGCCAGGAGTGCCACCAGGGGACCCCAGAAAAGGAGGATTAGGGCAGATCTGTGCAAAACCCTTGCACAGAGGAGGTAAGTATGACATGACATGTTTGTTATTTTAAAAAAAACAAAGCTTTACGGTCACTTTAAGTAGCAGGTGTATATCAATTATTTTTTGGAGAATAAGGATATTGTTTAACCACTTTACGACCGCCCCGCGGCACATATACTGCAGCAGGGCGGCTGCTCTGCCCTGGATCACATACATAGTATGTGATCCGACACTTCCGGGCCTGGGGTGCGCATACACCCACCGATCATTAGGCATAGAACCAGAGCGGGGGTCTGCCTATGTAAACAAGGCAGATAGCCATTCTGTCAGTAGGGAAGGCATTGATCCTGTATTCCTCACCAAAAGAAAGCTCTATTTGTGTGAAAAAAAATCTAAAAATGTCATATGGGTACAGTGTAGCATGACAAAGTGCAACAGTGCTGAAAATTGGCCTGGGCAGGAATTGGGTCAAAGTGCCCGGTATTTAGGTGGTTAACCGCTTCCCGACCGGCGCACGCCGATGTACGTCGACAGAATGGCACGGACAGGCATAAGGGTGTACAGGTACGTACCCTTTAAGATGCCGTCATGCCATCGAGCGCGCTCCGCCAGGTAGAATGCATTCAGGTGAAAAACCTTGAGGGTTTACAACCTTACAACCCCTTTAAGTGGTTTGTCTCATCCATGTAAACTGATGCATTCTGCTGGAGAGCTTGAGCTTGTAAAAAACAACCTTGCTGGCTGGATCACCAGGTGAAAATAGAAGAAAAAGAGACTAAAAAAGGAAACTAATGCAACCATGACATCCAAGAATTGGTAAGCTGCAATATAATGTTTTCTTTTGGCTTTAAAGAGGGACTGTACCTGGAAAAAAAATGTAAAAGCCTTTTTCTTTGGGTCTCTCTTACCCTTTTTTCTGATCTTATTTTTTTTTCTCGTTTTTTTTTTCTTCTCTTTTTTGGGTTTTTTTTTTTTTTTTTTTATTTTTTTCTATAATTTCTAGTTTCATTTTTTGCTTTTTTTTTTACCCTGGTTAGGAGACCCCTACCTAAGATAAGGGCGAAACAAGACCACGACTTGATCTGTTACGGCCTGGGAACCTGTGACCCTACTCGCACACAGTGCCGAGAAAACATAAAAATACAAAAACGTGACTCACAAGGAAATAGAAGTTAAATAAATGGGGCAGGGATAGTAAGAAAAGAGAAAGAATTGGCCATGGCCAAGACAATGACCAGGCCCTCCGTGCCAGGAATAAAAACATTCCTCTGTGTCCAGTCCAAAAGTCCCGGCCCAAGAGCAGGTGCTAAAAAGCGTGTCTGTTGAAAAGAAGTACAGTGACCTGTACTCACCCCTATGCCATTAAAGAGGGACTGTACCTGGAA
The DNA here is from genome assembly GCA_028564925.1 of Lithobates sylvaticus. Lineage (NCBI taxonomy): Eukaryota > Metazoa > Chordata > Amphibia > Anura > Ranidae > Lithobates > Lithobates sylvaticus. Next base: position 172,293,980 of record CM053032.1, read on the forward strand.
AAAAAATGTAAAAGCCAGCAGCTACAAATACTGCAGCTGCTGACTTTTAATACATGGACACTTACCTGTCACAGGTTCCAGCGATGTCGGCAGCAGAGGCCGATCAATCGCTCGGCTCTCTGCTGCTGCCGGCGCCATTCTCAGTGAGGGAATCAGGAAGTGAGGCGTTGCGGCTTCACTTCCCGGTCCCCTACTGCGCATGCGCGAGTCGCGCTGCGCAATGAGAATCGTCCGCGCTGTCTGCTGGGACCCGTTGTGTGTCCCGGCAGACAGCGCTCCAGGACAGGAAGTGGCGTAAACTCCTGTGGGAGTTTATGCCCGGAAGTGGGTGTAAATACCTGTATTAGACAGGTATCTGCACCCCCCTCCCCCCTGAAAGGTGCCAAATGTGACACCGGAGGGGGGGAGGGTTCCGATGAGCGGAAGTTCCGATGAGCGGAAGTTCCACTTTAGGGTGGAATCCCGCTCTAATACTACTAAAGTGTGTGCTCTAAACACAGTTCCCCTTTAATACACGACTGACCATATAAAGTGTGAAGGGGCCTCAGAGATCTGAGCTTCTGCAAAAGGGGATATTGGAAACGTTGGATAAAAGATTTGGAATAAATGCAAATTAAATTTTCACACATTCGACTCCTGCTAGTAAATGCTTTGGCCTGTCTCCTTCCAGTATATTTACATGGGGTCTGGGAATCCCAGCCTTGGCAGTTCTCAGACCAGGTTCCTACCAGTGCCAAGTTCAAGGTTTTTACTAGCTCATCCAGATGCTGGTTGTCAGGGCAGCAGGATATTTCTGTGAAATAGGACCAGTTGTCAGAAGTGAGAAAGATATGGCTGGTGCTCGCTGACCTCTTATTTCTTCTGATGTTTTTTTTTATTGCAAACATTTTGATTCACGTTTCTGACAGCAGTCTCAACATGACCAATATGGGATCCTGTAGAGAAAACAGATCTGAGTTAAAGTGATTCTAAAAGTTCTAATAAAAAAAAGTAATAAACATGTTATACTTACAATGGTTTTGCACAGAAAAGCTTCAGTTCTCTTCTTTTTGGGTCCCCCCCCAGCAGTTTTGGCCCCTCCCCCCTGTCGAGTGCCGTCAATAGCAAGCCTCATAGAACGCATTAAGGTAAAAAAGCCTTCTACCCTTAGAACCACTTTAACCACTTCAAGCAGTTTTACCTGAATGATGCCTGCAGCTGCAGGGACTAGCCACAGGATTGCTTTTGCAAGCAGCCGGAGGGGACGTTCCCTCCCACCACCCTACAAGGCTTGCTCGGGCTCTCCCATCCCACTGGGAGACCCGAGCAACCAGCTGGCGCATCCGCCGCTTGGACAGCCGAACAAAGCGGGATTGGCTTTGATCGGTATTCCGCTATGGTAACCCAGAAGCGATGTCCTAACATCACTTCCAGTTTTCCCAGATGTCAACGGCACCATTTAAAAAAAATCTAAAGCATGCAAAAACACAGATCTTGGAGTTTTTAATGTATTTAAGGGCAGAAATTGGATTTGGAGTCCCAGATCTCTCCATATAGAGTACCTGTCACATGCCTATTGCTGTCGCAAGGATGTTTACATTTCTTGTGACAGCGATAAAAGTGATTAAAAAAAATGTAAACAGTGTAAAAATAAAAAAATGAAAGTGCCCCTTGCTTTCGTGCAAAGGCGTGCGCCAGTCCCGCACACATACAAATGCTGATTGCCCCACACATGTGAGGTATCACCGCGAATATCAGATCATGGGGCAGTACTTCTAGCACTAGATGTCCTCTAAATCTTAAATGGTAACTTGTAAAGGCTTTTAAAACATCACCTATGGGTAGTAAAATGCATGTTTGACGCCATTGCATGGGCGTGTACAATTTTAAAGTGTGACATGTTTGGTATCTATTTACTCAGCATAACACCATCTTAACACCACCACTATTTTACCAAAAAATGTGGTTTCATATTTTTTTGCACTAAAAATTCAAAAAAGTTTTTTATTTTTTTTTCCATTTTGAAAAACTGCTGCTCAAATATCATGTGATATAAAAAATTGCAAAACGCACCATTTTATTCTCTAGGGCGTCTGCTTTAAAAAATATACTGTATACATGTGGGGGGTTCTAACTAATTTTCTAGCAAAAAATACATTTTTTTTTTTTTTTTTTTTAAACAAGAAATGGCCTGGAGGTCAAGTGTTTAAGGTACAATATGGTTGTGTAGCAATTAGTATGTAAAGCGCGAGTGTAACTTGTTGAGGCTATATAACAGGCTATATAACAGCCTGTAATGAATAAATAATAACTTGTGAAGCTATTGTGTAGTTATTATTTCCCCATCACTGCAGATGGAAATTTCACAGATGTATTGTGTCACCTAGCGTCATAATTGCCTCTTATCCTTACTATGTGATTTCTCGGTTTCAGGTGTCAGGTGAAAATCCCACACCAAGACAATGGAGGCCTTCACTGTACAGGAAGTGCACAGATATTCCGTGGCTGGTGTTTTTTTTTCTTTTCTGGTCAGGCTTGGTAAGTCATTGTTTTCAAATAACATGTTCTCAGATACCTGAATAACTGTACTGTATTGGATTGGCATTTGTCAAATAGCAGGTGTAAACACCATTGTGTCAGTTAAAGTGCTGCAGCCAGTTGCACTGAAAGTTTTTACGGTACTTTATTTTACAGTGTTATATAATGGACAAAAAAGATGCTTTTGCATCCAGTAGGAATGGGGTAAACCCCCTGCCAGGATATTTTTTGTTTCCTGTCCCAGAGATGCAACAGAGTAGGTAAGAGGATGTCTCGCAAAGTGAGCAGAATCCCCTTTTTAGACAATTGTCTCTGGAGCAGGTAAAATTTTGGATAGACTGAGGACAATGGTCACCAGCACAGATAGAGGGTGGATCTCCCCAATGGGGGCAGAGACCGCAATAAAAACTTGTCAGCGTATCTAAGACTTCCCCACTCTATTCAAAACATAGCCCCTTCGCGCCTCAGGGTAGAACAAATGTTAAAGCAGAGGTCCGCCCAACGCTGCAAAAATTAAAAGCCAGCAGCTACACATACTGCCGCTGCTGACTTTTAATAATCGGACACTTACCTGTCCTGTCGGCACCACAGCTGATGTTTCTGTCGGGTGCATGCCACCTCCATTGCAAGTAAGGGAACCCAGCAGTGAAGCCTTACGGCTTCATGCCAGGGAGGGGAGGGAGCCCGGGCAGTGACGTCAATACCCACAGCTGAGGCTCCCGGAAGTGGGAACAGGATACCTGTGAAAGAAAGAAGATTCTACCTTTTTTTTTTTTTTTTTTTTTTTTTAGGACAAATTGGGCTTTCTTTGGATGGTGAATGGTAACGGATATCTCCTTGTTTTTTTTGTTTTTTTTAATATCAAAGGAAAACTGTCCCAAAATAGTAAAAAATATATATTTTCTTTTAAATTTAGCTGTATATTTCTTGCTATTTCCATAACTTACCACCAAAGAAAAAACAAAAATACATTCTCCTGCTCCTGACAATCGCAGTGATACCACATATATGTATGTTAGTTGTTGTTTATATCCCTAGTAGGGCCCAGAAACAATGGTGTGCATTTTGCATTTTCTTTTTTTATCCTGCCTAAAACTGTAAGAACAGCAAGGATGTGGAATTCCCTTACACAGGAGGTGGTCTTAGCAGAGAGCATCGATAGTTTCAAGAAACTATTAGATCAGCACCTGAACGACCGCAACATACAGGGATATTCATATCAAGGGCCAAACATTTTAATTCCCCATTCACCCTGTTATCTAAAGACGCAGAAAAAGCATTCAACAGGGTGAATTGGACTTTCTTTTTGGCCACCTTGAGACATATTGGGATGCCGCCAACCTATCTTGGATTTCTGCCATCTACTCATCCCCTACAGCAAAGATCAAGATAAATGGGGTAGCTTCCAACTTTTTCACGATAAGCAACGGCACGAGACAAGGGTGCCCACTTATTGTTTCTTTGGAACCCCTGCTGCAACACATTAGGCTCAACCCTGACATTAGAGGACTCGAAACCAGCACATACCACCATAAAGTTGCTGCATATTTTTTTTTACATATCGGAACCGCATATCTCTCTACCAGTCCTCTTATCAGCAATATGCGATTATATCTCTTTGTCAGATTTTTTTATTAATTTGCAAAAGTCGGAAGCGCGCAACGTTTCTCTTACTTCTAGCTCTCTCGATCGCATTAGTGGCAACTTCCCCTTCTGATGGGCTCCTCAAGCTATCCAATATCTAGGCACTAAGATCCCCTCCAACCTTCTCCTCATTTACCAACTCAACTTCCAGCCCCTTCTGAACATTTTTTTTCTACAGACTTAGATGGAAGAACATGGCGATTTCTTGGTTTGGCAGATACAATTTTTAAAAGTTTTAAAGATGAACATTATGCCGAGAATGCTTTACCTCTCACAAGCATTACCAATTAGGATTCCGCAGAGTACGGAAATCTCTATCCTGTACTTATAATATTCTACTGACAGCCACATCTCAACATGATCCCCCGTATCTGAAGAAATGGGTGAGAGAGACCTCAATGTTCACTGAAGATAAAAAGAAACGTATCGTTTTATTTGCGCACAAGTCGTCCCTGTGAAGCAAATATCAGGAGATCACTTGCAAGATTCTGACGCGCTGGTACAGGACCCCATTGGTGCTAGAGTCAATATTCCCTGGAGATAGCTTTGTGCTGGAGGTGCGGTACCCAGACTGGCACATTACGCCACATCTTCTGGGAATGTCCGATGATGGCACCTTTTTGGAGACAGGTCCTGAAGATCATCCACAAGCTTACTGATATCTCCCTTCATGACAATTGGGCAGCTGTACTCCTGAATTTGACCCCTACGTCCTGTAAGCGATATCACAAATCTTTACTGAAACGCCTTTTAAATGCAGCCAGTCTCCACCTTTTGGTGTTGCAGTGGTTTGCCAGGGTGAACGACATACAGAAGATGGAACGCCTGACTGCAGCCCTTGGTGAAAGAGAGGAGGAACACAATACACGTTGGATACACTGGGATTTGTTCCGGTTCTCGAACAATTATGGGACATACACTTGAGCAATTTCCAAAATGAGAATCAGAGGCCTGGAGCCGTCCACCCCGCCGAAACTCTCTAACCTCCCTTCCCTCCTACCCCCTCTCCTGTCCCTTTTTAATTCCCCCCCCCCCTTTTTTTCCCCCTTTTCATCCCATCTCCCCATTTCTCTCCCTTCCTGACACCTAAGGTGTTATCCATTTTTCTATATTACCCAGAAAAAATCTACCGATAGCAATGATCAATAGGTGCCGCCCCTACAATATTGGGGAAGAGAGCCGTGTCTGGTACAGTTTAAGACATATACGTGATGCTCCCTACCTCACAATGGCTCGGTACCTGCTAGTTAGGGTCACATTCGTCTCACCCTATTTCTTTTTCTCATAGGTATGTGTATGACCCATACAAAAATTTTTCTTTTATAATTTGAGGTTCCCACCATAGTTCTGTTTGAAAAACAGGCTATATTTGGGGATATACAATGTAATACTGACATATAATCACACACATAGGTTGGACTTGATGTGCCTTTTTTCAACCTCACCTACTATGTATCTATGTAAAACACACTGACATTAACTAACACTGATACTAATTAAATTTTTTCTTTTAAATTCTACCCAAAATATGCTGACCTTTGCCCCTGACCTTGACCCAAACCCTCACCTTTCTCTTCTTCTGTCCAAATCTCATCTTTTCTTTTTTCCTTCACCCTTTTCTTCTTTACACACTCCTTTTCACAATCTAATGTCTCACGTCCTTATATATGTGCGCGCCATGTATTTCCATCTTTCACTTTCTTCTCCTCTCTGGCCTCACCACTTTACCTCCTATTTTTCCTTCCCCTTTTTTCTCCCCCCCCCCCCCTTTTTTTTCGTTTCCCTTTCCTCTTTTTTTTCCCCTCACTTCTCCCCCCCCCCCCCTCCTCCTTTTCTCCTCTCCTTCTTTTCCCCTTTCCCCTCAGTATACTCTTTCTGCTTTTTCATTCATTCTTATTCTTTCCTATCTGACTCCTTCTTATCCAGTCTTCCACTTTTCTTCCTCCCTGTTTCTTTCACATTCACTTTTCACTGTTTCTAAGCTCCCATCACCCTTTAGTTGAGATGGGGAACCTGGGATATCTGCTTGCTGGGTTCACCTCTTAAAACTACAATATATTACAGATACAAAAACATAAAACTACACTATTTATCTAATACCACCTAATATGGTAAATTTGTAACTGATTGGTGTTGGACTCTTACGGCAGGTGTACTCTTTGAAGGACCCCTCTCCCCCCGCTTCTGACCGCCGGTCCATAGGTCCGCATGTAGGTCTTTTGGATGTGACCCCTCGTAAGTCACGCTTTTGGACTACCTCTCCCGGCCCGATCCGCACGTGGTGTGGAGCGATCTCTCGGGGCCACCCGAGGGGCAGGAAATCTCTTCAGGGAACCCCCATAAGGGAAACATATTTCATCCAAAAAATATACACGTCTGGGTAAATATCTTACATGTATTATTGCGTGTGTTTTTTCCTCTATGAAATTCACATAAAGTTTACTATATGAAACACACACCTTTGCAATATATTTGTTCTTTTACCCTTTCTCCTTTTTTAGTAGACAAACCTCCTTTGAAGAAGACCCATACTAACACGGGTCGAAACGTGTCAGACTTACTTTTACCTCACCAACACCAACATTGGTCTTGTTAAAACATATTTTGTAAAAGTTTTGGTCTGCTGGTGTATTTTTATACAATTCTTCTTTTTTGCTTTGTTTTATTTTCCCTTTTGGGACCCATGTCTTACATCCATTATGCCACTTCTGTGACATCTTTAATAAACATTTATATTTAGAAAATACCTTGTATCATACTTTTTATTCAATTCTCTTAAACTTGTTGCCCAAAAACCCCATATACCCCTTTTCAGGGGGATTTTTCCTTTTTGTTGACCCAAACCCTTACCCTGGCAAACCGTTATTTTTTTTTCTTTCGTTTTTAGATTTTTATTTAATTCCTTTTTTTTTTTTTTTTTTTTTTACACACTTTTTTTTTTTCTATTTACAGCTTCATCTTTTTCAAGCAGAGGAAGATGCAACATATTTTCCTCTCCATTCAGAGAAGGAAGTAAATACAGGGGCAGGAAGGAAGGAATCCCCCCACTATGGGGTTTTTAGGCAGCAGGCTGCCTAAAAACCCCATAGTGGGGGAATTCCTTCCTTCCTGTATTCTTTAGGGGTGAGCAGCGCTCTCTACACCTTTTGGGTATGTGTCTTTTCTTTGTTGTAAATACAGGGGCAGGCTCACAGTGACTGATTACTCGGAGGCTATCACAGCGATCAGGTGACCTGGAACTGGGAGTCCCGGGTCCTGATCGTTGGTATTAGAATGGGGGCTCCTGGTGAAAGTAGCCAGGTCTCTGCTGGGAGTATGCTGTGCAGTGTGCTCCCAGCAGAAAGAGAGACGCATATATCTGGCCCCACAGAAAAAAAATACACTTCTATATGCGTGCAGTCGGCAGGAAGGGGTTAAAAAAAGTTTAGCCTAGAGATACTTAAATTACTCTTAAAGTGGTTGTGAACCTCTAATATGAACAAAGCATATCCCTCTATAGTGTGTACTTGTCTCAGTCCAAAGCACCAAGTATCATTTATGTCTGCTGCCGCCTTCCTCTGCTATCAGCATTAATCACTTCTGACAAGTTTTCCTGACACCAAAAGAAAAAAGGTGCCAGGGGAGGGACCTCCAGCTGACTGACCGCTTCATCCCTGTTTCTGTGTGAAGGGGGTGTGTCCTTTCCCTCCAATCAGCTCGGAGTTCTCCCCACTGAACTCTGCAGAGTGTAACTTCAGCTTCCGCCCCTTTTTTTCTGACGGCTCAGACTAGCTTTTCAAATTCTGGACTTTGAATGGATGTAGAGAAGAGATGGCTGGAGATAAACGGGCACAACTTATGTAGGAGGATTTGTTTTATTTCTGTGTATTACCTGAGGTCAGTCCCTTCACTGGGTTTGCAAGCACTTTAATAACACTTACGTGAGAAAATTCCCCCATACAAGTGTGTCGGAGCTTACTTTGCAGGCGCACATAATGAAAGTTCAACCCTCTATTTTTGGTAATCTAGAAACCCATTTCTTTTAGTATTTTTGCGTTTATTTTTCTTTTCTTGTATTTAGTTTTCCAAAAAATAATTGTTATGATATTCCCGTATGCTTACGGAGTGTGTCTGCTAAAGATATGAAATAAGCTGGACATGCTCATGGCAAGAGGTGATAAATTCCCCCTGCTTGTGTTAAGTTAAACAAATATATCCCATTACTTCATCTCTTTAAATAGATGCCCCATTCACAGTCTGACACGGCCTCAGTTAACTATTTAAACACACCAGCGTGGAGTGTAGACACTAACGTGGAACTGAATCTTATAATTTTTGGAAGTAGCTATATAATAAAGCAAACGTATATGAACAACCGCAGCCATGTTTTCGAATTGATTCACCACTTTTTTTTTTTTTGCTGTGCTTAGCCCTGTATTTAAGAATTTCACCCCACTTCTTGTAGTCACCAAGACAGGCAGTGTGTGTACAAAGGGCACACAGCCAACAATAAATTGCTTTTTTTTTTCTTTTAGTAAGGTGGAGGTGATTTAGAGTCAGGATTTCATGTAGCCTGTGTCCCCACATGGGAGATTCTTCTTGCTCCCTGTGCTATTGACCACTGTTAGTAAGCTAGGGAAATTTCCTGAGAGATACACAGACAGCATTTAAAAAAACGTTCCTTTGCTAACCTCCTTCTAAAATTCATAGTGGCCTCAATGTTCCTGACTTCTGCACTCTCTGGGTCACTGGCCATGCAAATATACAGCAAGTCAGGACTTCTGATCAGTGGCTTGAAAGTATTAAAAGTTTTGAATAATTATTACTGACAAGCATTCCAGATATTTCTATGAGCACAGGAAACCTATATGGTTTAGGGTCTATTTTATTTTTATTTTTTTCCGAAATATGTTTTTAAAACAGTTCGCTATTTACATTACATACAATCTTTGTATCACAAATTTAATACATGACCGCATGCCGTTCTTTCTGAGCGCATGCATCGGTGATGGCACTAGCTGCTGCTCTGTGTAATATCTCCTAAATGGTGCATGTTTAGGAGATATTCCTTTAACCTAGAGGTAAGCTTTATTCTAAGCTTACCTGTAGGTTAAAGTATCAGAAAAGTCTTTACTACCACTTTAAAGAGGGTGGGCGGTAAAAATATGACTGAATGGCGTGTATGTATGCCCCCGAACCAAAAGTGTAAATGAGTTTTTGCAGTGAGAGAATGGGTGTGGAAGCAAAGGAAGGTCCAGGGGAAGTGGTGACATTGGACCGCATGATGGTGCAGAGACTAAGGCCCCATACACACTATTAGATTTTCTGCAGACATAGTGTGTATAGGGTCTAAAGCTGGCCATACATGGATCAAAATTTGGCTGGTTCAGTTATGACAATAACCATTCAGTTATCGTTTCTTGTCTGATGAAACTTTGTATTTACCAGATATTAAATCAACAGTTGAAACAGTGGAAATGTATGTAATCAGTACATTTAGCTGTATGCTAACATTAAGAATTCATAAAAATGATATCATCTTTTTAAAGTTTTCTTTTGGTGGGAATTTATTTTCTCCAGTTCTACTTTAATATTTATGAGCAGCTTTTTCCATATGTGATTCAGGAGTCTGTTTTTCTCCATTAGCTACACTTTTGCAAGTGTACAATATTCGTGTTTTCCATTTGGTCATCTTGGAAAAGGCAAGCCCTTTATTAACTCCCTCATATTGCTTCCTGGAGAGTTGCTATTTTACTTAGCCATTCTTATTTTAAACTTAAAGCCAAAGTTCTGGAAGATATAAAAAGCCACCATTCAGAGCCCTTTCACACTGAAAGCACCTGGGCGTCGGCCGTAAAGCGCCCCTATTTTAATCAGCGATTTACCGTCGCTTTAGCGGCACTATTCAGCTGTTAGCTAGCTAGCGTCCGAAAAAGGGTTAAAACCGCCCACAAAACGCCACTGCAGTGGCGCTTTGCCAGCGGTATGGCGGCGCTGCCCACTGATTTCAATGGGTAGGGGCGCTTTAGGAGCGGTGTATTCCCCTGCTCCTACAGTGCTGCAAAGAAGCTGCTTTCAGGACTTTTTTGTGACGCCCTACCAGCGCAGTGCCCCAGTGAGAAAGCACTCTGGCTTTCACACTGGGATTGCAGCTGATGCTTTTTACAGGCGCTATTTTTAGCACTAAAGCACCTGAAAAACGCCTCCAGTGTGAAAGGGGTCTTAGTGCAGTTATCGATATTGTACTAACACTTACAGCTGGCAAAGATGCCGAAATCTGTCTTGATATCACAAATCTGTAATCCTCTGCACAGCTGCACTTAGGCAGGAAGAGGAGAGGGAACACTAGGAAACAGTGCACATGTGCTTACAGGAGGAGGAGAGAGCAGAATGATGATCTCATCAGTGTCCTGCTGCTCCATGTTCAGGTACAGTTTGGGTACAGGTCCAGAACCTCAGAGGTCTCGGGGAGTTCAAGACATGGCTATGCAGATGAGTGCCATAGCCCTTTTTATTCCTGTATAAAGAGCTGTCCTCCACAGGACCACTGAAGGCCACCATGAGTATGGTTCCCCAGAGAAATTCATGAAGAGAAAGCTATTTAAAGCAAACAGTAATGTTCAGCAAGAACAGATTGTGACCCTGTATTATTATAACATTTACCCAAAAGTTGTGACTTCACTTTTGTTGAGAAACAAACATTCCCCTCTGGATGATCTGTGTACATTGCAAGGATTTTAATAAACTTTGTTGCAGATTTCTACCTTTTTGTTATTCTGAAGAAATAGCTGTTTGTTTGTCTGTGTCCATGTTCAGAGTAAATCTGTATGGGTGTGGTTTTATAATTATCAATAAGCTGCTGCACCTACAGGGCTCTAATGAAGAAATTGGTAAGGTCTGCATCCCTGTAGATGTGATTTCCCTTTGAGAGTATCTCACCAAAAATTGCATTTTGGTTGCAGTGGATGCCCAAAATTTGACTTGTATCTTAGTGCAGACTTCTGGGAAAATCAGTGAGCCAATCGCACAAGCAGGAAATACAATTTCTGGTGGGCGTTCTGTATACCACCTGTGTATAGAATGCCTCCAGGTAGCCGTATTGCATTGCACTTTACAGAAAATTACAATTACATTCAATTAGAATATGACTTGTGTTGCAATCTTTTATGCTATATACATTTTTTTTTATTTGCTAATTTTTTTCCCATTAAAGTGGAGTCAGGCTTTAACATTACTTTCACACCGAGTGCAGCCTACTTACCTTTCTTCCAGTTCCAACGATAAGCACTGTGTAGCTTTGCCTGGTGCTGCACAGAATCTGCTTGGAAAATGTCCCCTGCTGGATCCTCACAAAGTGTGTGCGGTGCTCAGTGCGGCCACACACACACACACACACACACACACACACACACACACACACACACACACTATCACTGGAACTGGAACCAAAGTAAATATTTTATATGGTAGGCTGCACTGGGGGAGAGGAGGGCTGTGGACATAAATGTAATATTTGCTTTTCCTACCATTGGTGGCTAGGCAGCTTTTGTGCAAATTCCTCAGAGTTTTGCATTGTGACCCCATTTCTAAACATATTATCTCTTAATCACCAGCAATTAATGAGTGCGGCCCACAAGTGACATATTTATTATAGTATTTCTCATGCTCCTATGGGAGTAGAGGTCAGTCAAGGCTGAAGATAACATCAACAAAAGATCTTTGGTGTTTATTTAATCGTATACTCCTTCATAGCTTTGTTTGTTTAAAACCTAATACATCACAGAGTAGTAGTTTAAAAACTATGTATTGTTTGAAAGTAACTTGGTATAAGATGGGACTCTGCATTTGAAGAACAGATAGTAAGAGTGTTTTCTTGATCTTTTGCAGATGTTCATCAGTGGATATTCCTTAACGGCTGGAGCTGCAGAGAGACTTGTATTTGGTTATGATAGTTATGGAAATGTGTGTGGGAGAAGAAACTCTCCCATTCCGAACGCTCCTTTTTCTGGAAAAGATATGACCAACAGAAAGTACGTATTGAAATCGCCTCTTTTATTCGTGGGTCAACCTGCCATGAGCCAGCATCCCTTATCAGGTTATGTGAATCCGGAAAGAGGTCATCTCTGTTTAAAGTGAGACGTGGCAAACTCTTAGTAAAGTTTGTACTAGGGTAGGCATGACTCACGACTAATGCCTTGGTGGGGGTGTACACAAATATTGGAGGGGATTACTGTATAGTAAGGGAGTGGTCACTAGGATTACCTCCTAACAATTAAGGAAAAATTTGAGTATTGCATTCATTAAAACGTAAGATTGATACTTTACATCTGTAGATACTATTTCATAAACATTTTGTGAACTTGTGGCTTCAGTATCCTAATGGTGTAAAAAACAGAATGGCCCTTTTCAAGGGTAAAAGTCTCATATACCATGGGTCATTGTCAGAGGACCAATACTCACACAGCTAATTCTAATGCTAATACTACAGCTAATGCTCCATCTACTGAAGGTAATGCCCATTCCTGTGCAGCTAATGCTCGAACACATGTACCAGCACACAGACGAGCAAGGGTTAATATCCAATGTGCACTGACATGTAGACGCATCTGTGTGCGTCAACATGCACGTTGGTGCCAAGCTGCCTATTTAAAGGAAACCATGGTGTGTGCTAACCACTGGGTGTTCTTCAGGTTTCCCATGACTTTTGTTCCTGCTTATGCTGTCTTATCTCCTGTTGCTGGCCTGGCTAGTTCCTGACCTTGCTCTGTGGATTTTGGATACCGACCTCGGTTTGCCTCTGACTGCTCTTTGCCTGTTTCCCTGGTACTGACCTCGATCTGCTACTGGACCTCAGCCTGCCTGCTTCCAGGGTACTGACCTACGCCTGCTACCTGACTGTGCTTCAGCCCACTGTGTATGACCCTGGTTCACCCTAACAATGTCTTGTCCCTGGCAGTCACCTGCTACCAAGCTACTGGCATCCATACTTGTTTGAGCCTTGTACCTCTGTAACCACCTTCGGGGGGTGCTTGGACCAGAGCTACAAGGGAAGCCCTCCTGTCAGCTCGGACCTCCGTCCAAGGTACATGACAGTCGTACAATGTTGGTATTTGACGTAAAGAGCCATCTGTATTGCGTGGCAGCAACAAATTAGAATGTATCTACTTGGCAAATTATAGTTGAAGAATCAAGGAAAAAACCTGAGCGGTTGTACCCTAGTACACACCATGTTTCTCATACTTTGAATAAAGGAGACCCATTGGTGTTAGAGCATTCACCTCTTGTTCATCATATTACAAATGTGTAAAGGGCCCTCTTTAACCATATGCATGGTCAGGTGAGCTCACATTTGCCACTGTGGTCGGTAACTACAAGAGCATATTAGCTAGGTAAATCCACCAATTACCACGAGGGTGCCTTATCTCTAGGATCCAAAGCATTTTAAATACAATCCTTACTGTAATTATTGTATATCCTCTTTGTATTTATTTTAAATACAGTCATTATTCAGACTAATTTTATGACTGGTTTCCTCTTGGTAATCATGGTGTTTATTGTATCAGGTAATACTAATGCAATGTTAAATGGATGTTAAATAAATGGGAATTTGCTACACCACAGCAACAATAGAAATGTCGGAAGAAAAGGTTTGGACACTTATTACAAGGCTCAGAAGTGTGTTATCGATCTTTACAAAGCAGTATCATATTACTACAGCCTCATTTTAGAATATTCTAGGGATTAGGTTAGAATTTCCTACTCCCCAAATCATTTTTCTTTCTCTCTCATTGAGGGGCACAGGAAGTCATTAACCTTTTGGGTTGTACTGCCGCATACAGGAGGACTGGACATTGGCAAACAAACTGTAAGACAGCCCAAGATGGCACCTCCCACTACCAGCGTCGTAAATATGTGAAACCTTGTGAGCTACTTTGTTAATCTAATTAAATCTGGCAGCACTAAACAAACTCCCTAAACTTGTGAATAATCAAACTAAGTGCGGTGCTAAATAAAAAGTATCCCCTGAGGAATATATAATGCATTCAATAAATGATTGATATATATAAATGGCAATATGCAAAATGTGTTCTTGTATAAATAAAAAAAATATGATAAATGTTAAAGTGCAATGTGCAAATGTCGTCCATATAGTGTCCTTATAAAAATCAATCGATGGTGAAAAGATGGTGAAAAAATCATGCCAATCAATTATATGTGCAAGTGCTGTGCATAGATGGTTAAAGTAAATAATAGCTGGTAAAGAACAAGGCAAAATCCCCCCCCAAAAATGTGACAAGCATGTAGCCAGTGAAAGTCTGAATTAGATTTACAAAAAACAGTCCCAAACACAATATTTCTTCAAAAGTGCTGATGTGCAATCAATATTCCAAAGTGCTGTGGTTCTCAAATTTCACACAAGTGATTCGTGCTTCACACACCCCCCTAAGTATTTAGACTCACCAGATCGAATGGACCCCGTAGCAGTACTGCACGTGGGTCAATCAAGCTTAGGCTGGTGAGCAGGGTGATGAGACGCCACTTCAAAAACAAATCTTCCCTTGTGTTTCAGGCTGGGTTCACACTGCTGCGGTGCGGGAACACTGCGAATCTACTGCGGGTTCCCGCACCGCATGTCTCCCGCCGGCAGTTCACACTGCCCTGTGCGAGCTGCTGGGAGTGTCAGTGAAATGTTAATGACACCCCTATATCAGCTCGCATATCGCAGTGCGATCTGCAAACTCGGACAGGAATCGGACCGCATGGTGAGAACACCATGCGATCCGATTCTGCTGCGGACCGAAAAAAAGGGTCCTGTGCGAGTTTGGGCCGAATGCGATGCGAATTCAGCCATACTATCTGTATGGCTGAATTTGCATCGCACAGAGATCGCATATGATTTGAACTGCAGTGCGGTGCGAATCATATGCGATCTCCCGCACCGCAGCAGTCTGAACCGGGCCTTAGACTTATAGCCTTTTTAAATGGGCCTCTGGAAATGATTAATCTTTTGAAATGCTTCTCATAGTATTCCTTCTCCTTATAAGCTGTCCATAACCTCCAGTCACATCAATTAAAGAGTGCACTTGGAAGTGCAGTCACTGTAAATCTGAGGGGGACATGCAAGGAAAAAAAAAAAAAAAGCATTTTAGCTTGCACATGATTGAATGAATGATATTATCAGCAGAGCTTTCCCTCATTTCAGATTTACAGCGACCGCACTTCCAAGTGCACTTTCAATTCCTGTTCCTACTGATTATGCTGCAGAATGCTGTGGTACATAGTGCTGACATCATCCACTAGATGGAGTGTTCTGCTCTGAGCTTTCTTTTCCGCTATAAAGTGCTAAGGAAGAATTTCTACTGCTGCTCCTACTTGTAAGGAACCATGTGGAACTTCCCTCCATCTGACCCTCATCTGTTACCAGCTGCACAGGTTGCATGAATACTTAAGGCCTTGCCCTCTTACCACGCCTTACCACCATGCAGTCACCACATACCCGTATTTATACCCACCTACCTCTCCCCTCTCGACTGAGGTGTTTACCTCTATCATGCACGAATTTATGACCCAAGTCATTAAGTTGTATTTGGTGACTTTGCGCTTACTACTGATGAGTTGAAGCCTACATTGATTACTCCCAAATAAAGGAGAACATTTCAGCTCTGATTGTTGGAGTGTTAGAGGATCAGTCTGTTGCCTCAACCAGGGCTTTTTCCAATCTTGGGTTGTTTAAAACTCCTGGTGCAGCAAATAGTTTTGCACCCATTTTTTTTTTTTTTCAACTGTTTTAGATATCAGAAACAGCATAATAAGCTCGCTCAAAATGTATATTAGCGTTGTATCTGTTTTTTGAGGATTTTGTGCAGACGTGGTCTTTTCTCACTGTAGACCTTGCAGCGTCCTGCCTTAACGAGGCATTTATTGTTCCAGTGCAAGATATGCATTCCTTTATGGATTCAGACAATAAATGGTTTGAAGCCCTTGCTAGAGCTCTGTTCTAGCTGGCGGAACACTTGTATAAAAAAGATTTAAATCTGTTTGCAAGAGCGCCTATATTCCTTAGTGGAAGAAACGCAAGGCGCAAGCTTTAAAGTCTTCTTCATTTCTATCAGTTAAGAAACATTCTTGTTTCCCCACTCATTGAGTCACATTGAGACTCTCCTAGCTTGGCTCCCTGTCCACCTGCAAATCTGGCACTCAAAGTCTGCCATATCGCAAACTTTACTCTGCATGAAAATTACCCCCCTCATTTCCAGAGTCACATCTCCCAATTAATATCCTGAAACTTTTGGAAGTTTGTCTCTACAACATTGGACCATGCTACTGTTGGACAGTGCCAAGGCAGTGGTGTTCATCAATCATCATCATTTTTTTTTTTCCGAGACTGTTGGCTTCTTATGCTTTCATTAAAGTGGATGTAAACCCAATGTCATCCTTTCTAAACTACTGCCATAGGGGTTATCTATAAGGATATACATGCCTCCTGCATGTATCTTTACCTGTCAAATGTCTCCCCTCTGTTTGTTATGAGACCCAAAAAACTGCAGATTCTGTGGGTGGGTCTGTTGTCTGGAGCTCGGTGGGTGGAGTCGTGATGTCAGTAGACTCCCCGCCCACCTCTACACTCCCCTTGTCAATATGCATTTTCTCCTGTGTATTTCTTACACTGAACTTCTGCTATGATCTCTAACATCCAGTGAAAAGACAGGAAAATAACCACATGACTTCAGCATGCCCAATTATGCTGAGGTGTGGAACATCCAATCCTGGCAGAGCAGCAAAGAAAGGAGTGGGAGGGAATTAAAAAATAATGCATGTCTCTTAGGCTAGTGCACGAGATATGTAAATCACCTGTCACTCACAGTAAGGGGGAGGATTTGACAATGTTTTTCTCTGTTTGTCAAGATTTATCTCACTGAACAATAAAAGAGGATTGCTCAGAGTTGGATTAACTCTTTGTGGCAAGACTGGGAAATCTTATACTCTACATTATGACATCAAAAAAAAAAAAAAAAATTGGGGTTTACATCCACTTTAACCACTTGCCGACCGGCGCACACAGATGTACGTCGACAGAATGGCACGTACAGGCAGGAGGGCGTATATATAAGTCCCTCCTTTCTGCCTGTCCGTGCCATCGGGAGCGCGCCGGTCGAGACCCCCGTGAGTCTGATCGCGGTCTCCGCGGACTCGATCGCCGCGGGGACATCCGTGATCGTCTCACGGGACGACTGAACGGGGAGATGCCGAGATAAACAGCATCTCCCCGTTCTGCCTAGCAACTAGTGACGCCGATCTCTGCTCCCTGTGATTGGAGCAGAGATCAGCATTCACTAGCTGACAGCCACGCCCCCCCACAGTAAGAAACACACCCCTAGGCCTACTTAACCCCTACACTGCCCCCTTGTGGTTAACCCCTAAATTGCCAGTGTCATTTTTACAGGAATCAATGCATTTAAATAGCATTAATTGCTGTAAAAATGACAATGGTCCCAAAAATGTGTCAAAAATGTCCGATGTGTCCGCCATAATGTCGCAGTCACAAAAACAAATCGCAGATCGCCGCCATTACTAATAAAAAAAAAAATTATTAATAAAAATGCTATAAAACTACCCCCTATCTTGTAAACGCTATAACTTCTGCGCAAACCGATCAATAATCACTTATTGCGATTTTTTTTTCTACCAAAAATATGTAGAAGAATACGTATCGGCCTTAACTGAGGAAAAAAAATGTTTTTTAATATACTTTTTGGGGATATTTATTATAGCAAAAAGTAAAAAATAATGCATTTTTTTCAAAATTGTCGCTCTATTTTTGTTTATAGCGCAAAAAATAAAAACCGCAGGGGCGATCAAATACCACCAAAAGAAAGCTCTATTTGTGGGAAAAAAAGGACGTCAATTTTGTTTGGGAGCCACGTCGCACGACCGCGCAATTGTCAGTTAAAGCGACGCAGTGCCGAATCGCAAAAAGGGGCCTGGTCCTTTGGCTGCAAATTGGTCCGGTCTGAAAGTGGTTAAGACCTCTGCGTAGAGGGGTCTCCCATGTAGATCTATTGGATTCTCTCTGTCTCCCTGTCTCTAAAAAACACTATTTAAACCCATTGCTGACATTCCTCTCTACTCTCACCCACCAGGTGTTTTGTTCTTGTATCAAGAAACCTCTGCGAATATGTCTGAACTGGCAGCCTTATCCTGCAAGCAACCCTTTTAGGTTCTGCATAAGGTCAAGCTGGTACTGGGGCCCAACAGATCCTTCTTGGTTAAGGTAATTTCTGCCTCAGTCAGGACATTGTTTTTCCATCCCTTTGTCTGGTTCAGCAAATGGAGGAATTTCCCTCCACTATCGGGACATGATCTATCTCTCTGTCACTGCTTCTTTCAAGAAGACTGATACCCTTTTTGTGATCCTGAATGGCCCCTGTAAGGGTACACAGGTTTCTTGTTCCATCTTTATGGTGACTCAGGCAGACCACCATCCAAATTTATGGTTCCACCTTTTCTTGTGAAGGTGAACTTTATTAGATACTGTATGTTAGTGCTTTATGGGCTTTTTGGTATCAAGCAACTGTTTCCCAGATTTTCAAGACTGCCACTGCATCTTTGGTTCACAGGTTCTTTAAGTTCTATCAGGTGGACATTGCAGCCTCATCTGATTCGAGCTGGTGACATAAGGTCCTTCATGCAGCTCTTTGAACTGAAGGCGGTCAGTCCCCAGTTCTTTACTGCTGTGTTGCCCATCCCTCCGTTAGACTGCTTTTGGCCGTAGGCCCCTTTCACACTTGTATGACTTGTCCTGTGACTTGGAACTGCAAAGTCGCATGACAAGTTGTTCCCCATGATCTCCAATGACAACCATTCATATTAGTACAACTTCAAGTTGTGCTGACTTCAAAGTAGTCCCTGCACTACTTTGGTCTGACTTTGATGCAAGTTACACTGTTATTCCCTGAAATTGCGGCAAAAATTGCTGCAAAATCACGTGACTTTGAAGTGGCGGTAGTGTGAAAAGGGGCCTTAAAGTTAAAGACTGTGTCCCCCTAATGAATGAGAAAGAAAGGGATTTTTATACTTGCCATAAAATCCTTTTCCTGGAGTCCACGCTTTTGTGTTTATGATCATGCTCTACAAAACTGAAGCATGCTGGCAGCAGGAGGTGTTATTCAGGGCTGGTCTACAGTTTTATTGTTTGTCATTGTCCAACACTCCTGTATAACCCAAAGGTTTAGTATCTCCTGTATCCCTCAATGGCCTCCAAGAAAAATAAGGGAGTGTACAGAAATCCATTTTTTACTGTCCCCTTTGAGGATCTAGCTGTAGATTATATGTAAAATAGTTTTTTAATATGCAGTTTGGTGTCAATAGAAGGAATGGTGTCCCATCATTGGTGTTAGTGGGAAGAACTGTCAACGTTCATATTTGCCAGGACACCACGGATCACAAATGTCGTCCGGAAGGCTATTTTTATTGAAGAATGATCACATCACGGAAGAAAGGTGCATCGTTGGGCACGTGATGTCTGACAAAGGGGTCCTGCATATCTCTGAAACGTTGCACCTTTTTGTTTCTGTGGTGTGATCATTCTTCAATAAAAATAGCCTTCCGGAACGACAGTAATGGAATAGCTTTTGGTGGAAATTTGAAATAATATATATCAATCTGGAGGGAATGGTAACCTCAGAAAAATATAGACCATATCAATGCTTGTATCTTTTTACAGAC
Organism: Lithobates sylvaticus; assembly: GCA_028564925.1. NCBI lineage: Eukaryota > Metazoa > Chordata > Amphibia > Anura > Ranidae > Lithobates > Lithobates sylvaticus. The sequence goes on from CM053032.1 coordinate 172,313,846, forward strand.
ATGTTTTCTTTTTGAATTCATGCAACTTGAAATTCAAAAACCTGAAGATCAATTCCACTGCACTGTGTGTAAGAAGTTGCCCCCAGGAAAAGCTGACAACGTTGCAGGACCTGCAGCACTTTGCTAAGAATAATGGTAAGCAGAGATTTTTCTGGGCATTATGATTCAAATGTACTAAGGTTTATGTAAATTGTGTTTTTATAAATGTTGTTTGGGATAGAAGTCATAGGGGAATGTGTCTCATTGGGGGATTAGACATTTAAAAGCTTGGACATTTGTTAATTCTTCATTGAATTTTGGGTGATTTTGTAAGGAAATGTGAGGATTCCCAGTTGTGTGGCAAGTACAAGTCCATGTATGTCAGAATAAAATGAATTCCTGCACGCTGGGCTGCAGCAACTTTTCTTTTATATTAAATAGCAACAGGGGCTTCTAAATTTAGACCTTAAAATGGTTGTAAAGGCAGAAGTTTTTTTTATCTTCAGGCATTAAATGCCTGAAGATAAACCTTCAGTGTGCAGCAGCCCCTGAGCTCCCTCTCGTTCCAGCAATGTGCACGATTGCTTCCACCTTCCCAGGCTCTCCCTCCTGAATAGCTGAGACACAGCAGCGGAGCCATTGGCTCCTGCTGCTGTCATTTAAAGTCAGTTAGCTAATCAGGAGAGAGGGGGCGGGCCCGAACTGCAGCTCAGTGTTTTCTTGGTTTTTCCAATTTTTTCCCTTTTTTTTTTCATCTGGTAACCTTTTCAAATAACACTCTTTTCTTTGCTGGGTGGCTACGCTTACTCTTCAAATCTATTTGTGGAGGGAGCCTTTGCTGTTACGCAGGCTGCACTTCAAATGTGTGTGCCTTAAATTCAAGTATTCATATAGTGTTTTCAATTTACGCAGCGCTTCACATATATATTGCACATTCACATCAGTCCCTGACCTCCAAGGAGCTTACAGCCTAAGGCCTCTAACTCACATTTACACACATACTAGGGCCAATTTAGACAGGAGACAATTAGCCTACCAGCATGTCTTTGGAACGTGGGAGGAAACCAGAGTATCCGGAGGAAACTCGCACAGGCACATCGAGAACATGCAAACTCCAGGCAGGTAGTGCCGTGGTTGGTATTTGAACAGACGAACCTAATGCCTTTGTTCAGTTTCATCACATTGGGTGAGGAGGAAGGGGATGGTGGTAATTGGATAAGTAGGTTACTTAAGAAATATAACATTGTTTGTTTTTGCGTCCAGTTCATCTCAAATAAAAGGGTCAACTACACATGCATTTCTGGCAAGATTAACAGATATTTTCTGTATTTGCTAAAAATGTTCTTGGTGTGAAAAATGAACCCTAATGCAGCCACCACATCTACGGACCCGGAAGCTTTGGTAGATTACATTTTTGCTTTTGGTTTTAGTTGTACTGTAACATTTTTTTCCTTGCCCCAAATACTTTAACATGAAACAAAATCCTCTAATCCCTCAGCTAAAACCACGGTCAGGGCACTGAACTAACTAACCCTAAACTATCCCTGTAGTAGAATACTTACCATATTCTCTATACTGAAAGCTAATGATGTTGATCTGCAGACACAAAAAATAAACTATCTGGAGATTGCCTTCTGCCACAACAGCAGAGGAATGACATAGTACAGAATCAGTGTTGCCAACCGTCAGTATTTTTACTGACAGTCAGTAAAAAACGGGCACTTTTTTCCTGCCAGTGAATGTCAGTAACAGGAAAAGGTTACCAGTAATAATATGGCTGTTACGCTTGGCTCAGAACTGGCATGCGCAGTTCCGATCCAAAACCGGACGAGACCACCTGAGTGCCTGCTACTGTGTATTCAGGTTGGGGGGGGACAGAGGTGGTGCCTGAGCGTGTTGTATTATGTCATGGTGCAAGAGAGCTGAGCAGCCAGAGCCTTGGGACTGGAGCAAGGCAAACTGGGAGTGGGGCTGTCAATGCTGTGTGGACTGAAGGGACTGCTTGTTGTGGAGAGAGAGAGTGTCACTGTTACTTAGGAGGGGACGTGTCGTGTTGGTGATCTGTGCTGCTGCACCCCGCTGTCAGTGTCACTTTCGTGTGTGTGCCACTCATTGTAATTTCTTGCCCTCCTGAGTCCCTGTCTCCTGAGTCTCCTGTCCCTGAGCTGCTTAGTATATTGAAAATAAAATAAGAAATATGTGTTTTGCCTTAATATCTACCTTAAATCACATTGCTAATTGCATATTGTACTTGTTTGTAGCCTGAATATTGACATTTTCTTTTAAAACTGTAATTTTGTAACTTTTGGAAATGCCAGTAAAAACTTGGCTGTACCAGTAAATTTTGGGTGTCATGTCAGTAAATTTCAATCTGGTAGGTTGGCAACACTGTACAGAATACTGCTGTCTCAAATGATTGTGGTTTACAACAAACCTGGATAGAATAATGGAAAATGAAGGTTAACTTTCTCAAATTACCCAACATGACATATAGCAATGTTTATGCATGTTCCAGTATTCCAAGTAGTAAAATCTCCTATTAAATACCCTATTTGTAGGTTGTTAGAGTTATGTGACCAGAAATTACTTGGGTTATCAAACATCTGTGTGGCTGGTGGGCTTGAAGCTCAACACCTAGGATGTCACTACCAGAGTGATGTTGGCTACATGCAACTCCAGTTTCCGTGTTAAAATCCAGATCTCTGAACACTGCCAGTAGGGAAAATTACATCACACACTCTTACCAGCAGGGTGAGACGCCCGCTAGCAGTAAATGTTCTGTTGGCGGGCAGCAAGTGGTTAAAAAATGCTAAGACATTATTAAACAATGTCCCTGATATAATGTAAATCCAACGTTAACCGCATCGTCCAGTGACGTAGATCCACATCAATATGATGATCGGCCTCACGTCGATGTAGACCCCCCCAACAAGGTGACCTGCTTTGCCTGATGATGCCATCTTGCTGCTACACCCTTCACAATTGACAGATCCTCCGGTGCCTGTTGAATGTAAACAAGCAGGCCAGGGATGCTGGAAAACATCATTGACCAAAAATTACAAACCAAAACAAACTACTGGTATTGGGGGATCTGTCATTCGGTGGTGGTATCACTATAACTGTGCCACAGCAGCTAACTAATTCTAGCCTATTATGCAGTGCTACCACCACTGTAGTGCTACCGCCACTAAATGACAGGTAAACACATTGTCTGTTTGTTTACTTTCAGCAGCTGTCATTTGTGATGGGTGTGGCAATGGATAAATATCGGGCACAGCGTGGCTGCAGGTCTACATCATTGTGACTGACATAGAACTAAATTGCTTGACAACATGATTGACGTTACCACATAGCATCTTACCAGCAGCGTGCATGAAATTTTGTGGGAGCGCATGGAAGCATCCGCTGTGCAGAATGATTTTACATAGATAATAAATGTGGAGGGCCAACAATGCTATTAGGAAATGTCATTTCTATGCAGCAAAACAGTGTAGTTGGCAACAGAAATATGAATGAGAGGTGTGATATGGCAGGATGAACGGGTAAATTTGAGTTGTACATAAAGAAATAAAGGCATAAGCAAAGGGGTTGTTTTTTTTTTTGCCTGAAATCCCACTTTCATTTAGGATTAGAAAGACAGGAAAAAGTGTGAAAACAGACAGCAGCTGGTAGATGATAGAATGACGTGTCTGTTCAAAATGAAAGCTTCCCCAGGCATTTCAAATGGGTGTGACATCAATTATTTAAGTGGGACTAGCCTTGGAGATATTGTTTTCATGTTGAAGCAGATGTCAGGGCTCAAGACTAAACTCACAGTTCAGTAGGGAGCTGAAAACCTTCACTTATAAAAATGAATAGTGAAAGTACTTAAAAATCATCTTCTAAAATGAGGTCTATTTAAGGCCCCTTTCACACGAGGCGGACTCCGCTTCCAAGGAGTCCACCTCTGTCTGCCGGCTCAGCGGGAGATCTCTCCGTTGATATCCGCTGAGCCGGCGGATGACAGGTCCCTCTCTGCTCACTGAGCGGGGAGGGGCTTGTCCAGCGCCGGTGGTCACAATGGAGAGTTTGGATGAAAACGGACAGCGCTGTCCGTTTTCATCAGATCTCATCCGATCCGCCAGCGACGTATCTGGACATAGAGCCATGCATCTGTCCCAGCACAGCGCGGCTCTGGCATTCCGGCCAGAGAGAGCGACGGGTCAACATCGGAAGAAGAAGAAGGCGGCGCCTGCGGTGCGGAAAACGACGACCGCGGCAAGAACAGAAGAGACCCCGGAAGACCCCCGAAGGCGGATCGAGACCCCCAGACGACGGTGTCGACGACAAAGAAGGTAGCCGGCCTCCTCCGCTCGGTAAAAGAGCTAGGTAAATGGCGGAGGAGTCCGGCGAGAAGACCCCCAAGACGGAAGAAGACCCCCGGAGCAGTGCAATAAAATATTTTTTAAAAATTGTGTGGTTTTTTACTTTACATTTTACACCTTAGGTGAATGGGTAGGGGTACATCGTACCCCATACTCATTCACATAGGGTGGGGGGCCGGGATCTGGGGGACCCCTTATTAAAGGGGGCTCCCGGATTCCGATAAGCCCCCGCCCGCAGACCCCGACAACCAATGGCCAGGGTTGTCGGGAAGAGGCCCTTGTCCTCATCAACATGGGGCCAAGGTGCTTTGGGGTGGGGGGGTCGCACGGCCCCCCTTTCCCCAGGGCACCCCCCATGTTGAGGGCACACGGCCTGGTATGGCTCAGGAGGGGGGGGCGCTCGCTCGTCCCCACCCCTTTCCTGGCCTGCCGGGCTGCGTGCTCGGATAAGGGTCTGAGATGGATTTGGGGGGGACCCCCACGCCGTTTTTTCGGCGTGGGGAGTCCCTTTAAATCCATGCCAGGTGACGGGGCTAGCACGGCGGCATTCACTGCCTTCACTAGCTCCGTCTACCTGAAGTCACGTGCTAAATGAACGGACTTTCCGATGAGCGGCAAGTCCGTTCATTTCAAAAGTCCGGCGGACTAGCCTACTAACGGCGGGATTGTCCGCCGGACTGCCAAGTCCAGCGGACAATTTTAAAACAAAACTTAAAACCTAGTACGCCGGACTTTTGGCGCCAAAAAGTCCGCCGGCGCCCCACACACGAGGGGATTGTCCGGTGGACTTGAGTCCAGAGGATAATCCCGCGGGATAGTCCCTTCGTGTGTACGCGGCATTAGTGTCAGATTGTTCGCTGCAATATCGTAGTCCCATTATAAGGTGTTGATTGCCACTATTAGTAATATTTAAAAAAAATACTAATTTCAGCATACAGCAGGTAAAATAAGTATTGAACACATCAACATTTTTCTAGGTAAATCTATTTATGAAGGTAACAACCCATGCAATCCATACATTTAAAGAAACCAAAACATATGAGTTCAGAAATAAAGTTATGTGTAATAAAATAGAATGACACAGGGAAAAAGTATTGAACACGCTAACTGAAATTTATTTAATACTTCGTACAAAATCCTTTGTTGGTAATGACAGCTTCAAGATCCCTCCTGTATGGAGAAACTAGTCGCATTCATTGCTCTGGTGTGATTTTGGCCCATTCTTCCACTAGAACCGTGTTCAAATCTTGAAGGTTCCATGGGCCTCGTCTATGAACTCTGATCTTTAGTTCTTTCCATAGATTTTCTATTGGATTCAAGTCAGGTGATTGGCTGGGCCCTTCTAGCACCTTTATTTTCTTTCTTTGAAACCAATTGAGATTTTTCTAGGCTTTGTGTTTGGGATCATTGTCCTGCTGAAATGTCCACCTTAATTTTTTCCTGGTATATCGCAGCAGATTTTTATCAAGAATGTCTTATTAAACCTCCAAACTTCACGGTTGGTATGGTGTTTTTGGGGTGATGTGCAGTGCCATTCGGCCTCCAAACATGGTGTGTATTATGGCTTCCAAAGAGTTAAATTTTGGTCTCATCTGACCAGACTATATTCTCCCAGTATTTCACAGGCTTGTCTAAATGTTGTGCAGCAAACTTTAACCGCTTGCCAACCAGCCGCCGTCATACGTTATACGGCGGCAGGTCTGCTCTCCGGCGCAAATCGCCATAGCTGTATGGCGGCTCATGCAGGCATGATTGCAGGCTCATGCAACCTACAATCGCGGTATACAGAGGCAGAATGGGGATCTGCTTTTGTAAACAAAGCGGATCCCCATTCTGACAGGGGACATGTCAGAGATCTACTGTTGCCAGTGATCGGGAACAGTGATCTCTGTCATGTCCATGCCAGCCCATCCCCCCTATAGTTTGAACACCCTGAGGGAACACGGTTAACCCCTTGATCGCCCCCTACTCTTATCCCCTTCCCTGCAAGTGTCATTTTTACATTGATCAGTGCATTTTTATAGCACTGATCAATGTAATAATGTCACTGGCCCCTAAAAACTGTCATTTGGGGTCAGATTTGTCCGCCGCAATGTCGCAGTCCTGCTAAAAATTGCAAATCGAAACCAATCAATATAAGCCTATTGTGTTTTTTTTTTTTTACATTTTTTTTACCAAAAATATGTAGAAGAATATATATTAGCCTAAACGGATGAATTCATTTTAGTTTTTTTTTTTTATATAATTATTTTTTTTTGGATATGTACTATAGCAAAAAAGTGTGTGTGTGTGTGTGTGTGTGTGTATATATATATAATATATATATACCCAAAAGGTATGACTTCTTTTCCATTGGTTGTAAAAAAAAATCTAATGATTAACTTTTGTGAATTCAGGTAATATCACCTTCAACTACTAGGCATGTCTAAGAGCAGAAAAACGTGTTCTGAACTATCTAGTAAATAATAATAAGTTCTATTTTCATAATGTGTATCTGTATATTGGTGCTGTTGAATGAAAATATATATATATATATATATATATATATATATATATATATATATATATATATATATATATATATATATATATAATATATAGTGCGGTAGGACCCCGTGCTACCTGGAGGATTGCTGGTTTACGCCCGATTTTGGAGAGAAAGGCACGCTGATTGCACAGCTGTGTGCTGGGCTATTTAGTTGTGACCTGGCTATGGCTCAGTGTTCCACCCAACAGACAGGAAGTCTGTGCATGGGAGTCGGGTGGACTCCCATTCCTTTGAGAGGAGTCAGAGGCTGCATGGGGCAGCCAGAGTATGCATGTCTGCAGGAGGCAGACATACTTGGTGACAGAGCAGCAAGGCGCTGATCAGGAGTGAGCTAGGAGAGAGCTTCACTCTAGGAAACTCTTTTGGGTCTGAGGAGCAGACCTGAGGCCTAGGCTAAAGGCCTGAATCAGCCGTATGGGAACAATGTAAGCCAGGAGGCTAAAGTATTGAGTGTGCAAGATACAGTAATGGTGGAACCCCTCTACGGGGGTACTGATATCTTTGAACTTTTCCGTACTTTTAAATAAAAGGGGGCTACCATGCCCTTAAATAGTTTTGTACTGACGTACTGGAAAACGTACCTACCGTTTGAGTCTGATAACCCCAATCTTACTATAATATATATATATATATATATATATATATATATATATATATATATACACACATACTCACTCGAGTATAGGTCGACCCGAATATAAGCCGAGGCCCCTAATTTACCACAAAAAAACTGGGAAAACTTATTGACCCGTGTATAAACCGAGGGTGAGAAACGCAGCAGCTACTGTAAGTGGAAAAGAGGGTCAACAATGCCCATCTGCAGCTGCATACCTCCCTGTGTACCTCCCTGTGTCCTGTGCATGCCTCCGTGTGCCCATCTGCAGCTCTGTGTGCTGTTTTGCAGCTCTGTGCCCTTCTGCAGCTCTGTGTGCTGTTTTGCAGCTCTTTGCCCATCTGACGCTCTGTGTGCCGTTTTGCAGCTCTGTGCCTATCTGACGCTCTGTGTGCCGTTTTGCCCCAATCAGCGTGTCATATCAAAACATACGGCGGCCATTCCAGTATTCAAAAGCCGCGTCTCCTCCTCGTCTGTGATAGGTGGAATACTCAATTTCCCAGCAGTCAGTGTTCCGCCTATCACGGACATCCGCTCATCCTCATACCATGGACGAGGATGGGAAGATGTCCGTGATCAGGTAGGCAGACGGCGGCGACTCGAGTATAAGCCGAGGGGGGGGCACTTTCAGCCCAAAAAAAGGGCTGAAAATCTTGGCTTATACTCAAGTATATACGGTATATATATATATATATATATATATATATATATATATATATATATATATATATATATATATATAAAAATTATTCAAGGACTCTCCTAACCGGTACAATATACAATACACTCAGTATAATTTTAATTAATCAATATCACATAAAATTATTATCTATATAGATATACATATAATTCTTGTACATCCTATGAATACTTCTTTATCTTGGAACAACACATGCTATATGTATATTTTTATGCAGGTGTAGTCACGATTTATATGTCTTTCATAACAATGATTGGTATCTTAAAACAATTCTATTTTGTTCTACATCAAAATTATTATATTTTTACCTTATGACAGAATAATCATTGGGTCAGTAGACACTAAAGTCATAATTCTATCTATTACTTGGAATATAATATATCATTTGAATGACTTATAATCGTATGTATTTTAAAATATCACTGAGTAGACAGAATTCTGATGTTTTAGAAATGTTTGAAATTAACTTTGTACAGACTCAGTGAATGTTTAGGTTTTAGCTGTATAAACAATTCCTAGGTCTAAAAAATATAAAAAATAGATATTGGCATAGATTATATGATTTTCAATAAACAATTGCCCTAAACTCCTTTTAAGCATATTAGGCACATTATGATATTCATTATAGAATTTACATAGGTTATAGGTGATGTATTTGGATTCCTTCATAGTTTATGATTTTAAGTAGACAAGCCCAATATCTATCAACTCTTGTCTAATTTACAATTCTTAGAAGTGTCCAGCTGGGTGAACATCCTCCACAATTTTCTTGTAAAACATTGTTTGATAGTGGCTTTTCTCACCTGGGAAACGATGGCATTTGTTTTGTCTTTTAAGGACAATTCATTCAGGTATATGAATAATCCTTTATTGCAGTGTTGTGTAAACTAGGATGGTTGATCCATTTAAAACTGGGAAATGTATGAAGTCATGGTGACCTTTAGTTCACCGCTGTGTTAAGGCCTAACCGCTTTGCAACCATATATCCCCATCTTAAACTTATGAGAAATGGTTATTTCTTTATCATAATTACAACAGCTTTAAGTCGTATTTCTATTGATAGATGATTTGATTAAATATAAAATAAAGTACTTATGTTCTGTGTATGTTACTGATGAAGTCCATAGAAATGTAGGTCTGTAGCTGCTTTTAATTCTGTTCTTATGACCCTTTCACACAGATGGCCAAAGGGCAGTAAAAACACATTTTATTTTATAGAATGGGCATACAAAATGATTGCTACTACTCTAATGATTTTGTTATCGTCAAATAATAAGCTAACTTTTCTATATCATTAATCAGGCTCTCACCTATGTGTATATAAACTGAACTACACAGAATACACAAACCATCCCATGGCTTCAGAATGGTGTCCTGTACTGCCAGTATCACCAAGGTGAGATTTTTCTGTTTCTCTGCTAAAGTACACCTAAACACAAACTGAATGACATGAAGTTAAAGTGGTAGTAAAGTCCACAGAAAAAAAAAGTAAAAAAATGGCCCCTCTGCAAGTTTTAGTCCTAATGTACTAGTATGCATCCCATACAAGTACAATATGACAGATGTACCAAAACAAAAGACAAACGGAGTCCTCCAGACAAACGGAGTCCTCCAGCACAGCGCTGTTACCTCTCCCGCAACGATTCCCTCTTCGCCAGGTATTCCTTCTGGGTTTCATATCTGCGGCCACTTGAATGTCTGGGCCACGATAATGTCACTCCCACGTATGTGCACATGAGTCACATCGCCGAGGCACACAGTAGGCTGTAAATGTGGTATGAGCTGCACATGCGCGCACTCGGAGCGCGTTGCCGCTGACAGCCATGAGGGGCATTTATGACAGAAGGGGAACTTCTAGGGTCTCTTCTGTTATAAAAACCCTGCTTGTCAGAAGATGTAACATTTTTGACTTCATTACCAGCATTGTGTATTTGCTATTTTTTTAAATAAAATACAGTTTTCACTTTTTTTTTTTTCATGCTTTATTACTTGCTTTATTACTTCTCGGTGCTTTGCAGCCAATTTATGGCTATATGCATTGTGCATGTGCATTCTGCACAATGTGTTTTGGTGCGTCTGAATAAGGCCTTTTTATGGTAGTATCGCCAGATATTTAACTATGCTTGCCCCGCCCAGTCGTAAATATATAGTGGCAAGGCGGGACAAGCGTCGATTCAGGAGGACATACCAGTACTTCCTTCTGTTCTGGCTGCTCGTGCTCTGGCCAATCTATGATCTCATTGGCCTTGTACCATGTGATCGCTATGACCTATCACAATGATCACACAAATAAATAAAGGCTGCATTGCTGCAGCATTTGAAGTCTCTCCTCTCACAATGATCGGCTGAAGAAGTAAAAATATATATATACATAAGGATTACTGTCACCAAAGCACTGGTGACATTATACTGCTCTGGTTAGTGATCAGAGACACAGTAGGCCATTGCAGAATACAGTGTGACGATCATTGGCTAGAGCAGTACAATGTCACCATAGGGCTCATTCACACTTACAGATCTTTCTGATAAGTGTTAAGATTGCTCTTCAGAGAGCATCTAATAGGTGGTGATAATGCCCCCATATTTGGTTATGTTTGTCACTAAATGTAGCAGAATACAGTTTGGTCTAAATCTATGAAGAAAGATTACCGGTCTTTGCCAAATTTTATAACAGAAACTAAGAAAGCTTTTCTTATTTATTTTTTTTTTTTTTAAACCGTTGGTCTTTTTTTCCTTTTTATATAGCAAAAATTAAAAACCCAGTGGTGATCAAATGCCACCAAAAGAAAGTTCTAGCTGTCTCAAAAAATGATATAAATGATAAATTTACACACACACATCCCCGTTCCTGCTCTGTCAGGAGCGATCGCGAATGCCGTACAGCTATGGCGATTCGCGCAGGGAAGCCATTCTGCCGCCATCAATACATGATTCGTGCTTGTGATGGAGGATGCATTTGCTGCACAAAACGACTTCTTGTTTACTGTATTAAAGTAAATCTAAACCCAATTACTAACCTTTCATATATAGTATGCTTTAACATTTATGGCCTAAGTGTACCTAAAACCAGTACAAGAGACATTACTTACAGTGAGGTGTGTATCTTGTGCTGTTGTCTCCTGCTTTCACAGAAATCATCCTCCTCTGATGTTCCTCCACCCCACCAACATAATCTTTTGGTTAATAGAACTAAGGGGCTGTCACAGGCACTCATCGTGAGAGCCTGACTTTGCCTGCCATTTCCGCCCAGCTGCTGTATTCATAGAAACTGTTAGCTTACCTGAGTAAAATGGGATCTATGAATGGAGGGGCAGACCTATCAATCATCTGCCTATTCTCCATTCTACGATCCTAATTGGCTGTGGCTGTAGGGGACATGCGCAACTTCCAGCCCCACTGCTTACAGCCTGTGAAAATCTATGAAGTCTGTCAGCTGCTGCGGATGTACGGAGCTGGGTGGTTCACTCAGCAGTTCTTCTGTTTAGGGCAGTTATGTGCCCAGGGAGAAATGTCTGCAACACAGACTGCTTGCATTCCAGGCATTTGCCCATTTCAGGCATACTGCCTGAAAAATACCACTAGTTAAACTATCCAGCCGCAGCAGCTTTTAGACTCTCGATTGACAGGCTGCTGGCAGCTGGGATTGGTGCTAAACTCTGAAGCCTCATACATTGGGGCTAAAGGCCCAGTATTTATGAGACCTTGGTGGAAACTACAAGGGGCCATGCTAAGACATATTCAGCAGGTGTTGTCTACTTTGGTCAATATCAAGAAGCAGATCCAGAGCAAGCCATTAGGGAATCAACTGTGTAAAAACCAGAAGTGACTGAAAGAGACTGAGGGAGATCAGCAGTGCTGAGATGCTAAAAAGGATGAGAAAAGGGTGAAAACGTTGTATAACAAAAAGAATGCTAAACCAGTCATTGGATCAGTAAAACTTTGATCACAATTGCTTTTTACGTTACTAAATAAATGTATTTTCTTTTTTAATGCTCCACATTAATCAGCTGTGCTCAAAAGTTTGCATACCCAGGTAGAACTCGTGAAATTTTGGCATTGAATTTTGAAAATATGACTGATCATGCCATTTATATAGTGATCATATGAAGCCATTTATTATAACATAGTTGTTTGGCTCCTTTTTAAATCATAATAACAGAAATCACTCAAATCGCCATGATCAAAAGTTTCATACCCTGGAAGGTTTGGCCTTGGTACAGACACACAAGGTGACACACACAGATTAAAAAGGCAATTAAAGGTTGATTTCCCACATCCTTGGCTTTTTAAATTACAATTAGTGTCTGTGTATAAATTATCAATGCGTTTTTTAGCTCTCACTTGAATGCACTGAGCAGGCTAGATACTGAGCCATTGGGGGGCAGAAAAGAACTGCCAAAAGACCTGCGTAACGAGGCAATGGATGGAGATAGCCAAAGCCTTAAATATGCCAGTGAGTACTGTTCAATTACTTATTAAGAAGTGGAAAATTCAGTGATCTCTTGATACCAAGCCATGGTCAGGTAGATCAAGAAAGATTGCAGGCACAACTGGCACAAGAATTGTTTGGGATACAAAGAAGGGAACAGGTAACCTCAGGAAAAATACAGGCTGCTCTGAAAAAAGATGGTGTGGTTGTTTCAAGAAGCACAATATGACGATACTTGAACTAAAATGAGCTGCATGGTCAAGTTGCCGGAGAGAAGCCTTTATGTCGCCAGTGCTACAAAAAAGCCTGGTAAGACATGTCAAAGTGTTGTCGGGCATATTGTAACCAGGCTTTTTTTGTGGCATTGGCTCAGTAAAAGGCTTCTTTCTGGCAACTTGATCATGTAGCTAATTTTTGTTCAACTATCGTTGTATTGTGCTCTTAATAAGTGATTGAACAGAACTGGCATATTCAAGGTTTTTGATTGATTTATTTATTTTTATATCCTTTTCCATGACCTTGTTATGCAGGTCTTTTGACAGTTCTTTTCTGCTCCCCATGGCTCAGTATCTAGCCTGCTCAATGCATCCACATGAGAGCTAACAAACTCATTGACTATTTATATTTACAGATGCTAATTGCAATTTAAAAAGCCACAGATGTGGGAAATTAATCTTTAAGTGCCAATTTAACCTGTGCGTGTCACCTTGTGTGTCTGTACCAAGGCCAAACATTCCAGGGGATGGAAACTTTTGATCAGGGCCATTTGGGTGATTTCTGTTGTTGTTGTGTACGTGATAATATGCCGTCATATGAACACTACCCTTAAAGTATAACTAAAAGCTATTTTTTTTTCAGTTTTGGATAGAATGGAGAAGTATTAGAACACCTATGAGGTTTTTATTGCTGTCTTTGCCCCGTTAAGGAGATTCTCTCTCTGTTTTTGTCTTGTTTACCATTATCATTGAAATTGAAAGTAAACGAAAATCCCAAATTTTGGGTTGTCCCCAGAAAAGTAAGAGTGGAGAAATCTTTCATTGCGGACACGACATCTGGTGACCTCTGGGTCCCCAACAAATTTCCTGGGTTTTCCTCACTTTCTTTATGGCTACGGGACAGGAAGTTAAAAGAAATCCCCACAATGGCACACGGATGGCAAAAAAAATAAAAAAATCTGACAGGGGTTATAACCCTCCTTTGCTCTATCCAAAATGAAAATATCAGTTTTGCCTATAGTTCTACTTTAACCTCCCTGGCGGTATTCGCGAGTGTGGCTCTGGGTTAAATTTCAGTACCATTAGCGCTAACCCTGAGCCACACTCGGGATTGCATTGCAGAATCCTGGTACAGCATACTTACCTTGTCACCAGGATCCTGCGATGTCCCCGCCGGATCATCTGCCCGATGCTCTGTATTCTGGGCTCCGTTCCCTGCAAGTGTCGCGACGCATGGGGGCGGAGCCCGGCAGCAAATTCAAAAAGTACAAAAAACATAACACATACAGTACACTGTAATCTTACAGATTACATTACTGCATCAAATCATTTCACATCCCTTTTGTCCCTAGTGCTTTGTCAGGTGCCCTGCATGCGCTTTTATAATATATATACTGTTCTTTCTGCCTGGAAATTAGACTGTCCATAGCAACCAAAAAGTGTCCCTTTAAGTCAAAAGTGGGTTTAGACCAGCTAGAAAAGACTGATGGTGATAGTGAATTGTGTGGAAATGAATTTTTTATTATTATTATTATATTATTTATTTATAGTTATTTATTATATTATAATTTTATGATTTCGTGTTTCAAACTTTATCATACCCGGGAGTCTACTAGACTATTATTTGGACAGATTTAATAATTACAGGCCTACAATATAAAAGGCCAAATGTCTATGCAATACAATGTGCTGCTTTGAGATTCAAAAATCTGACATAATCATACCGCCAGGGATGTTAAATAAAATGGTTTTTTTTTTTTATGGCACGATTAGTCATATTTTCAATATCAATGCCAAAATTTCAAAATTTTTGTCTGTGTATGCAAACTTCTGAGTAGTGAAATGTTAAAATCTGCTAATTTTTAGCTATCCGTGCCCTATTGGGGCAGTTCCTCTCTACTTCCTGCCCCAGCAACACAATAAAAAGTGAAAAGAAATCTCTCCAAAGTAAGGAGAATTCCACATTCAAACAGTTGTCACTGGTCCAGATGGAGCAAGGGAAAGGGATGTGGTATTTTGGGAAGGCAGTGGGGTATATCGCCTCCCAGTGATTTGTTGTCAGTAGTGGCACTCCACTTTGACAGCTAGGTGGCGCTTTAGAGGGACATTGCAGTTCTCTGACATTTTATTAGGCTCATGGTGTTTAATGGACCCTACAGCAAACCAGTATGGAAGATTGTCTGACTTTAATCCTATGCATCACAACTTGATGTCCTTAATCCAACGCCCCATCACTGTGCTTCCAATGTTGAAGGTGTCTCATAGAATAACCTAGTTTTTAGGGGGCATTTTGGCAAGTGATATTTACAGGTCACATCAGCTATACTGTCAGCCAGTCTTGCTCATCCACTCCTACTATTATTGGACATAATTAAAAGGGTTAAGACAGATACTGTCAGAACAATTTTTAAAACAACTTTCAAGGCAACTTGTATAAGGACTTAACTTGCTAAGGAAAGTTAAATTAAAAAAATCTGAATACACTACACAGTTTTATATTTAGGATATCAGGATTCATTTGTGATCCCCATAAAGAAATTTGAGGAGCTCAAAAGAGCATCATTGATATCCCTTTAGGTGTGAACACCATCCGATATAATATAAGTTTGAGCTACAGTAGCCAAAAGAAAAGGGACTCTGGAGATATCCGGGTACAGCAATCAACCCCTGTCCAGCCAAAAATCTTTTATGTAGCCAGTAGGGCATTGCTCCAACGATTCCTGCTCTTAGGCAGTACATTTACTTTATAAAGTCTAAAGCGAAGCTCCCCTGTCATATTTCTGTTAGTTGTGGATAGTGTTGGGCTGGAGCATCTGACAGGCATTTACTGCTAAATGTTTTCCTGCTGGGGAGGTTTTTCCATACTTCCTGCCAAAGTGACACTCTATCACAATGGCAAGGTGTCACTAGCACACAAGTCTGAAAACCTGACAGAGGTTCTAATCCTTACCTAGTCTGTCCAAAATGGGAAAGAAAAGATTGGCTGGAGTTGAGCTTTTTAATATATGGGCATACAGTGTAATACCTCTGTTGTTGTGGAGCCCTGGAGCCAACGTATTTGTGTTGTCACTAATAAAAGCTTTTGTGCACTTAGTATTTTGTAGAAGAAAAATGAAAATAGTTGTATTGTGAAGCCCACTAAATCTTCCTTTCTCTCTCTCTCTCTCTTTCTCTCTCTCTCTCTGGTGGTCCCACAGCAAATCTTTCCCACTTTTCAACCGTTGCGTCCCTCAGAACCCTGACTGTTACAATCACTTTGCCTCGGTTCTCATCGATGTGGTTAATGAGGTGGACTTGTTTCATCGTGTCCTTAGTGGGATTATGGCTGGAAGAGATAATGTCATAGGGTTGAGCATCCTTGCAGTAGGTATGAAGCAAATTTCTGTTTTCTAATTTTCTTAATAGAGCCATATCTGGTAACTCCATGCATTTTTATTTTTTTAAATATGAGTGAAAAAGCATTTGAACCTCTGAGCTTTTGCTGCCACCTCCCAAAGACAAAGCTGTCACTAGGATAGAAATTGAAGGGGACTTCCCCTACAGAACCACAAACCGTAGTAGAAATCTGACAAGGGGTTCATTTACATTAGGTTGAGGAGCAGTAAAACTCAGCGGTTAAGCCACATTTTTACTGCCTTCACAACTGCTCCTCCTAGCCTCAGTGGGACTCAATGCTTTGCTTCTTCCCTGCGGCAGGTATCCTACTCCCGCCGCTTTTTGGAGGTCGAAGTACTCGCCAAACATGACCCATTCAAGTGAATGGGGCTGCTCTGCAAGCAACACACTAGTGTGGGGTTTAAGGGGTCAAAGCAGGTTGTGCAACGCCTCCTCACCACCCGTTACGGCCCCTTTCACACTGCCACGACTTGAAAGTCACCCGATTTTACAGTGAAAAATTTGCAGCTGCAATTTTACCACAATTGCAGGGAATGCCTGTGTAAACTTGAGGTCTATAGACCTCAACTCGCATCAAAGTCGGACCAAAGTAGTACAGGGACAACTTTGAAGTTGGTGCGACTTAGAGTCGCACAGATATTAATGGTACTCATTGGAAATCATGGGGTATGACTTGTCATGCGACTTTGCTGTCCCAAATCGCAGGACAAGTCGCACAAGTGTGAAAGGGGCCTAAATAGTCTCTGAAGAGTTATCTGATCATGGGTCACTCTTCAAAGATCAAAAGCGCATACCCTTCTCCACTTTTCCCAGAACTGAAAATGTTTTGGCTGCAATGACAGTACTTTAGTACAGTCAGGCTATATTTGCACTGTAAGACAGTGAAAAAGGCTGCGCTAGGTGATAAAAAATGAAAAATACAGATTATGACAATAGTGATTATATCAACCAATGATGATAATGGTGATAGGTGTAGTATTGACAATACAAATTATAATAATATCCCCAATAATATAAAGTGTGATAATGAACAAATTGTCAGTGAGACAGTAGGGACTATTATATGTCCATCGTGGACAGTGCAAGTCTGAAGATATCTATTACTATGACAAAACTAGTAATAATCAATCCAAAGGAATGTCCAAGTGTAGCTAGATGTCCAATCAAGAACAGCAGTGAGATGACATCAACTGTGATAAAAGGTGACTTTTCATAGAAGTATCCAGGAGATAAAGTGACAAGTGCTGTAGTGATCCCACCACCAGGCAAAATGCAGGCTTATCAGACGGAATAGGGGAAATCGCATGTGGCTCAAACCCAGCCAGGGCCCTTTCCTACGGGCGTGTACTGCTGCCGGCCGGCCGCAAATTTTAAACCTTTTTAATTTGTTTTGTATTTACGCCTATAGGCATTTTTTAGCTAATAAATTAGTTGGATCCCACCCATGGTGTGTCCTTTGTTCCCCTCTTTTCCATTCGGGTCACTCTTTTGGAGATCAACAGATTAACCCTCGCAGCTACAGGATTCATGAACCATTATCATCATTGGTGAGTCCTTCATCTACTCGCACCTGAAGCGATCAGTATCCATACCTGAGATTGAATACCGGGAGTGGTGGAATCAGGATACACCGGAGGAAAGGGCCCTGGCTGGGTTTGAGCCACATGCGATTTCCCCTATTCCGTCTGGTAAGCCTGCATTTTGCCTGGTGGTGGGATCACTACAGCACTTGTCACTTTATCTCCTGGATACTTCTATGAAAAGTCACCTTTTATCACAGTTGATGTCATCTCACTGCTGTTCTTGATTGGACATCTAGCTACACTTGGACATTCCTTTGGATTGAATATTACTAGTTTTGTCATAGTACTAGATATCTTCAGACTTGCACTGGAGGGCATTTTAAGGAAAAAAAGTTTTAGGAGGGGAGTTTAGGGAAAAAAAAAAACTTACATTTAAGCGTCATTTGCAGCTTGCCCAGCGTCATTTTCAGCCTTGCCCAGTGTCATTTGCAGCTTGCCAGTGTCATTTGCAACTTGCCCATGTTTAAATTTCCCGCCGCCGAGACAGACCGCGTGAGCGCCGACGAAAAAGACTCCGCTCGCAGTCCCTTCTTCCTGCCGTTTCTGGAGCGAGAGCAGGGAGGCGGGACTGCGAGCGACGCCGAGCAGTCGGCTCGGTCTTTTTCAGCGGCGCTCTGTCTTTTTCGGCGGCGCGCTGTCTTTTTCGGCGGCGCTCTGTATTTTTCACCGGCGCTCAGTATTTTTTGGCGGTGCTCGCTATTTTTCATTTTTTTTTCTCGATTTTTTTTTTTTTTTGTAATTTTTTTTGGGGATCGCCGTATAACACGCACCCACGACTTTCCCCTGATTTTAAGGGGGAAAAAGTGCGTGTTATCACCCGATAAAGACGGTAATTTGATTATAAATGTTATACTTTTATTTTAAGTAGGCTATTGCAGTACATCGTCAGTAATAACACATTTACAAAGGAAGAGTGAGAGCCTATTTATTAAAATTGATAATGTATGTCACTTGCAAAAAAGCAGAGGAGTTGAAATATGGGACTTTAAATGAGGACTTGGCCTGGTAAGGTCAAATACCTCCATCCCTGTCAATGTTGAAAAAGGGGGAAAAAAGGGAGGAAGGAGGGGGAAAAAGGGACTTTAAATGGAGCGTGCGGGTGCAAATAAATGGATGAATGGATAGGTAAACTTAGCATTTTATAATTCATAAACGAGGTATATTATGGTAATAATATATCAAAATCCAATTCGATTCATACATGGTAATGATACATAATCAAATAAAGTTCATGATATAAAACAATTATAATACAAAGTTTAACCAGTATCACTGTTATGGTGGCATACATTTTTTTTTCCTTTCTGCTAAATGCCAACCTTTCAACAAATATACATCTACTTTAATTTTTTTATTTTTTTGATGTCATAATGTAGAGTATAAGATTTCCTATCATTTGAGCCCAGTCTTGCCACAAAGAGTTAATCCAGCTCTGAGCAATCCTCTTTTATTGTTCAGTGAGATAAATCTCGACAAACAGAGAAAGGGCTCTTTCACACGGGCGGACCGTATGTCCGTTTTTCATCCATCCGACACCCGCTCTCGTCCGTGCCCGCTATGCTCCGTTTCTGCAGACGGAGGAAAACCCTATTTTTTCATCCGTCTGCAGAGCGGACTCTACGGTCCGTCGTCACCCGATCTCCCATAGGGGAGAGCGGTGCTCTGACAGGTCCGTCCCTGTGCAGAGACGGACCTGAGCAAGCGGCTATCCACGGGGCGGATCTGCACTGATCCGCCCGTGTGAAAGAGCCCAATAACTTTGTCAAAGCCTCCAACTTGCTGTGAGTGACAGGTGATTTACATATCTCATGCACTAGCCTAAGAGACATGCATTATTTTTTAATTCCCTCCCACTCCTTTCTTCTGCTTTGCCAGGATTGGATGTTCCACACCTCAGCATAATTGGGCATGCTGAAGTCATGTGGTTACTTTCCTGTCTTTTCACTGGATGTTAGTGATCATAGCAGAAGTTCAGTGTAAGAAATACACAGGAGAAAATGCATATTGACAAGGGGAGTGTAGAGGTGGGCGGGGAGTCTACTGACATCAGGACTCCACCCACCGAGCAGACCCACCCACAGAATCTGCAGTTTTTAGGGTCTCAAAACAGACAGAGGGAGACATTTGACAGGTAAAGATACATGTAGGAGGCATGTATATCCTTCTAGATAACCCCTATGGCAGTAGTTTAGAAAGGATGACATTGGGTTTACATCCACTTTAAGGATCAAAGAGTGGAAAATTTATTATAGGGACACTAAACAATATTCCTTTTTTCCAAAAATAATCCATACACATCCACTAATTAATAGCTCTGTAATTTATTATATATTTATTATTTCATGAAATCCTTTCTTAATGTAATTTTCTGCCTCTTGGTAACCTCCTCTGTGTGTTCCCAAACCTCTCCTTTCCCCCTCACTTCGGCTCCGTTCACACCTAAGCCTAGTGCAGCGACAAAGATTTTTTGTTGTGCATTTTTGGAGCAGTAACATTCATTTGAATGGGCCTCCCTCCGCTCCAAAAACGCTCCAAAGAAACTCATGTACCACATTTTTGAAACCAAGCCAGGAGGGTTTGGCGGTGCGTTTTTATAAAAAAAAGTATTTGCTGCGATTTTAGCATGTTTTGTCGCTTGACAAACAAACACTGCGCTTGGGTTGCCATTAAGAAATAATGGCGCCGCAAACACGTCCCATGTTTTGCCGTGATTCTGGAAATGTAAGCAGAATTCACCCGCTACTCCAGTATGCTCAGGTGTGAACTGAGCCTTCCAGTTGTTATAACTTGCAGTGCACATTAGTTGCAGTCATGTGCTCTATTCACACTACAAATCCCATAGTCCATTTTAGGAGCAAGCAAGAGGTGGTGGCTACATTTCTACATACAGTGGTACCATGAAGAATGAATGTAGCCACCCCCAAGCAGGAAGCTGGGAACCGTGGGAAGAAGACATTTAATTTAGAGAACTGGAGGAGGCTGAGAGCAATTCTAGGTACCTTTTTGAGTTAAGACTACATACCTAATAGAACAGTTTTTTTTTTCCAACTGGAGTTTGGTGTCATATTTGCCAGTACCGATACCTTTTCCGATTTGAGCCCATACAAATGAATGTGCTCAAATCGCACTGCCAAGAATGGCATGTGATTTCTGTCTGAAACGCATGCGGTTTCCCGCACTGCTCCTGTGTAAAACCAGGCTGAGGTAACTATGACAAGCTTGGGTTCACTCAGGAGCGGTTGGGGAATGTGATTCGGACAAGAATTGTACCGCATTCCTGTTCAAATCACATGCGATTCTTTGCAGTAAATCAATAATAAAGTAGTGAATAAGTACATATAATGCGAGATTGCAGCGACTAACCATGTGTTATAAACATAGCAAAACATACATTAAACAAAAAGTCCCGCTAATCTTAAAATGGAAAAAAAATAAAAATAAAATTCTTAATGTGACACGATACACTCTGTGCATAAAAAAATGTCCTTATATCTTTCAAGTGATGAAAAAAGAGAGAAGACAGTTCAGAAATTGTGCAGAAAATTAATCCTCATGATAGATGTGTAGAAATCCAATCAAAGCTGACTGGACAGGGATTACTCCACCAAAAGATCATGCAGAGCCTTCTGTGGCACCCCACACCCTGTGATCAGAGACGCTTACCAGATGGTAAGGACCACCTATTTCTATAATGGTCAGACAGGCAGGCAGATTAACATCTGCAGGGTATAGTAAACCAGGAAGCCTCTTGGATGCTCTGGTGGTAGGATGGGTCCTCCGGTGTGGTCATACTCACAGTGGGATATCCAAACCAATCTCTATTGATCGTAGACAACTAATGTTCATTATTAAACCACTAGCCCCTGAAGAAAAGGATTGCCGTCACAAAACTTGAAACGCGTTGGGAACCCTCTGTCTCATCCTTGTATCTGACAGAGTCCAGTGGTTGTTTGTATATGTTGTATATGTTTGTATATGTTTTGATATTGCACCTTCGCTGTATATGCATCCAATTTTGATGTTTATACCTCCATGATTTACTTTTCAAATAAAATATAAATATTTTTTCAATACTGCTTGATTGTTAAGGAGTTTCTGCCTTCTAAAGTCCCACAGAGGAATTTTTTCTGTATTTGAACCCATCCTTAGTGTACAGCTGTCTAATGACTTGGCTTCTGTTGAATGAGCATGCTGGAAAACCATCATTCAATCAGCGCTTGCAGCCAATGGCTGTGAGCACTAATCAGTGTATTCTCACAGGAAGGGTGGTGTCCCCCTGTCAGAATACAATGTCTCATCGGGAGAGATCCCACATCAACATCGCCTGTGTTGATGTGTGTATCTGTCAGTTTTTTGTTCAGTCAACCCGCTGGTTGAGCGAAAAAAAAAAAAAGAAACTGTGTACCCAGCTTTAGTTAGTTTAGTGTTGGGTCAAAAGTTAAAACGGAATTCCAGGTATGGATATTTTTTTACATGGTTATATTGGTCCAGTTTAAACCAATGTAACTATGTATACACCATGTCACAATTAGTGATGTGGGCAGCAACTTCTACTCTAAAAACCTTTGGTATAACTTCAAAATCGATTCATTTTGTAAGATGAATGAAATACTGCTAGCAAACTTTCTATGTAGGGGGTTAAGCCCGGTATGCACGGGCCAAAAATGAGCCAGTTCAGGAGGAAACGCTGACTTTCGAACAGTAAGGATGGGATCGGACATGTTCGCAACCTTACATGCCCTTGCCTGCTAGGAAGCTTACACTGTGCAGCGCTAATCACGGGCAGTGGGACATTACCCGAAATCTGCAGCCGTAGATCGGGAAATGTCTCACTGCCTGTGATTAGCGCTGCACAGTGTAAGCTCCCTGGCAGGCAAGGGCATGTAAGGTTGCGAACACGCCCGAGCCCATCCTTACTGTACACTCAGACCAAATGTCAGCGTTTCCTCCTGAACTGGCTAATTTTTGGCCCGTGCATACCGGGCTTAACCCCCTACATAGAAGGTTTGCTAGCAGTATTTCATTCATCTTACAAAATGTGTCGATTTTGTTTGCTACACTACATTTTTGTTTTTAATCTTTTGAAATATATATATATGTTTATAGTGTGAATAATGATTAATAATTTGTCTTTCAACAGCTTTATCTGTAGTGATGGTCATATGCTTTCGGTATATCAGCACTCTCATGGTCCACATCTTTATAACCTTGCTTATGTTTGGGCTACTATGTAAGTACCTTTATAATAAAAATACATAGCGTCTAATGTTTGGATATGAGTAACTATCTTTTTCCTTTATTTAGAGACACAAGAATAGCAAAAAATAGACAAAGCGTGGACTTTGAGGGGTCTATTTATAAAAAAAAATGTGTTTAACATTCATACAAGTGTAACAAATAATACCCAGAATGTTTGTAGTGTGTGCAATGGTTTCCTTCTTGCCTTTTGCAAGGCGAATTGCCTAACTTTCGGTCGTAATAGAAATATAACTATCAGAGCATTTGACCAAAGGATTAACAATCACCAGCAGAGAAAACAGCCTAATGCCCCTTACACACGGTCAGAAATTCCAAAGGAAAATGTCCGATTGGACCATGTTGTCGGAAAATCCGACCGTGTGTGGGCTCCATCGGACTTTTTCCGTCGGAATTTCCAACGGAAAAAAATTGAGATCCTGCTCTCAAATTTTCCGACAACAAAATCCGATCTGACTTTTTCCGATCGTGTGTAGAGAATTCCGACGGACAAAGTGCCACACATGCTCAGATCAAATTAGGAGACCAAACCTATTGGCTAATAGCCTCTACATAGTTCCGTCGTACGCAATGAACGTCACCACGTTCAGAATGAGCGTATTTAACAACAACTTTGTCCGACCGTGTGTATGCAACACCAGTGTCGGACAAAATCCGTCTGAAAAAATCCGACGAATTTTGTGGTCGGAATTTCCGACCTTGTCTACGGGGCATAACACATTGGACCAGCGGAGACTTGAGACTGATTGAGACTGAGATTGAGACTTCTGAACTGTGTACAGTCTGTACAGAATCTTGTTTGAATGGCTGAATGAATACGTTTTTGGTGTGAAGCAAAACATTTAGCAGTGATATTACTACTACTGCCAAATGTGACTGTGTCCTCCTGACTGTTAAAGAGTCAGCACCCGCATAGTACCCACTACTCATTTACAGGTAGTGAATTGACTGGTGCTTGACTAGCGTTCTCCTTGTGTGGAAATGGCATCAGTGGGGGACCTGGATGATGGGGGTGGGGTGGTGCTCAGGTGAATATAACTGACTTCACCAGGTAAGGAAAACTTAACAGCTGACAGGACGGGTTAGAGAGGAAGTGGGAATGAGAAAAAAATAATTTTGCCTGCAAGTAGCCTTTATAAAATGTGCTCAGTGAAACAATATGTCTGTTTTTGATAAGACCTTATGAGATATTACTAGGAGGTTATTTGTATAGATGTGGTTGACGTGATGTACAACACTCTTTAATAGCAGGGTTTAATATCAAATTGGTAATAAATATGCATTTTATTTAAGCAAGGCTATGTTGGAGACCTGTTGCTTCTGATTGTACTATACATTTATTGTCACTCTTAAAGACACTAAGGGGGTTATTTACTAAAAGCAAATCCACTGTGCATTTCCAAGTGCACTTGGAAGTGCAGTCGCTGTAGATCCGAGGGGGACATACAAGGAAAATAATAAACAGCATTTTTGCTTGCACATGATTGGATGATAAAATCAGCAGATATTCCCCTCATTTCAGATCTTTCCCTCAGATCTACAGCGACTGCACTACAAAGTGCACTTGTAGTGCGAAGTGGATTTGCCCTTAGTAAATCAACTCCTGTATGTTGTCTATTTTTTGCAATTCACATGAGTTAGGTTGTTGGTGCATTTATACATATGCATACAGTAAATTACTATTCATGTAATATATTGGGAACATAAGAGGTTCCAAATCTTGGGGTTAATACTATTGCCTACAGGATGATTAGACTTTGGCAAACAAAAAACTGTAGGCCAGCCTACGGTTAACCCTCCTACCAGCAGGTTACCCCTTTTTACTGACATCTTTCAGTAGTGGCCTTTTGTCTAGGGACATTCAAACCTAAAAAAACAATGTTTTTCAGGTACTTTTTTCTGTATCTGTTAAAATTCCCTCATATCTTGTCCTGGTGACTAGGGAATCTCTCCAACAGAGGCACAGACTTAAAAAAAAAATGTTTTAGGCAATATTATTTTGCCATTTCATCCATAAGACAAAAAGTTTGTCACCAAAAAGTGTTCCCACCTCTGAAACTTGTCATGCGATTTGACAGATCAAAGTCACATGACAAGTTGCACCCCATTTCTGGCTATGGAAGTGTTGAACTGGCTGACTTGCAAGGACATTAAAAAGGTTCCTGCACTATTTTTCATGTGCGACTTGCATTGACACCTGTGCATGAAGTTGTACAGATGTCAGCAAGCTGCACATGAAATCGCACTTACTGTTGGCTTTGAAATTGCGCTAAAGTGTGACCCGGGGCTAAAACTGGTGCATATAGAATCTGGTGCAGCTGTGCGTAGTGACCTTCGGCTTCTAGGTTTTATTGTCTAAGGCTCAAATAAACAAGCTAAAGTTAGAAGCTGGTTACCATGCACAGCTACACCAGGTTATCTGTGCACCAGTTTTAGTAAATCTCTCCTATGGTGTTTTGAGAAATGTGAAAATGAGTAATGTACTTACATTTTTATAAAGAACTGTTACTGCCTTTGGAGCCTTGAAGGACTTAAAAATAAATGGACTGTGAGTTGGTGTATTTGCTTTCAGATTCATCTTCATTTTGGTAGAATAACATAAATAGTAAATTACATATGCCATGAAGGTGTTGATCCTATTGTACATCACCTGTCAAGGTTCCATCCAGGTATACACTATGACAGCTATCTGTAGCTCTCTGTAGAGGTCTTATGCTCCCCCTTCATCACACCAGTTAGGCCCCTTTCACACTTGTATGACTTGTCCTACGACTTGGGACTGCAAAGTCGCATGACAAGTAGTTCCTCATGATTTCCAATGACAACCATTCATATTAGTACGACATATTAGTGCAGGGACTACGAAAGTAGTCCCTGCACTACTTTGGTCCGACTTTAATGCAAGTTCAGGTTCATAGACCTCAAGTCTCCCTGAAATCACGGCAAGATCGCGGCCAAGAAATCGCGGTAAATTTGAAGTCTGGGTAGTGTGTCAGTGTTCAATTAACCTTTTTATTCAAAGTAAAGTTTACAACTTCTTCATCCCCCGTCTCCTCTTCCCTTTATCATAGACTAACAGGAATGTACTATGAAAAAGTTTAGCACTGAACAGTTAATGAGTGTGATACAGTTATAACCTGCTGTTATTTGCATTGTGTACTTAGCATTTTCTTGTATTCTGCTTTATTTAGTTGTCTCTGGAGTGCTGTGGTGGCTGTATTCTGATCATATTAATGGTATTAGTTATCAGCTGGAGACTGAGAAGGAAAATGCAAAGTTTCTACTCGGATTCTCTATAGTATCTACATTGGCGTCTGTAAGTATGTACTTGAACTAGCTGCTAGAGGGCAGTAATGGATTGCTTTTCTGACTTGCAGGGTTACAAGTCACCATTTGTCTTAATAAAATCTGCTTTGCTGCCTCTACTGCTTTATGTGTGTATGCACTGAGTGTGTTTGACATGCCCTTACTTGAACCATGTAGGTAGCTCATGCATGAAATGTGTCCTAAATGGTCCACGTCTGGGCAAAGATGCTTTATGTACAAATGTTAAATCCAAGCAAAATTGAAGTGCTTTCTCCCAGCAGCAAAATGGCAATAAGTGTTTCCAATACCATCCTTATGGCTTAGAACGCGTGTGCACTGTTAGTGTAGAAATTTATTAGGGGCTGACTCTTACATACTGAGCCAGCAATTTTAAATAAGCTTGAGCTACTGACTTTTAAACCTTAAAGTATATGAAACCCAATCACTAAAGTGTTATGTATACCTTAACATGATAATCCAAAAGTAATTTTCTAATCTTTTTAAATCTGCATCTCTCATTAAAATAATACCTGGTAATTCTGCAATGAAGGTTCTTGTTTAGGAAACACCTACTGTAGCATGACTCTGCTTTCCGTGTACTCTTGAGGCGATTCAGTTCGCATTTGCAGCGCTATACAAATCAAATCATTCATTCATTCATTCATTCACTCTTGCATTGGTCCCAAGTGTACTCCTGCATTGTCATCAGGTCACATGTCACACAGGTTTCTAGTGGATTAATTTGCTAAAAGCAAATAGGCCGATTACTTTGCAAATGAATTCGCTCCAGAGCTTAGTGAATGTGCTGAAGTTTCACTTTGTAAAGAATACTCAATCATGTGCAAAGAAATAAAATAACTGACATTTTGCTTGAACGCAATTGGATGATGGAAGTCAGCAGAGCTTTACCTCTTTCACTAAGCTCTAGGGCAAATTCCCCTAGAAAGTGAATAGTCTTTTTGTGCTTAAGTGTTAAACCTTCAACCCATATAAGTGGCTGTTTATACACACATTGCACAGGCATGGTCCACTGTTGCAGAAACATAGATGCAGATACGAGCTCACAGGCTCATGGTGCAAATAACATTGTATTGATTTCATTTCCTTTATCAAATAAACCACTTACAAGTGTAGAACATAAGCGTCTAGAATCCTCCTTTTTGGAGCCCTGAACAGGGTCACATCCGAGCACCAAGATAGATGGATCGTCCACAGGATGGATGGATGAGTACCTCCACAAGCAATGGCTCACCATGCAGCTGCCGACAGGCTGCAAGCAAGCCTCTCACTGACTCCAGGTGCCGGCTGGTCAGGACGAGGCTGTGGAAGCCTCCATCACGTAATCCAGAGGGAGCTTCTGATGGAACAGACTGACAGGGGACGCCATGTGGTTGCCAGGACAATGCGTTTCAGTGGGCGTAGCCTCCTTCCTCAGGTCCCTGTTGCCACCATCAGGAATTAAAAACAAATTCCCAGCTCACTTACCAGCTAACCTGCAACAAAACTGAATTGACCCTGTCTAACAGTTCACGTTTAAAACAGTGGGTTTACTCGCACATTTGCAAACATATGTGTAAGCCGCAGTGGCCACGTTAAGTCACCCCAGTTTACTGCGGTCCTAACACTATCATTTTAAGTGTCTCCCAAATTGGAACATATATATATATATATATATATAGCAGTTGGATAGATTAAGGGCAGGTGTGCATGGAGGGAGCCCACCCTTCTTTAAAGGTATAGGGACGCAAGGGACACTTATTTGCACGTCACCATCAAGAAAACTGCCATGAGAAATACCATGCAGTCATCATTTTAGTCCATGAACGTAGATACAACGTGGATACAGAGATGCCAATTATTTGTAACACAGCAATGCTTTAGCAAAGGAAATGCCATTTTGTGAGGGTTTTACATATAGTTTAAAGGAAACATGTCAGAGAAACATTGACGCTCACATTGCTTATTCTCCTTGTGAAAATACTAGTAATTTGATTTTCATACTGGTCCTCTTGCTTCATTTCATTAAGTCGCTGATCAGGAACAATTATGTACATAAGAACAAATGATTCTTCTGACTTTGTATCTGCACACTTGCTCTGCATCCAAGACTTGCTATGAAAGCCAATGTATCAACATTGCAGCCAGGCAATTGTCAAACTTTTTCTAAAAATGCTAAGTGCAGATCTTTTTTTTTCCTTAGGTTTACTTGAAATAATGTAGGCTCCAACTCACCTAAAGATCCTTTGGTACTTCACACTGCCTTTCTTCAGCTTCCATTTGCTTATAGAAAGCACAAATTAACTGTCTGCCCCTTTAGACCTTGTGTACTGGGCATATAGCCCCTGTGCATTAGATTCTGGTATTTTTGTGCAGAGGGAAGCCTTCTTTCATGTGATTTCCACTCTGTGGACTTCACTAGCCAGTCCAGTCAGTGAAGCACTACCCTTGATTATGTTCAACTTTCTTCTGTCCAGATGAAGGAACTGCGTATGGTTCCTAAATGTCTCAATTGCTTCCATGATGTAATTAGGTAAAAGACCCCCTTCACGGTTCTCCAAAGTGTTTGTGAATCAACAGAAAATTCGCCCATGGGTTCAGTCTCTGGCCAACTATTTACCAAATATGAAAAGTAAGTGTGGCCTCTTCTGAGTTAATGTAGAGTTAAACATAAATAGGGATTTGTACCATCATCCAGAAATCGAATAATGAAGAGATTGGAAGCCTAGACCCCAGCTAGGTCCCGGGAAGGCAGCCCACTGGGGGTATGGATCGGGATCTATACAATCCCAGCATGTAGCTGTAAGAACCACAGGACAGGGGTACAAGCCTGGTAAGGCTTATCCACTCGTGTCTGTGTCTCTGAGGGCTAGCTGGAGAAAGTGGTCCCGGGATCCCTGGTCCGCATGCGGGATCCATACCCCCAGTGGGCTGCCTTCCCGGGACCTCCCCCAATCACCACTCTGTGACCAGACGCCGATCATCATATTTAACAGCCCCCCCGAGTTGCCGCGGGGGACCACTTAGTAGATGGTAGCACTCTGTGCTGGATGTCCGCTAAAGCACGGATTACCTCCAGATGAAGCGGCTAATGTCCGCGAAACTAGTCGGGGAAAACAATATCTGTGATCAACTGTATTATCATGAATACACTGTGGTGACATACTGTGTTTAGTAATGATGTTGTATATGTTTTTAAACAAACCACCAACCTTCTTTCGGCATCAATAAAATCTCTTTGTTTTTTACACTTATTTGTTATATCATTTTACTGTACCGCGATAGTCCAATTTGCCCCCATTTTTATTGGCAGCCTAGCTGGGGTCTAGGCTTCCAATCTCTTCATTATTTACCAAATATGCATGTAGTGTATGGCTTAAAATAAGACTGTTCTACAGAGATCTTGGTTTTTTTTTTTATTGTTCTTTCTGTTTTTAGGTCATCCTGTTGATCCTAATTTTTGTAATGAGAACAAGGATCCAGATGACGATTCAGCTCTTCAATGTTGCAAGCAGCTTTATCAGCCAGATCCCATTCCTGCTGGTGCAGCCTTTCTGGACTTTTCTGATCCTCCTCTTCTACTGGATGCTATGGGTGGCTGTGCTGCTTAGTATGGGCACTGCAGGTAAGTCCATGTGTGTATGTACATGTTTATGTCAGTTATTTGGTGGCTGCACTGTCATCTACACTGTTCCAAACACTGTTCTACACATTCCAAACATGTCCAGTGCTTAGTTTCCTGCGCAGTCCAAGTACTTTCCTGGGACCTACCAACTAACACAGTATGGAGGGGAACACTACTGAGGGAAAAAGAGCATAGGGCAAGTGCTGTGATCAGTAATAAACTCAGACGTGTCCAGACTAGGATCTGAACCCACGTGTTTGTGCACACCAAGAAGCTGTCACCTATATGAGCCACTCATCTGCCACACATATTCATTATTATTATACAGGTTTTTTATAGCACCAACAGTTTGCGCAGTGCTTTACACTAAAGCTAAGGACCGTACAATTACAACACAGTTCAATACAGAAGGAATAGCAGGGCCCTGGAGCTTACAATCTAAAGACCTCGTGTATGCAGAAGATTGGCTGGTACAGGCAACAGCTTTCTGGCGGGCTTGCACATATGTGTTCAGATCTTAGTCCAAACATGCCTGAGCTCATCACTAGCTCTGATGTGCCAGATGCTTTCAAATGACACATCCCAGGTAGAAAATGCTATATTACTCTCCTTTCTGCTGTGATAAAATGGCTGCATCATTTGGAAGCATCATGTAAATAAATCAAGAAGCCTGTCTTGAAGTGTCTCTGTCACTAAAACAAAAGGCCAACTAAATGATTACCCTGCAAAGAGTGTTCATACTTACCCCTCCTGGCCATTTCCTGTTGTGATGCAGGGGTTAGTTGGATAAACAACTGAATACAAAGCTGTACCAGAAATCCAACACTCCCAAAAGTTTTGGTTTCTTAAGAGGCAACTTTTTTTTATTAGAGTGGTGTTTGGTGGTGTAGGCAGTTGGAGAGGTAAGTATTTACCTTTTTTTTGCAGCGAGACCATTTATTCAGTGACTGATATTAGCAATAGCAACACTTTAATATAAATCTAGAATGTGTTAACCTATTACATAGTTCTTTCACAGTTTAACCAATAAAAACGGTATTCACAAATTGCGTCAAAAATACTTATTTTAGCCAGCGTTTTAAAAAAATGTTATGCATGAAAATATTAAGTGTGCCTGTTTGTTGAAAAGTCTTAAAACGCAAAATTTCTAGTGGTTTGAATGTACAATACAGCGTATAGAATTTTGTAGTCTAGTATAATGTACAAAGTGCAACAGTTTTGTGCACATATTGCATTGCACAGCAAAAAGATTGCAGAGGTCCACAGTATACAACAGCAGTTTATTTTCTTCTATAATTTTTATAACTGTACAGATAGGAATCTTTACTCAGAATGCATTTATGCAGGATGCTTGAAAACCACTGCTGAATGCTTTCTCGTCATGTTTCTTTACTGCATAATGAAAAAAACTGTTATGGTAGTAATGCCCAAAGGATGCCAGTACTCAGTGAATCACAATAATTGTGTAAATGGTTTGTCCTAAAGTGTATAGTAAACCCTAATAATGAACTCCTCCTATTTGTCCCCTGCTCTGTGAAATACCTTGACAAAGTATTCATACTCCTTGAAATTTTCCACATTTTGTCATGTTACAACCTAAAACTTAAATGTATTTTATTGGGATTTTATGTAGACCAACAGAAAGTGGCACATAATTGTGAAGAGGAAGGAAAATAATAAATGTTTTTCAAATTTCTTTACAAATAAATATCTGAAAAAGTGTGGCATTCAGCCCCCTTTACTCTGATACCACTAACTAAAATCTAGTGGATCCAATTGCCTACAGAAGTCACCAAATTGGTAAATGGAGTCCACCTGTGTGTTATTTAATCTCAGTATAAATACAGCTGTTCTGTGAAGCCCCTCAGAGGTTTGTTAGAGAACCTTAGTGAACAAACAGCATCATGAAGGCCAAGAAACACACCAGACAGGTCAGGGATAAAGTTGTGGAGAAGTTTAAAGCAGGGTTAGGTCATAAAAAAATAACCCAAGCTTTGAACATCTCGTGGAGCACTGTTCAATCCATCATTCGAAAATGGAAAGAGTATGACACAGCTGCAAATCTTCCAAAACATGGCCGTCCACCTAAACTGACAGACCGGACAAGGAGAGCAATAATCAGAGAAGCAGCTAAGAGTAACTCTGGAGGAGCTGCAGAGATTCACAGCTCAGCTGGGAGAATCCATCCACAGGACAACTATTAGTTGTGCACTCCACAGATCTGGCCTTTATGGAAGAGTGGCAAGAGGAAAGTCATTGTTAAAAGAAAGCCATAGGAAGTCCCATTTGCAGTTTGCGAGAAGCCATGTTGGGGACACAGCAAACATGTGGGGGAAGGTGTTCTGGTCAGATGAGACAAAATTGAACTTTTTGGCCTAAAAGCAAAACACTATGTGTGGCGGTAAACTAACACTGCACATCACCCTGAACACACCATCACCACCGTGAAATCGGGCGGTGGCAGCATCATGTTGTGGGGATTCTTTTCTTCAGCAGGGACAGGGAAGCTGGTCAGAGTTGATGGGAATATGGATGGAGCCAAATACAGGGCAATCTTAGAAGAAAACCTGTTAGACTCTGCAAAAGACTCAAGACTTGGGCAGAGATTCACCTTCCAGCAGGACAACAACCCTAAACATACAGCCAGAGATACAATGGAATGGTTTAGATTAAAAGCATATTCATGTGTTAGAATGGTCCAGACCTAAATCCAATTGAGAATCTTTGGCAAGATATGAAAATTGCTGTTCAGACGCTCTCCATCCAATCTGACAGAGCTTGAGCTATTTTGCAAAAGTTTCACTCTAGATGTGCACAGCTGGTAGAGACATTCCCAAAAAGACTTGCAGCTGTAATTGCAGTGAAAAGTGGTTCTAAAAAGTATTTTCAGGGGGGCTGAATACAAATGCAATATATGGGATATGCAATTAGCGGACCTCCAGCTGTTGCAGTCCCATCATGCCTCTGGGTGTCATGCTTGTGGCTGCCAGAGTCTTGCTATGCCTCATGGGACTTGTAGTTATGCAACAGCTGGAGGTCCGCTAATTGCATATCACTGGTCTATTACATAAAATCAAAAATAAAATACATTTACGTTTTTGGTTGTAACATGACAAAATTTGGAAAATTTCAAGGGATAATGAATACTTTTTCAAGGCACTGTATACCATTGAAAGATTTTAATTATATCTGTTGCATAGGTGCACAAATAGCTGCTAATTCTGCTTCTGCTGCAGTGTTATCAGTCCTCTCTGCAAACTACAGAATACCTCCTCACTTTTTTGGAGATGAGGAGAGAGGGAGGTGTCTGGACTTCTAACATACTTCATATTCTAGGGTGACAATGCTTTCATAGATATAATACAGTGAGTGAAAGTTCCTGGGACAGGAGATATGTTACTGGAAGGATCACCAGGTGAAAATAAAAGTAAAAAAAACTGAAAAGGCCTATTAAGGTGATGCTTCACCACTTTTCTGCAAAACACTGGCCTCCCAACTAATCTTGTGTCCGGTACTGATTTCTAAAGCTCCCCTTCTCTAGAGAGTAGAAAAAGTATGAATTGTGTTAGGTACACTGTAGGTAGTTTTCACTGTAGCTGTAGTTTGTATGGTTGTTATTGCTTTTGTGTTATAGACCGGCTAATGCAATATCATTTTAAAAGTAACAACAGATTATGTTTATCTAATTTATGGCATAGCGCTCCAGATTACATATCCCATGTATTAGATGTCCTATAACTGTATTGCAGCCGTGTTTCTTTACCACTAGATGTCATTTATGCAACATTTTATAGCACAGGTTTGAAGGCATGAAAACACAAGCTTTGTTAAAAAGGATCTGCTTGGCCATTGCTGTAAACATGAAATGGATTATGAGTGAAGTAGGCTTCTGTGGTATTATATAGAAGAGTCCCAGGCAGTAGACCACTTGTTAAAGCGGGAGTAAACACCTGTAAGGGAAAAGGCATAATGAGCTAGTATGCACCGCATACTAGCTCATTATGAAATACTTACCTTAGAACAAGGCGTTGGTGACTCACCTGGTCCACGCCGAGGTAGCTGACATGTTGCCTCGGCGAGTCTTCTGGGTATCGCGACTGCAGCGCTGTGAGTGGCTGGAGCCGCAATGTCGTCACTGCCGCGCATGCGCATGGGAGACTTCTTCCCCGCAAGGTTCGGATTCTGCCGGCCTTTCTGCGGAGAATCCCCCGTGCGCATGCTGCAGTCAGCGGCGCATTGCACGGGGAATATCTCCTAAACCGTACAGGTTTAGGAGATATTTTTTTTACCTACAGGTAAGCCTCATTATAGGCTTACCTGTAGGTAAAAGTCAAATTTTTTACTTTACTACCACTTTAACACAGAAAAACCCTTA
This sequence comes from Lithobates sylvaticus, assembly GCA_028564925.1. NCBI lineage: Eukaryota > Metazoa > Chordata > Amphibia > Anura > Ranidae > Lithobates > Lithobates sylvaticus. Next base: position 172,348,232 of record CM053032.1, read on the forward strand.
AAACAAGAAAGCTGTAATATGTGGTCATGTAAATGTTAAAGTGATTGTAAATGATCACTTTGTAAAACAACTCATTCAGTTTAAAATTGAAATGTAAGGCAAAACAGTTGTGCATAGATATAAAAAAAAGTTTTTTTTTTTTTTTCCTTTTTTTTTATCAGAGAACACATTCCCTCTGTTCTCAGCTTTATAGGAGCTGGGAGATGAGAAACAACTATACACTGAGCTTCCAAGTAAAAGGCTGTGCAGGGTGGGTGTGTCAGAACAAGTCTGATCATTTGGAGGAGAGCGGGCTTAGTGCCCAGCACAGCTTGAAAACTGACCACGCTGTGGTCTCATGTCTAGTGTAGTCAGTATTTAATAGGAAAACAGAGGGACTTGCAGGAACACCAGGGATTTCACACAAAGGAAGCAATAAAATGAGAACAGGATACTTTTTCATAAAAGTACATGGTACAGCAGGCTCATATCATAAATATGTAATGTTGAGTTTACATATTCTTTAACTATAGCATTAAAAACAGAAATACGTAGCGCTGTGGTAGTCATACTATATTCTGAGGGCTTTGCTTGTATCTTAGAGAAAATGAAAATAAAAAGGTACAGTGCAAAATATGTGTTCTCTATATGTACTCCCTGACAAGTCGCATTTGTGACTGCAACGTGCCCTCTATTTTTCCTTACATGTACTATTTTGCTTTGAGCCTCGTGCTTCCAGTAAAGCACCCCCTATAGCACTGTGATTTCGGCTCAATATGCACAATTTGTCTATCCTGGTTACATCGGTTTTACCAGACCGGACGTGGGGAAAATCTGCAATAGGGACACACAGGGGGGGATTTACTAAGAAGAAGGCACTACACCAGTTCATACATTAATTGATGCGCTGCAAAAGTCATTAATTGAATGTGCGAACAAATAACCATAATAAATACCCACATATGTAAACTGCAACTGGCGATAGGGTAACTGCCTGATGTCATTCCGGTGTGCTGGCCAATGTTTCCGGGAACCAGATATGCGCCACGGGTACATACCTCCGCGCACACAGCAGTTGCGCATCTTACATACACAGCTGTCACGCATCTAGAGGCATTTGGCATTTCTATTAAACAAGGTCTAAATGGGCCATTGACACGCATCACAGGTAAACTTAAGAATGTGTCTTTGCAAAGTTAAACTAAATGAAATCCTTTTTTATTTTTTCTTGGGGATAGAGTGCAGAGGGATTAGAAATCTTCTCAGTTTTTGGGGATGTCTGCATCTCTGATAGGGTGACGACAACTCCCAATTTTTGCCAGTTTCTCCTTCAAATTTATTCACTTCCTGTCACATAGCCAAACAGGAAGTGAGGGTAAAACCCTACTAATGTCTTTCCTTGGGAACACACAGGTCAATCTAAATAGTTTCCCCATTAGAGAAGTTGCACTCTAGCATTTTGCAAATTATTAGGTATCTTGGACTTTGGGGTTTATTTACTAAAGGCAAATCCAATTTGCACTACAAGTGCACTTGAAAGTGCAGTTGCTGGAGATCCGAGGGGGACATGCAAGGAAAATAAAAAAACGCATCTTTGCTTCTACATGATTGGATATTAAAATCACCAGTGCTTCCCCTCAGATTTACAGAGAGTACACTTGTATTGCAGAGTGGATTTGCCTTTAATAAACCTTAAAATACCTAATAATTTGGGGTGTACACAACAAATTGCTAGAGTGCAATTTGCCTAATGGGGACACTAGTTAGATTGACCTGTGTGTCCCCAAGGAAAGACATTGGTAGTGTTTTACCCTCACTTCCTGTTTGGCTATGTGACAGGAAGGGAAGCCAATTTTCCAAAAAGGGACACAAAACCCAACCTAAAAAAGACAAGCAGGGGTTCTAACACTCGGTTTCCCTCAAATACCCCCCATTAGAATAGGATTTTTGCGGGTTTACCTTCATCTTGCACAGGTGCTTTAAATCGCAGTCAATGGCTTGGTATTTTAGACAGCTATTTAGCTAAGATAAATTCCCAAAACAGTCGGGGGTACTTGAGTACTGAGGCTGAGAACCACTGTGCTAAAGTGAAAAATGTAATACTTACCTCTCTGTAATTTTCCTTTCCTGGTGCCTAGCCATGCAGCATACGCACACTCCATGCATATGCTACCATGAAGGCACCAGAAAAGTAGCTTTTAGACAAATCACACCTTCTTTTGCCATGCCAATCAGCCTAGTTGAGCTGCAGCTGGTAAATCTGTTGCATGAAACTTGTTGGGGGGGGGGGGGGGGGGGAGGAGAGTGTAAAATGCATTACTTGGATTAAGCATGCATCTGCAAAACAAATTATTAACAAAACACATAAAACGAATTTGCTACAAATTTTATTGGTCAACAAAACAGGACTTGGAAAAGAGCAAGGAAAGCAAAAAACACATGTATGTTAATTTGAGACACTAACACAATATGGTTTGGAGGTCTGACCATTTTTCAGAGGAAATTAACAGGAGTTAAAAGGACTGCGCCCAGAAATGGACAGTCTCTTAGGTCCCTTTACACCTAAGCATTTTTCAGGCACTACAGTGCTAAAAATAGCGCCTGTAATGCACCTGAAAAAAGCGGGTCCTTTAACTCCAGTGTTAAAGCCGAAGGGCTTTCACACTGGAGCAGTGCACTAGCAGGACGGTAAAAAAAAAGTCCTGCTAGTAGCATCTTTGGAGCGGTGAAGGAGCGGTGTATTCACCACTCCTATACCGCTCCTACCCATTGAAATCAATGGGACACCGCTGCAATACCACCAGCAAAGCGACGCTGCAGGCTTTTAACCCCACTAGTGGCCGAATACCGCGGCTAAAACAACGGTAAAGCAGCGCTCCAGTGTGAAAGGAGTTGAGTACATTGAGTAGTCGCAACAGCTTGAGGAAGATTTATCAAAATAATGCAGCACAGACAACTAAATCAAAGTGAAACTAACAACCTACTAACACAGATTGACAAAATCAAAAATATTTCAGTGAAAAATATCCCGCCCAAAAAAAGAAAAAATACTTGCTCTAAAACACATCTGTTTTGCAAAGTATTTAAAAATATTTATTTGTTACAAACTCTATAAGGACACCCAAATGTACTCTTTTGCCACACACGCACACACCATCAAGCAATTTTGCCTCTTTTCAGGGCAAGGTAAAGAATGCTATCGGCAAGCTTTATATAACATAGGTTTTCTGACGCATCATGGCAGCACACGCTGGGTTGTGACTCCGCCCCCACAACCTGACAGGATTGGTTAACTATAAATTTGAAAGAGAGACACTCCACTTCATTGTCTTTTTTATCCTCACCTGACAATCAGGTCAAAATTAGCAAACTCCAGACATCAAGGTCACTCAAGTTATGCCTCAAGCCACAGAAGATCTAGGCAAAGCCACTCAAGGTCCTCATCTTGCCATCACTACTCTCGTCACAGCCACTTTTGTCATAGCCGCTCATGTAATAGAAGGTCCCCATCATCCTACTACAACAGGAGCTATCACCCACCCTGCAGCAAATGCTTGCTGGGTGTGAGGCGCTCCAGCTTTGCCAGACAAATAAGTTTGCTGTGCATGCTTCAACAAAGCAACCAAGGAGAGTCTATCCTTGAGTCGTCGGCTCCTGAAGCAGACAGGGCAGGTCCAAGCACATCGTCCACAGCTCCCATTCCCTCCGTAGAACCGGAGTCATCTTCAGAGAATGAAGACCCAGAGATGTCTTCAGGTTTCGACTTGGTCGACCTTTCGTAAAATCAGTGAAAGAGGCCATAGGATGGGAAGAAATGAAAGAAGTTCCCTGCAAAGTCCAACAATATTTCCCAATTTTGAAGAAGGAACCGGAGTCCTTCCCCTTCATAGCAGAATTGGAGGACCTCATTAAAGATGAGTGGGAAAGATCAGATAAGAGATCCAACCTTAACAGACTGGCAAAACTGTATCCTCTAAAGGAGCCTAATGTAAATCCCCTGATCCACCCACCTGTTGTTGATGCCTCTTTAATGCGACTCGCTAGACACGTCACCTTACCACTCGAGGATGCAGTAAAATTCCATGACATGCTGGAGCGAAAAATTGATTTAGACCTGAAAAAATCATGCTCTACGGCAGGCGGTGCATGAAGGCCAGCGGTAGCTGCAGCCGCAGTTGGTAAGGCGATTTCTGGATGGCTTGCCAAAATAGAGAAGTCTCTACGCGAGGGGGCCGGCCAGGAGAAAATAATTAGCTCCTTTCAGGAACTGAATCCGGCAGGCAATGTTGTTGCAGAAACCTCAGTGGATGTCATCAGATCTTCCACCAGAGCAATGTTGGCATCGGTCCGGCGAGGAGAGCCCTGTGGCTTAAGCCATGGGTGGCGGACGCAGCGTCAAAAACAAATTGGTGCAAAATTCCATAAGACGGAGTTAACCTTTTTGGATCAAAACTGGATTTGGTGACCTCAAAAGTGACAGGAGGGAAATCAGGACTGATCCCTTCTGACAGCAGACCAAAACCGCACAAGGGTCCTTCCTATAAGCATAACCTCCAAGAAAGGTACAGAGAGGCAAAAACATATAGGCCGGGGAGAGAGTTTAAGAGAAACTAGAGAAACACAGCCATCCTTTTTGAAACTCCAAAAATCTAAGACCACCCCGACGGGAAATCCAGAAATCTTTTTGAAGGTGCGCCTGTCCATCCTGTGAAAGTGGGAGCCAGGCTCAAGGAATTCATACAGGTTTGGACGGAGCACATAGACGCATGGACACTTTCCACAATAAAGTATTGCCACAAATGGAGATTCATAAACATTTTCCCCGTAAATCACTTTCAGTCAACCAGACTACCATCATCACCAGACAAGAGAAAAGTGATGCTCAAATTAGTGGTAGAGTTGGAACCTCCAGGATTGCCCCCTTTTATTCTAACACCCCAAATAGGGAGGTGGTATTATTCCCCCCTATTCCTAGCTAAAAAAAAAAAAAAAAATCTGCGACCAGTGTTGGAGTTAAACAAAAGAATCCAGATCAAAGCCTTCAAGATGGAAAGCCTTCAGTCAATACTGTTAGCATCCAATCTCCTAAGTTTATTGCTATCTGTAGATTTATTGGACTCCCACCTACACGTGCCTATACACCCTGCCTTTCAGAGATGCCTTTGTTTTTCAGTCAACTACCAGCATTTCCAGTTTCAGTGCCTACCATTTGGTATCTCTTCTGCCCACAGGATCTTTATTAAGTTTCTACTTCCTGTAATCGCAATTCTAAGGAAAAATGGCCTGAGATTGCATCATTAACTGGACGACATTCTGTACTTTGCAGACAGCCAAGAAGCATTGATTCATCATCGGAGTGTATTACTCACGACACTCCAGAGCTTTGGTTGGTTAATCAACTGGGAAAAGAGCAACCTTCAGCCCGCACAAAACATGATCTTTCTAGAGGCAGAACTGGATACCCAGTCGAACAAGGTTCAGCTACCTCAGGAAAAGGTAGTTCCCTTAATCCAGAAGATAAGGAAATTAATGACAGCAAAATCCCTTCCAGCCAGAGCTTGTCTGAGCATCCTGGGTTCCATGTTTGCGACACTACCAATGATCCAATGGGCGCAATGACACATGAGAACACTGCAAACCTCATGTCTCAGTCAGTGGAATGGAGCATCGATGCTTCAGACAATTTCCATTCGCATGAATGTGAAGCAGTCAATATGGTGGTGGATGCATGCCGGCAACCTCAGGAACCACAGGCCTATAGTCCTCCTAGAACCGGAAGTAATCACATCAGATGCCAGCCAGGAGGGATGGGGGGGCTCACTACCGAGATCAAGCGGCACAGGGTCAATGGCAGTTCCACGCGCATCAGTTAGTGTTGAATATTCTCGAGCTCAGAGCAGCCTTTCAAGCCCTCCTAGCCTTTGGATCATCCTTGAAGGGGAAGAATGTCCTAATTCGGATGGACAACAAGGTGGTGGTAGCATATATTCATAGACAGGGAGGTACCAGAAGCAATACATTACTGGAGGAATTTCGCCCCATCTTGGAATGGGCCCAACTATTCCTAGCGGATCTGAGAGCTGTGTATGTTCCGGCAGCGCAGAACCTACTGACCGATTGAGCAGGGAGTTTGTGTCAAACAACGAATGGTCCCTGAACCACCAAGCCTTCAGTCTCCTGACCAAAACTTTGGGAATTCCGGATATCGATCTGGCCACGACACCTACAAATGCCAAGTACCAGAGGTTTCTGTCGAGAGCAGCATACCCATCACCCGAGGGAGTAGATTGCCTTCTCCATTCATGAAACTTTCGACTGGGGTACATATTTCCACCGACACCACTAATTGCGAGGTTCCTCTCCAGACTCGGGAAGTCATCAGCTTCAGTAATGGCAGTAATTCCCTTTTGGCCGAGGAGGCCCTGGTTCACGACCCTATTGCAGCTCAGTCTAGAGGACCCGCTACCTCTCCCAGTGACTCCGGATCTACTTTACCAAGGGCAGTTTTTTCATCCGGCTCCGGAGAAGCTACATCTAATGGCATGGAGGTTGAGAGGAATAGGTTCCTAGAGCAAGGCTGTTCCCAGGAAGTAGTATCAACATTACTCCAGGCTAGGAAATGTACCACTAACACCACCTACGGTAGCATATGGGGAAGGTTTTCATCTATGGCTAAGCAAAATAACTGGGACCCACTATCTCCAGAGGCACCACAGATTCTGGAATTTCTTCAAGCAGGCCTAGCTAAGGGGCTTAGCTCAAGTACCAGAAAGTGCAAGTTTCAGCTTTATCTGCAAAAACAGGCTTCAGATTGTCCTCCCATCCTCTTCTGATTCAGTTTATGAGGGCGTGTTTAAAGATCAGGCCTCCAAGAAGACCGTTTCCAGCATGGGATTTGTCAGTAGTCCTGAACGCACTTTCAAATTCCCCTTTTCTCTATCTCACTGTGGAACTTTACACTAAAACTAACCTTTCTCATCGCCATCACCTCAGCTAAACATTTCGGAGATGCAAGCATTAATGATTACAAATGGTCTTTTACCCAGACAGGGTGACCTTCAGACCGCTTTACTCCAAAGGTGGCAACAGCTTTTCATTACAATCAGGACATCAATATCCCGATCTTTACCAGCGATCAGGGCCAACCACATGCATTGGATATAAAATCAACTATTAGCAGCTACCTGATGGCTACAGCCTCTTTTAGAAAAACGGACAATCTATTGGTAATTCCTTATGGGATCAGAAAAGGTCACATGGCATCATCTTGCACTATTGCATCATGGCTAGTCAAGTCCATCAAGAAAACCTATGCCATTCAACAATTACTGGTACCAGAAGGCATTCAAGCTCACTCAACTAGGGCAGTGGCAACTTCATGGGCATCATATTGCAGGGTTTCGCCGGAGACAATCTGCAGGGCAGTGACCTGGTCCTCCAGACATACATTCATGTCCCACTATAGGGTGGATTTGGCCCAACTATCAACGGTAGATTTTGGAAGATCCGTTATTCAGGGCAATTCTACAGCTACACGTTAAATACTACTTTTTTCTTGCACTCATTCGACTGGTGAGTTATTTCCCAGTGTGTGCTGCCATGATGCATCAGGAAAACAGAAAATTGTATACTCACCTTTCCGTAATTTTCCTTTCCTGATGCATCTTCATGGCAGCACACAGCATCTCGCCCTTCTTTAGATGCTAGATACAGAGAATGAAGCGGGGTGTGTCTTTCAAATTTATAGTTAACCAATCCTGTCAGGTTGTGGGGGTGGAGTCGCAACCCAGTGTGTGCTGCCATGAAGATGAATCAGGAAAGAAAAATTTCGGAAAGGTGAGTATACAGTTTTCCGTTTTGTGTGCTAATGAGGCAATTGAAAACACATGCACAGTCCATGAAACACACAAAATGCAAGTTCACCCAATGTAGAGACAGAACTTCAAAGTGGGTACACCTGTTAAGGATGTCCTTAAATTACTAACCCAAAAAACATACTCTTTGAGCATGCCCGGAAAAATCCAAGTGCTGTTCACACACAAAAAGCACCATTAAAAAACAAAGTCCCTGAGCATGCCCAGAACAACCCAAATGCAGCTAGCACAAAATAAGCCACCTCCTGTCCAAAATTAAGCACATCATCCAGCATGCTACAAAATTACAGATGGGACAAACACCCCCCCCGGTCCAGGGGGGCAAGCAAAGAGCCTAACATGGGCAAAAGTTATACAACAAATACCATTGCAGTCTATGGGAACTGACTTGCTAATTTTGCGAGTCCCCACTTGGCTGGCTTATATTCTAGTTATTGGCCTAAAAATGGGTATGGGGGCCCAGGTCACACCCTGAGGAACATATATCAATGTCACCACAAACTTACTCTGCCTGTAAAGTGGTGAATCTGTAGCCTGTATCCAAAATGCTGTTTCAAAGATGTACAGCTTTAGAGAAAACGTACAAATCTACATTGCAGCTGCAAGATTTTAACCCAAAACAAAAATTAGCCTGCCCCCCCCCCCCCCCCTCCCCAATACATACAAGGCCATTTGGGTCTGTTAAGGCTTAAGATGAGAACCCCCACGTGAAATATACCACCCCAAACAAAAAAAATATTGGGCCACTCCCACACACTAATAAACCCCTAGCCAAACACACAGCAAGCCAACCCATGAAAGGGGGTGGATGCTTGGGGGCAGGAGGGGCTAAAATCTTACCACCTTGTTCCCATATTCAGGGGGATAAGGGCCTCTTCCACACAACCCTAGGCTGGGGTTGTGGGGGACTGCAGACAGGGGGCTTTACGGAATGTGGAAAACCCCTTGCTTTGTGGTTGGTATTGGGCTGAGCCCAACATGCCCCAAAGGCAGCCAGCTATGTTGAGTGGTTCAGGAGGGGGTTGGGCGATCGCTCTTCTCACCCCTTTCCTAGCTGGCCCTGTTGTATGCTCTGAAAAAGGATGTGGTTTGGATTGGTGAAGGCAGCTCACAGCCTTTGGAGAATAGAGTGGAGTGTGGAGTTCCCCTTTTAAAAGCAAAAGTTAGCCCATGGAAATCCAAGGGGTTAGAGGGGGGAGACAAGAGCATTGGAGTGTGGAGTTCCCCTTTAAAAGCAAAAGTTAGCCTATGGAAATTAACAAGGTGCATGTCACATGTTTACAACGTAACATACTAACATGACCTGTGCGCTAATCCCTTAAAAAAAATACATAATGGTGAACCAGCGTAAAAAAAATTTGGTCTAGTTTAGAAGTGCGCCCGTTCAATACATGCAATTGCATGTACGTTGCTTAACATTTACTAAGATTTTGGCCGCGCAGTGAACAAACGCATGTAAATGAGCGCAACAGCCTCTTGCGCATGCGCACTGCTTACATTGATCTTGCGCAGTTCTAAGCGTACTTGCGGGCACAGCAGGCTTTCTCTGAAAAAGTTACTTTCTCATTCTATTTTGGGCATATTTGTTACTTGGGCAGTTGTTACTAAACTTCATCACATCACCCCATAATATTGGCACCTCCATCTTCTGTCAATATTGATTTGGAGATGCCATGCGCCATGTCCATAGTGGCGCACAGATTACATTCTCCCTTGCGCCGAGATCGCTATAGTAAATAGGGGATTTGCGCTCGGTTACCGCCGCACCATTTCGTAAATATGAAAATGTGCGTTGCGCCTAGCCGTACGCCTCTACTGATGGCGCGCGGCTTTTATAAATCACCCCCACACAGCACTAACAAACTGATAGGGATGGTAGTCTTTCCCTACTCTACGTAAAAAAAAAAAAATTTATCTGTCTATGGAGTTTTCTGACTACGTGTCTGTTGAAACATTTGTAACTAGGACAGTAGTCCATAAATTCACATGTTTTCCAGGTTAAAAAAAAAATGCATTTAATATTCTTTTAGACAGGAGACTATAAAATATTGCGCACATGTTTAGTGGATCGCAGGTGCAGTGTCAAGCTCCTGCAGACTCTTTCTACATCTCTGAGATGTATAGGCTTTCAGTTACTCATCTGCTGATGGTGTCAATGGACCAGAAGTGCGCTGATTAGCATACTTGTAGTCCATTGAGACCTACAGGTATGTGTGCCACAGTGGAAGACTGGACTTGTTGTTTATTCAGTCACAGATCTTTATGAATGAATGACAAGGTAGTGAAGGCACAGCTCTGCATACCTGCCCATTCTCAAAAGTTACAGCACCTACAGGGGAGGGGAACCCCTGCCTGTTATCAAAGGGGTGGACACAAGGGGTGAGGATTGGGGTGCTTAGCAAAATGTTACATATTGCAACCTAAATACAGGTGTATCATATAACCTATTGCTAAAGGTAGAAATAGCCTTTAAAAGGTAACACCTTTCTCCAATAAGATGCAAAGATTGGCATTGATGATCTGCATTGATAATACTGAAACAGAAGGAAAACTGCCCATAGACACTGGAGGGCAGTCAGAGATGTAGACATGATCCCTCAGGTGTCTGTATATACTGGGCCCCAAAATATGATAGACATAGTTGCCAATATTTGATAAAAATTGAGTAGTGGCTTTTCTGCATTTAGACAAAAATGATGTGCTTCACATGCTACCTGTCACATCAGTTTGTGTGCTGTCCTCTGCCTAAGGCTGGCCATACGTGTGTGTGGTTATTTTTTCGTTCAACTAGCAGGTTGAACAAAAGAAAGTGACTCGATTCCACCATCCACACCCACTGTGATGTCACTCCCACGCATGCGCATGGAAGTCTCGACCATGGCACACAGCTCTGAAGGAACTGCAATATCGGTATGCCGTTCCTTCAGAGCGCACTCGCTGGTGACGTTACAGGCTGCTGCTCGCAAGAATATTTCCTAAATGGTGCACGTTTAGGAGATATCCATTTTACCTACAGGTAAGCTTTATTATAAGCTTACCTGTAGGTAAAAATAACATTCCAGGGTTAACTACCATTTTAACAACTACTTTAACTAGACATTTCACAGGAGAGAGAGCAAGCTACTTGGGAACTATAATGCATAGTCACTTGGGCATTCCTTTTTAAGCTGGCCATGGACATGCCAACTTTGGAAATATTTAGCCCCGGTTCACACTATTGCCCTGTACACACGGAAATTCCGACCACAAAATCCGTCTCAGGCTTTTTCCGACTGATTTTGTCCGACACTGGTGTTGCATACACACGGTCAGACGAAGTTGTCGGAAAATCCGATCTTTCTGAACGTGGTGACGTTCGTTGCGTACAACGGAACTACGTAGAGGCTATTAGCTAATAGGTTTGGTCTCCTAATGTGATCTGAGCATGCGTGGCACTTTGTCCGTTGGAATACTCTACACATGATCGGAAAAAGTCTGATCGGATTTTGTTGTCGGAAAATTTGAGAGCAGGATCTCAGAAAAAGTCAGATGGAGCCCACACACGGTCGGATTTTCCAACAACATGGTCCGATAGGACATTTTCCGTCGGAATTTCCGACCGTGTGTACAGGGCATATGAATCACACAGGAATGTGCAGCGCATTCCTGTGCAATTCACATGCGATTCAGTGCTGTGAAATTTGGGCAAATTCATTTTGAATGGGCTCAAATTGCACTGCATGCACTACTTTTGGAAATGCACTGCAACCAGGTTGCATGGTACTTTTGTACCATGCAATCCAGTGTAGGCAAACGCACTGCGTTTGTGACCTGTGTTTGGGGTGTCGTTAACTTGACACCTGCTGCAGATCGCAACTGTGGTGCCATAAATGCTCACGGATCATGGGTTTTCTATACCGTGTTCTAATGTGAACCTAACCATAATGAATATTACGTGACCAGAAAAGATATTGTGGCATTCAGCACTAATGGAAACTCTTTCTCTACAGATGATCATTTTCAACATTGCCATAGCAAATGATTGAATAGTACATGGCAGGTACAATCTATTGTACAAGGCTACTGTACAAAGTGTAAATTATCAGAAAAACTGACCAGTTACCCTGAAAAACGAGCTGCATAAACAATCAGAAAAAATGCTCCTTTCATTCATTCATGTTTTTTGAAAGTTTGTCAACCCAATAATGTTTCAGTTCACTGCAGACATGTCTGCTGCAACTTGTGTGTTGTGTATTATGCTATTATATTATGACTATCCATAGTTATGTATTTATACTAAGCATCCCTGTCCTTCCAGGCAGTGCCCAGGTATCATCAGATGGTCAAGTGGAATTTAAACCTCTGGCTGGAATTCGATATATGTGGTGGTATCACTTATTTGGTCTTATATGGACCAGTGAATTCTTCCTTACGTGTCAGCATATTGTCATTTCTGGAGTGACTGTTTCACGATTCTTACATCGGTATGTTCTACGGAATTGTGCTTATTTTATGCCCTCATATTTGTTCATTGTTTGTTCTTATTATTGATTGTAAAGGTGTACCTACCAGAGTGCTGCTTTTAAAATTTTAAGACATTGAGCGCAAATAAAGTATTTTAGGGAAGTGCTGAATTAGACCTGTGATGCCTAGGGGTGTATCCTGTGGCCTTTACTTTTGTGTTTTCTACTAAGCAATTCAAAGTGAAACGCTACTTTTGGGGAAAAAAAATATAGCTTTTGTTTTCTAGACTCATGTTATGTATTTCAAGGTATTTTGCAAACTATGTAGGGCACTTTATAAACTTAAATTGAAGTGGCAAGAAGAGAAACTATAGATAAGTAGCTAGCGCTCTTAGAGCCCTTTCACACTGAGGCATTTTCAGGTGTTTTAGCACTAGAAATAGCACCTGTAAAGTGCCTGAGAACTGCCTCCCATGCTGCCAGTGTGTGAAAGCCTGAGTGCTTTCACACCCGGGTGGTGCACTTGCGGGACATGGAAAAAATCCTGCAAGCAACATCTTTGAGACGGTTTGGGAGCACAGTATACAGTGTGAAAGGGGTCTTACCATGCAGGTCTGGATTAAAATTTCCACTTGGTACATTATATGCATATATTTTTTCTCAGTGAAATTTGTAAGGGTTTCATCCATCTAAAGCGCCATGTTCTGACTAGCTTGCGCGCAGAAGCGAACACATATCTGAGTAGTGCCCGCATATGTAAATGGTGTTCAAACCACACATGTGAGGTATCGCCGCGATCGTTTGAGTGCAATAATTTTAGCCATAGACCTCCTCTGTAACTCAAAACTGGTAACCTGTAGACATTTTTAGGGATTAAAGTTTGTCCCAAATTCCACGAGCGGGAGCAATTTTGAAGCATGACATGTTGGGTATCAATTTACTTAGCATAACATTTATCTTTCACAATTTAAAAAGAATTGGGCTAACTTTACTGTTGTCTTATTTTTTAATTCAAAAAAGTGTATTTTTCCGAAGAAAAATGCGCTTGCAAGACCGCTGCGCAAATACGGTGTGACAGAAAGTATTGCAACGACCGCCATTTTATTCTCTAGGGTGGTCGAAAAAAATATATATAATGTTTGGGGGTTCCAAGTAATTTTCTAGAAAAAAACAAAACAAACTGATTTTAACCTGTAAACAACAAGTGTCAAAAAGAGGTTCGGTCCTTAAGTGGTTAAAAACCATGAGCCAGTGGTGCTAGCAAGCAGTTAGATTGCTGTGTATGTTCTGTGGATTTTTCGATGGGACTCGAGTTCGTCAGATTTGAAACATGTTCTAAATCTAAAGTCCGTCTGATTTTTCGACAGCAAAGGTCCGATGAAGCCCACACACGGTCGAATTGTCTGACGGATTTGTTCCGTCGGACCTTTGCTTTTGAAAATTCTGGCCGTGTGTACGGCGTCTGGAAAAAAAAACACTCCAAAATTACCAGGAGCATGCTCTGCTTTTGCTCTGTTCAGATGTGAATACATCTTAAACTATGTGCAGATCTAAGAAATCTGTTACCTGCAGATTTAAATGGAAAAGTACTTAAAAGTGGTTGTAAACCCTTCCATATACCCAGTGGAGTGACTAACCTCACTGAAACAAATCATCCTACAGAATGTGTAACTGTTTATCTGCTGTCTTCTCTTTTCTTCATCTATTCAAAGTCCAGAATTTATAAAGCTTGTGTGAGCATTCAGAAAAAAAGGAGCAGAGCGCTGGAGTTGTCAGAAGTGATTCATGCTAATAGCAGAGGAACGAAGCAGCAGGCAGAAATGTCACTTGCTGCTCTGGATTGAGACAAGTACACACTATAGAGGCATACGCTTTGTTCATATTTCATGTCTGAGGTTTACAACCACTTTAAATAGTACATTACAGAACAACTTGTATTACAATTATGTCAGTTACATCAATGTTTAACAAAGATTAAGCTTTCCTTAACCACTTGCCGACCGGCGCACAACGATATACGTCGACAGAATGGCACGTACAGGCAGGAGGGCGTATATATAAGTCCCTCCTTTAGCGCCGGTCGGGACCCCCGTGAGTCCGATCGCGGTCCCCGCGGACTCGATCTCCGCGGGGACCCCCGCGATCGTCTCACGGGAAGGCTGAACGGGGAGATGCCGAGATAAACAGCATCTCCCCGTTCTGCCTAGCAACTAGTGACGCCGATCTCTGCTCCCTGTGATTGGAGCAGAGATCAGCATTCACTAGCTGACAGCCACGCCCCCCCACAGTAAGAAACACACCCCTAGGCATACTTAACCCTTACACTGTCCCCTTGTGGTTAACCCCTTCACTGCCAGTGTCATTTATACAGGAATTAATGCATTTAAATAGCATTAATTGCTGTAAAAATGACAATGGTCCCAAAAATGTGTCAAAAATGTCCGATGTGTCCGCCATAATGTCGCAGTCACAAAAAAAATCGTAGATCTCCGCCATTACTAATAAAAAAAAAAAATATTAATAAAAATGCTATAAAACTATCCCCTATCTTGAAAACGCTATAACTTCTGCGCAAACCGATCAATAATCGCTTATTGTGATTTTTTTTTTTTACCAAAAATATGTAGAAGAATGCGTATTGGCCTAAACTGAGGAAAAAAAAATTTTTTTTTTTATATATTTTTTGGGGATATTTATTATAGCAAAAAGTAAAAAAATAATGCGATTTTTTTCAAAATTGTCGCTCTATTTTTGTTTATAGCGCAAAAAATAAAAACCGCAGGGGTGATCAAATACCACCAAAAGAAAGCTCTATTTGTGGGAAAAAAAGGACGTCAATTTTGTTTGGGAGCCACGTCGCACGACCGCGCAATTGTCAGTTAAAGCGGCGCAGTGCCGAATCGCAAAAAGGGGCCTGGTCCTTTGGCTGCCAATTGGTCCGGTCTGAAAGTGGTTAATATATGTGACTTTTCAAATGAAACCAAATGTTCAAACGCAATGGCTGAAGTTATTTTAGTTATTAATTTAGAACTTTTTAGAATTTTTGTTTGAAGTAAAAAAATCATGTGGCTGTTTTAAAGTGACACTGTCACAACGGGCCTGTAAAAAAAGACGCAAAATACTTGTTTGTAGCCCATGTGTTAAAATACTGACACTTTGCTGCTCCCTGACCCCTGCAAGCATTCAGCTTGAGTTGGGTTGAATGCCTGTGACTTTCATCGCACAGGATTTCTGAAAAATCTGGAAAGTCATTTTTGATTGAGGACACCTTTATACAGTCTAAGCCCCACCTTTTGTCATGGCATTTAGGTTTTATTTGACCAAGGAGCTACAATTTTTTCTGAAGAAAAAACCCCAAATATATACATAAAGTCAGCGCTCAGTGGTGAATTGGCAGCTAGCACAAAGGTCAATCTGCCAAAAACCTCCCAGGTAAGTATATGTAGGTGCTGTACTTTACATGTACTTACAATGTATTCTGGTATTACCACATGATCTTGGAAATTGTTCATTGCACTGGCTGAGCTCCAGTCTATAAAGTAACGTAAATAACAGATGCATTAGGTTTCCCTTGATTACAAGAAGGTCTTCGGAGGTCAGATCCCTTGTGTTTCTGCATGGAGGAACCCAAATCAGAAATTTCCATTTGACTTGAAAACCCCATCTAGCTTACACTTGTTCTGTAAGGGAAAGACATGTTTGATATATGTACATCAATTATTGTTCCATCTATTGATAACATTACAAATGTTTGAATGCCTTTAAAACAATGCATGGAGATAAGAATGCTCGTGTTAATTTTCAATTTCATGGGAATTTATGTACTGTGTCTGCTTATTATTTACAGAGATAAAACAAAAGTCAAGCACCCTATACTGTCTTCCTTGTCTCTTCTGTTCTGGTACCATCTTGGAACAGCGATTATGGGTTCCTTCTTGCTGGCCCTTTTGAAAATCCCAAGAATTATTGTAATGTATTTGTCTCAGCTACTATATAAAAAGGTGAGCATTGATGAAACCTGTACATTTTTGGTGTTAACTATTTTGTATAAATTTGGTAAACAATTTGGTAAACAAACAAGTGAAAAGCTGTGCAAGCTGAAGGCCTTGTTCACATGGTTGTACTTAAGCATACATCTGTGTGATGGGCCGTGTTTGCCCCCATGGAATGCACAAGTGCTAATTCCATCAGCATGCAGACAGTCTCATTCATTTCTATTGAGATGCTTGGCTGCAGAGACACATCCGCTGGTACAGCTGTGAGGGTACATATCTCCAAATGCAGACAGTGTGTGTTCGGGGACATGGACTTGCACGTCTGTCAAATTGGGACCAGCGACTAGACGTGCACTGCCGAAAAGTTAGTTTTCCTTTTGATTTTCTTCGGAAATTCGAAAATAAGAAGGGAAAATCCAAAGTAACTAACTAATAGTAACTAACTATTAAATTATAGGTATTGGAATTTCCTTTAAAATTTGGCTGTTAGTGAACGTAACAAATACAAATGTATCTGAAATGACGAATTATCCGAAATAACGAATGCCGCAGCTAAACAAATGGAATGGAACAAAATAGTAATACTGCGTTTTTATTATTATTATTATTTAGTTACGTTCCATTCATTTAGATATGCCATTCGTTATTACAGGTAATTCGTAACTTCGGATAAATTCCTATTCGTTAAGTTCACTAACAGCCCAATTTGAAAGAAAATTGCAATACCTATAATTTAATAGTTAGTAATAGTTAAGTTATTATTAGTTATTTCAGATTTTCGAATGTTCAGGTTTTTGAATTTTCCGATTTTTCATTCTTATTTTCAGATTTTCGGAAGAATTTGGAAATTCTGATATTTCCAAATTAACGAATAAGTCTAAATTCGTTAAAAAACTAATTCGGAACTAAACGAATTGCACATGTCTACCAGTGACTGTCTGTGCAGGCACAGCATCCCAATAGACATGAATGGAACTGCCTGCACGCCAATGGAATAAACACCTATGCATCCTGTGTGAGCAAACATGGCTTTTTGCAGAGATGTACGCTTAAGTACACCCATGCAACTTAGGTCTAATATGCCATACAGGGTGCAAATGTGAACAAAATGTATTTATAAGGAAAGCAAAATGTTTTTTTTAGTAAGCAAATTTTTTTTTATTGTTGTAGCATTTACCTAATAGTGTTAATATTTTTGAAGTGGCTCTCAATATGTACATTAGCCATTTGAGTTAGAGAAATGCTGGGGTATATTTCCAATAGGGAATTGAACTAAGAAAACGACTTAGATGAGTATGGAAATGTCTTTAAACAAGTTCAGTTAAATGTGATTCCCTACTACTTGTGGACAGTACTATTGTTCATTGTTACTCTGAAACTCTACCCGGGAGAGACCACTTATACACTTCCATGTGATTTTGTTATCTGTCAGGGCTGCTGGGATGTGTAGTTTAAGTATGTCAAGTCAAAATAAAAAAACAACACTGCAATACACACACTTTTCCCCAAGTTTTATCCATTTTGCTGCCACTGCTATAAGTATTATGGTGGCGTCAGTAGCATGCAAACAAACTCCCGGCCGATATAGCAGCCAGGAGTTCTTTACATTTTTCTCCTGACTGCCAGCTGTCTAGTAGATGTGATTTAGGCAGCTGTTACTACATGTTTGGGAACTTGCTACCTTACCACAGCCATGTGTCCCTTACCTGTGTGATTAACCGATTGCCGACCAGCCCATGACGATGTAAGTTGGCACAATGACACGGCTGCACAAATGGGCATACCTTTAAGATGCGGCATTGTGGGCGCACGCACGCCACCGTCGGGGCACGGCGCGCCTGCCGCGTACTCCGGGAGCGTGTCCGTGGGTCCCGCAGACTCAATGTCCGCTGAGGCCCCACGATCGTGACAAGGAGCGGCAGAACGGGGAGTAATGTAAACAAGGCATTTCCCTGTTCTGCCTAGCAACAAGACAGAGATCTCTGCTCCCTGTCATCGGGAGCAGTGATCGCTGTCATGTAGTGAGCCCATCCCCAACAGTTAGAATCACTCCCTAGGACACACTTAACCCCTTGATCGCCCCCTAGTGTTTAACCCCTTCCCTGCCAGTGTCATTTACAGTTATCAGTGCATTTTTATAGCACTGATCTAAATGTTACTGGTCCCAAAATAGTGTCAAAAGTATCCCATGTGTCCACCGCAATGTCGCAGTCATGATAAAAATCGCAGATCGCCACCATTACTAATAAAAAAAATGAATAATAAAAATGCCATAAATCTATCCCCTATTTTGTAGACGCTATAACTTTTGCGCAAACCAATCAATATACGCTTATTGCAATTTTTTTTACTAAAATATGTAGAAGAATTCATATCGGCCTAAACTGAGGAAAAATCATTTTTTTATATATATTTTTGGGGGGTATTTATTATAGCAAGAAGTAAAAAATATAGCTTTTTTTTTTCAAAATTGTCGCTATTTTTCTGTTTATAGTGCAAAAAAAAAAACCACAGAGGTGATCAAATACCACCAAAAGAAAGCTCTATTTGTGGGGAAAAAATGTTTTGTTTGGGTGCAACGTCACACAACTGCGCAATTGTCAGTTAAAGTGAAGCAGTGTCGTATCGCAAATAGGGCTCTGGTTAGGAAGGGGGTAATATCTTCCAGTTAACTCTCCTGGGTGCCTGGGATCTCATGTCATAGTTACATAGTTGGTACATACTTCAACTTCCTACCATACTTCAAGGACATGCTGGTAGGTTAAATCAGATTTCTGTCAGCAGCTACAAATACTGTAGCTGCTGACTTTTACTATAAGGACACTTGCATGTCCAGGGAGCCTGCAATGTCGGCATCCCCAGCCGATCCTCGGATCGATTCCCGGGTGCTGACACCACCCTTTCTGGTAAGGGAACCAGGCAGTGAAGACTTTCGGCTTCCCTCCTGGTTCCCTACTGCGCATGTGCGAGTTGCGCTGCACAATCTGATTGGTCCCTGCTGTCTTCTGGGACCTGTGTGTCTCCCAGAAGACAGCAGGGGGGGGAGATTTGCCGGACATTACGTAAAAGTGGGAGTAGATACATGGATTTCACAGGTATCTGCTTCCCCCTGAAAGTTGCCAAATGTGACACCGGAGGGGGGTGGAGGAATCCGAACAGCGGAAGTTACATTTCTGTGTGGAACTCCGCTTTAATTGGATCCTGTCTAAATTGGCCCTAGTGTGTGTATGTATGAATGTGAGTTAGGCATCTAATATTGTAAGCTTATTGAGGGCAGAGCTGATGTGAATATACAATATATATCTGAAGTGCTGCGTAAATTGACAGTGCTATATACTGTAAGTACCTGTAATAAATGAATAAACACATCTTCCTTTTTATGACAATTATTGTGTAACAAGTATCCATGGTTTGGGTCCACCTAATATAATCCCCCCCCTCCCCTGTTGGGGGTACATTTACTAAAAGTGCCCTCTAATTATATATACAGTGGCTTGCGAAAGTATTCGGCCCCCTTGAACTTTTTAACCTTTTGCCACATTTCAGGCTTCAAACATAAAGATATAAAATTTTAATTTTTTGTGAAGAATCACCAACAAGTGGGACACAATTGTGAAGTGGAACGAAATCTATTGGATATTTTAAACTTTTTTAGCAAATAAAAAACTGAAAAGTGGTGCGTGCAAAATTATTCGGCCCCTTTACTTTCAGTGCAGCAAACTCACTCCAGAAGTTCAGCGAGGATCTCTGAATGATCCAATGTTGTCCTAAATGACTGATGGATTTGGATACAAAAAGATTTCCCAAGCTTTAAACATCCCAAGGAGCACTGTGCAAGCGATCATTTTGAAATGGAAGGAGTATCAGACCACTGCAAATCTACCAAGACCTGGCTGTCCCTCTAAACTTTCAGCTCAGACAAGGAGAAGACTGATCAGAGATGCAGCCAAGAGGCCCATGATCACTCTGGATGAACTGCAGAGAACTACAGATGAGGTGGGAGAGTCTGTCCATAGGACAACAATCAGTCGTACACTGCACAAATCTGGCCTTTATGGAAGAGTGGCAAGAAGAAATCCATTTCTCAAAGATATCCATAAAAAGTCTTGTCTAAAGTTTGCCACAAGCCACCTGGGAGACACTCCAAACATGTGGAAGAAGGTGCTCTGGTCCGATGAAACCAAAATCGAACTTTTTGGCCACAATGCAAAACGATATGTTTGGCGTAAAAGCAACACAGCTCATCACCCTCAACACACCATCCCCACTGTCAAACATGGTGGTGGCAGCATCATGGTTTGGGCCTGCTTTTCTTCAGCAGGGACAGGAAAGATGGTTAAAATTGAGGGGAAGATGGATGCAGCCAAATACAGGACCATTCTGGATGGAGTCTGCAAAAGACCTGAAACTGGGACGGAGATTTATCTTCCAACAAGACAATGATCCCAAACATACAGCAAAATCTACAAAGGAATGGTTCACAAATAAACGTATCCAGGTCAAGTCAAAGTCCAGACCTGAATCCAATCGAGAATCTGTGGAAAGAGCTGAAAACTGCTGTTCACAAACGCTCTCCATCCAACCTCACTGAGCTCGAGCTGTTTTGCAAGGAAGAATGGGCAAGAATTTCAGTCTCTCGATGTGCAAAACTGATAGAGACATACCCCAAGCGACTTGCAGCTATAATCGCAGCAAAAGGTGTCTCTACAAAGTATTAACGCAAGGGGGCCGAATAATTTTGCACGCCCCACTTTTCATTTTTTTATTAGTTAAAAAAGTTTCAAAAATCCAAAAGATTTCGTTCCACTTCACAATTGTGTCCCACTTGTTGGTGATTCTTCACAAAAAATTAAAATTTTATATCTTTATGTTTGAAGCCTGAAATGTGGCAAAAGGTTCAAAAGTTCAAGGGGGCCGAATACTTTCGCAAGCCACTGTATATACATAGTCTGGTTGAAAAAAGAAACAAGTGCATCCAATTCAACCGATAGAAGGGAAACATTTTTTTATACAATTCTACTCACTATTCACAATCCAATCTAATCTAATTATGCCTAAATGTTTTTACAGGTAGTTCATTATGGCTTTTCGAAATGCACTGATATCGGTTTTATATAGATTTAATCGCCTGCTATAACTGTAAGCTGATATAATGGACTTACTAGGAGTATTTACTGAATCTATTAGATGTACACCGTTGTGTACTGTGGTTTCAATGAGTTGGCCAACTCATTGAAAAGAATGCACTCCTCATGTGGCTGATATCTCAACATTTGTATCAAAAATGTAAACGTGTATGCATGTAAAAACATCAAAGATTAATTTAGACACTTTGTCACTCTGCCCAGCACGGGCAAAGTGAAGTGTGTTTGCAAATGGCCCTCCTGCTCCAATTATTCTCAGCTTGCCTTGTCTGTGGCTAGCTATTGACTGCTAGACCAGAGCGCAGTCGCATAGGAGGAGGTCTTTTGCTCCCCAATATCTGGAAGTCTTGGGTATTTTTTCTGGCCGCAGTGGAGGCAGGAGTGACGGGGGGAGCACAGGTAAAGTCACTATAACTGGGGCAATGGGGACTCTTACAAACACCCAGTTTTGCTTTTTTTGGCCAAGACTAGGTTTAATGCAATACAAACGAGTACTGTTGAGTGGTAAAGTATCCAGAAAATATTACCAATATGCTACTTTCAGAAAGTACAAGCACTTTACCGTAACCAAGAGCTTTAGCTTTCTGTTTAGCAGATTGAGCTGTGCATTCAGATTGAAAATTGGATATTTCTGAAAAACCAATACTGAAGACTACTAGTGATTTTGTAAAGTTGGATTGGTCCATGGCAGAGCAGATACAGGGGGGAAACGGAAGCACCAAGCTGGCTGTTTACTTTGCATTGTTCTAAATAGCAAATTTTGAATGCCTTGCCTTACCAAAGTAATGTCTGAGTGTCTTTGTAAACTAGAAGTCTGAATAATTGGATTGATTGGCTAGGAATGGGTGAATAGATGTTCGCTGAGAGTACAACAATAATTATCTTCATCGGAAGTGATCTGTTATGTACAATTTGTACTGTTAATTGAATAATAATAGTTTGGCTTTGCTTTTGTTCTATAACTCCTGCCAGTTTGACACATGTCTTTTTGACAAGATGAGGCAAAAAAAAGCTGGAGAAAACCCATTACCTTGGTGTTTTCATAATTATACAAAGATTAGCAGTTTATAATAATTTGATTGTAATCTGATTTGTCAAAGAATATTTAGAAAATGTAATTGGATTTAGATATTGCTTGAGGCAATCAGTTTAGTTTTTCCAAAAGTGAATGTGTCAAGGTATTTAGAGGTTTATCATAATCTGCTCAAAAAGTACATAACATACTTAAAGGATAAGGGAACTTTTTGAAGCTCTTTTTCGGGGCCCTTCCTTCTCCAACTTTTTTTTTTTTTTAACCACTTCAATACCAGGCACTTATACACCTTCCTGCCCAGACCAATTTTCAGCTTTCAGCGCTGTCGCACTTTGAATGACAATTGCGCGGTCATGCTACACTGTACCCAAACAGAATTTTTATCATTTTGTTCCCACAAATAGAGCTTTATTTTGGTGGTATTTGATCACCTCTGCGATTTTAATTTTGCTTTGCTTGTGCAAACCACCACCAGCTATTTAATCTGCTCACCTCAAGGATGAGTCAGGAAGACTCAAATGAACTCTTTATTTTCACTCCCCAAACGTCTTTTGTTTCTCTCAGGACTCTGGAGCTGTTCAATTTCTCCCTTTCATGATCTCCACCCCCTCCCCTCCCCCCAATGTATCCCTCACAGATAGGGAGTTGATCTCCGAGATAATTCAGCTGTTCCCCCACTTTAAGGGACATGTAATTAAAAACACAGCTGACATAGTGCTCTCTGCTATAAAACTTTTATTTAAAACCCTGCTAAAAGAGGACACTTACTAGATATAAAAACAAAATGTGCTTGTTACATGTATTGAGAGCATCCGCTCGCTCACCACCGTGGCTGCGCAATGTCAAAGGCTCGGATCCTCTCCTCTACACATGTATCGACCTCTGAATGAATTGTCTTCCTCAGAGCGGATGCTCTCAATACATGTAACAAGCAAATTTTAATTTTTATATCTAGTAAGTGTTCTCTTTTAGCAGGGTTTTAAATAAAAGTTTTATAGCAGAGAGTACTATGTCAGCTGTGTTTTTAATTACATGATACATGAGTCCCTTGAAGTGGAGGAACAGCTGAATAATCTCGGAGATCAACTCCCTATCTGTGAGGGATACATTGGGTGGAGTGGAGATCGTGAAAGGGAGAAATTGAACAGCTGAGTCCTGAGAGAAACAAAAGACGTTTGGGGAGTTAAAATAAAGGGTTAATTTGAGTCTTCCTGACTCATCCTTGAGGTGAGTAGATTAAATAGCTGCTGGTGATTGCAGGCACTTACCTGTCACGGGGTCCAGTGATGTGGGGGAGCAAAGCCCGACTCGCCCAGCTGTGGATTCACCGCGCGCTGTGACTGGCCAGGCAATCATCTGGGACCTTTGACGTGTCCCAGATGATTGTCGAGACGGAGGGGGGAGAGGTGATCTCCCTTCCAGTGCTGCGGTGTGCTGGGAGGAAGTGGGAGCTGGGACCCTCCCCCCCCCCCCCCCCCCCCCCCCAAAAAAATGACATGCCAAATGTGGCATGTCAGGGGGTCACCTCCCTTAAAGCGTAAGTTCAATTTTTTTTTTTGGTGGAACTCCACTGCATACTAGTACATTATGACAGACTTCCCTGCAAACGGAGCCCTCCAGCGGAGTGAGCTGCCTTTGCTCCCCCAACGCTTTCATCCTCCCCCGGTGTTCCTTCCAGGTTTCCTATCTCCCCCTGCTTGAGTGGCTGGGTTGTGGTGACGTCACTCCCGCGCAGAGTGGGCTGTAACTGGGATCTGAGCTGCGCCTGTGAGACTCAAATCATTTACCTTCTGACAGGCAGGGGAGACACTCTATGGTCTCTTCTGTGATAAAAACCCTGCCTGTCAGCAGATTTTAAACACGCAGACTTTACTACCACTTTAATTGAAAAAGCTGAAGTTAGAAGCTGATTGGCTACCACGCACAGCTGCACTCGATTTTGCACTCTCCAGTTTTAGTAAATCAGCCCCTATGCGTTCCATATTTTGCATATCTTTAAAAAAAAAAATGTATGCAATCAGATCTGGGATTGATAACCCTGTGTTTCAGGATTCTGTTGTACATATTTGTTTTTCCCCACAATCCTGATTTATGTTTTGGCATAAATCCATTATGAGAGATAATCATTCGAATTCCAAAGTTGTTTTTAACAGACTTTTTCGGAAACCAACACAGTAACAAGAATTCTTTTTAACCTCTGTCCGTAGGATGGAACTTCCTCTGAGACTTTGGGTATTCCTGACTATGGAGTGATAATAGAATTTCAGACTGCAGGAAATGGAGTTAATTTAATTTTAAGTACAGTAGAATGATGTGCAGAGGATGTCCCCCGAATGCAGTAATAAAAAGAGTGATGATAATGTCTTCGCAGCCAAAAGTGCTGGCCAAGCACGTTCACATTCTATTTAGTTTTGCTGTTCTTACATCTTTTAGTATCAGTGACTCAAGTCGGTTTATCTACTTGTTTCCCTCTTTACGTTTATAATTTGGCTTGAAGTCACATAATACGTATGCCAAAGATAGCTCCACCAATCCTGTCAAAGTAATAAAAAGATCATTTTTTATTCATCCAATGTTTTCTTGGCAAGAGTGGCTGTGGCCTTTGTAGTGACTAATGTATAATAATACCGTTTCCCTTTTTGAAGCAATAAAAAAAAAAAAAACATATCATACTTTCCATTGGAAGTATATTTACATTTGCTGCCAGTGTTCCTTGTCTTTGAGCCTTGTTTTTTTTTTTATATGGAAGTCACGCTTTCTAATGCTTCATATGGCTCTACCATAATTATGTATTTCTACAAAACTTTTTCTTAGTTTAAGTGTTTTAAAAGGTGAAGTCCCTGGCTAGCACCATGTGACGCTGTCCAATTGTGGTGTCATGGTGCCAAGGTTGTTATATAACTAGGAAAATTGGATCCCCATGTGGAATATGTATCTGCTGCCAAATATGCTTGCTAATTTGGTATACTGCATTTACATTATGGGTCATGCTAGTAGTTTTTTTGTTTTATATATATCTTATGAGTTCATATAGCTAAAGTTTCTTTATGAATGCAAGACACAACTTGCATTTCCTGCCCTTCACATGACTTTTTTATCATACACTATTAAATGTAGACTGTAGAAAACAGGAGGGGAATGAATAGGAGGAGTATCAACAATGGGGGAGACAGAGCTGGGTATTGATGAGGGACTAAAACTGGCTTCTGCACAGAGCCTCATTATTTTGTTTTATAACACAGACAGAAACGTGACATACTGCGGCTTTTGCTACCACCTAAGGCTCCATGTACACTGGAGCCCATAAACTGACGTTTTTTGGAGTTTGGGCTTTTTTTTAACAGCCCATAAACTCCACTCTGTTATCCTATGTGTCCATGTGCACACATGGACGTTTTTTAGCTTTTATCATTTATTGAATTGAATTGAATTGAAGTTCGGCAATAGAAAAAAGTAACAATCCTACTCGCCCACACCGGGAAGTGATTGGTCAAAGACCACTGATCATTCAGTGCTCAGTATTCAGTTTGTAGAGCAGGTGGAGCGAGGGGCTGGCCAAACCAGGCATCTGGGTGGCCCCCAACTGTAAAAGACTGGTGAAAGTGACTTTTATTTTTTATTTTTTTTGTGGCAGGTTATTTTAAAGTTGAACTCCAGACACAAAAACTTTCATTAAAATATATTAATTATTAGCCGGAAGGGATATAAATAAACATATTTTGCGCCAAATGCCTTTGCAAACACCATTATTATCTTGTAAAAATAGCAGTGACATCATTACTGTGCTGTCCATAGCCAGTGCAGAGCTGTGGGAGTGACTCTGCAGGCTCCACCCAATACAGGCTGCCAGAAGAAAACTGTTGAAGGGGCGGATACAAGACCAGTCACCCTGCACAAGGAGAGAGCATCAGTGACCAGTCTGTATTACAGGAAATTCCTGCACAGAGGCAAAGTTGCATGCTGGACGTACTATTTTTTCTTGAAGGAAAAAAAAAGCATCAAGATTTCAGTTACATTTTCCATTGTTATACTTTATACAGCCTTAAGTTGCATATCTGGGTGTGAATCCATACTTAAAAAAAATAATAATAAAAAATAGTTAAAATTTTGCCGCTTTGAATCCCCAGACACTAAGCCCTGGTTCACACATATGTAAAACGGGAACCCGGTGTGCTTCCAGTGACGGTTCCCACATCACATCTCCCTCACAGGCAGTTCACACTGCCCTCTGTAAACTGCTGTGGGTGTCAATGCAAAGTTAATGACAACCCCAGATCGGATCGCAGTGCAAACTGTGCAACGTTGCAGTTGAAGATTAAACAGAGGCAAAGATGGCAGCTTCCTTGGCTGAATTCAGACAGGAATCGGACCATATGGGTGTGAACACCCATGCAAACCGATTCCAGTGCAGGGAAAAAAAAGGTTCCTGCACCTTTTTTGTGCGAATCCAATGCAAGATGAAAATGTCATCTATTCCAGCCCAGAAATATTCCACTTGTCTACCCGCATTTTGTGAGTGGAAAGTATTTTCTGGTGAGTGTGGGCTGCCGTGGAGCGGGGGGGGGGGGGGCGAGCACCGCTGGCAGGCGGGGTTGAATGGAAGCCATTCTGCCAGCGATCGTCCAGGGGAAGAGGCGAGCCGGCCAGATCAGCACAGAGCAGGGATTGCCCGCTGTAATGGCTTTCATTTGAATTGCCATCCGCTCGCGGTCATACAGTCTCACCTCCTATCCCAGCACCTGTGACAGACAGAACATGTCCAGGCAGTAGTGTGTGTGACCAGCAAGTCAAATGAAAGCTGTTACAGCGGGCAATCCCCGCTCTGTGGTGAGTCGCCCTCTCTCTTCCTCTGCACAGGTCACGCTACATTGGTGGGCACAGGTGAGGCTGCATTGGGGGGGGGGGGGGCACGGGTCGCACTGCATTGATGGGCACTGGTAAGGCTGCACTGATAGAGTTGTTGTTCATATTTATTTTTGTAACTTAATTCTGCCTAAAACATTGTCATTTCAGGAGATAATTTATGAGGGCGTGTTTAGGGGCGGGGTAGGGTAGGGGTTGCGTGGGGCAACTGGTGGTGAGTAACCCTAAAGGCCTGGCTAGTAGCTCGGGACTTGAAATTTTGAGCCCTGATCTATTCTATAGTGAGACTTACTCCAAGTTATTATAATACATGGTCACAATTTAAATAGGTTGAAAAAGATAAATCAGTCAAGTTTAGCTGATAATAAATGCCACTGTTCAGAGATGGGCAATACCCCCTTTCCAGAGTGTCTAATATTGTCTAACAGAGGGGAAACTTCCATCCTGGCCCCACAAAGCAACTTGATAATTTCCAGTACTGTCCTTAACGGTTGCGATTTTCTTTCCTGCAGCGGTCTATGGCCTGCTTTATAAAGATTTTTCAAACTGGATTCCTGCTGTTTACCCCTCTAGCATCAAAAAAGGCCAGTAATTAAACTGTCTAATGATCTGTCTGCATTGCCTCAAAGCAGCCAGTTAGATTCTCACTTTCTTTCTCCAACATCATTTCTCAGTGCAGGTTTAAAAGAGAAGTATGTTTTTTTTTTTTTTTAATCATACTTACCTCGTGGATGGAGCATCAGACCGATACTGCAGCTGTCCCCTGGCGTCTCTGCACTGAGAACCGAGCCAACGAACACCGCCGATGGCTCGGTTCTCACTCCTCCCCTAGCAGGGGTCTGCTTCTCCACACTCATTGGAGCGCTGAGCTGTGGAGGGGCGGGGAGAGGCCATCTCAGCGGTTCGCTGAGACTGCCATCAATCAAGGCAGCTGGTGTGTCCAGACTTGGGAAGTCAGGATAATGCGCTGCCTCGACTGATGGGAGTGACGTCAGCGGAGAGTGGACTTCAGACCGCTCTCTGCTGAAAATGGGTCACAGGAGTGCAAAACAAATTGCACTCCTGTGACCCTTAAGAGAAGCCCAGCCTAAAAAGATTAGGCTAGACTTCTCCCTTTAATGAGAATACATTTTGCTCTCAGTCTTCAATATTCAATCTTAAATAGTTTTAATCACAAAGGATTACTTACAAAATATTGACATTTTTACATTTTTCTTGGCCTAACTTTAGCTTGTTTTATTCCTCCTTGTATAGTATCATGCACAGTAGAGATCAGAACAGCCTCAAGCCAGAAATACCACATGCAGGCATTTTTTTGTTTTTCATATTGCACCTAGGCAACATGACACCGTTTTTAAGAGAGCACCAAGCTGCACACCAGAAATGCAGAACCATCCAAGCAAGCGGTAAGGACAAGCAGCAAGCAGAGGCAACCTCCCACTTGAGACCATATGATGTTGCCTGTGTGCTGCTTGTCTCTACTGCTTACTAATTAAACTCACTAGATCTTTCCAAGTCGCTGGTATGCAACCCAGTTATTAAGGCTGCACTACACCTGAGCGTAGCGTTTCCAGGCAGAAAATCGTTTTTTGCTGTGTTTTTTCCCGCAATTTCACATCGTTTTTTATGGCGTCTTGCCGTGATTTTTGTGCAGAGCAAAAGGTCACCAATGTAAAAAGAAGAAAAACGCCCAAATCTGCCCGATTCGAGCAACAAAAAAGGGTCCGGAACTTGTTTGAGCTTCAGGCGTTCGGCTTCAGGCGACATGGAGTAGAGATGTGAACCATCTCCATTGAGAATAATGGATTTTTTCCCCTCTAGCGTTTTGTAGCTTCAGGCTTCAAGCTACAAAACACTCAGGTGTGAATGCAGCCTTAGTGTGCAGCACTTGAGGGGAGGCGAGCTCCTGGGCTTCGGCACCCAACTTGGCTGGTCTAGCCAACATGACATCTTTATCAAAACATTTTGTAATTACCTAAGTGTAAAATCTATTTATTTAAATGTACTGTACAAGGGTTTGATTTATTATAAATGGTACATAAATCTAAATGTAATGCAACAGTGTATGTCATCTAATTTAGGCTTCAGGTTTTACTATAGTAATGCAGCGTGAGAGGGGTTAAGTGGAGCGCTAGCAGGGAGTACCTCAAACATCTGGAGACTCGACTACTGTGCATTGTGTTGAGCTGCATACTGGCTTTCCAGCATGTTGCTAGCACAGGGTATTTGAACCTAGCTGCAGCAAATAATAAGTAAAACAATTAAGTTCTGCAGTCATATCGGTTCTATTTATAGGGCTTTTTGCAGTGTCTCTGGGGAGGATTGCAGTCTGTTGTCGCAGGATTTTGATGTTTTGCAGTCTCCCTCTCATGTTTTAGAATAAGGTAGGTGGACAAGGCTACAGCGATAGGGAGAGACTTGGCTGGAACTTGGATTGCATATACACTGTGTACTTTTTAAAGTCATTCAGGATCAAACAGAATAAAACATCAGCTATGGGAATTTACCTGGCAAGGTACCTGGGGGTGTGTACATGAGATGCAGAAATGGAAAATAGAGATACTCGGCAGGCAGGCAGTGTTCCTGCGTCAATATTGCTAAGGCGTGTATTTATTTAAAAAAAAAGCAGCTTTTCTTCTATCTAAACTTTGTTTAAATTCATTCTGTGCAAAAGGGCAAAATCAAATGTTCTGAGGCTTAATTTCTTCAGATCAAATGTGTGAATGCAGAAAATACCACATTTTGCCCACTAGATGGAAACGAGGAGCATACTTATTATGCATACCTATACATATTCTCGATCTGCAGAGAATATAGCCTGAGAACATTTGATTTTTCCTTATTTGTTCAGAAATGTTCTCATGCAGTTTTAATGGACAACAGCTATGCATTTTTTTTTCATAAATACTCCCCTATTTGTTCTGTACCAGAGAAAATGTTAGTACATAATTTGTGATCTGCTTTTGAATGAAGGGACAGCACTATTATTGAATTTCTGGTTTAATAGATGGCAATGCTATTTCCTGTTTGGCGAGACCACAGAGGTTATTGCTCTGCAGATTCTCGCAGCTGTCGAACCAGTTGTTTTCCTTCCAAAGAAGCATGTTCTGCTTGGTGGGAAAGTCATTCACTTCATTATCTCTACTTTCAAAACAGTTCCACCATGGCAGGAAAAGGGTGTGAAAAAAATGCCCCTGCTAGTATTTGTCATGAAGAATTTTGTGTCTTTTGTAGCGTGCTGTGCTAAATGATGCTAATAAATGTTGCTTTCTATTTGTTTCCAGGACAATGCATGTACCAGGTGGACGTCAAAGTGCTGTTTTGGCTGCTTTTGGATCTATGAAAAATGGCTGAAGTGCTTGAATCAGGTAAAGTACTTTCCGTCTCTCTTCGTCCCTGAATACCTGATATCTCATTTAAAGAGAAAATCAATCCTTACAAAAATGTATACAGAATAATGTAGGAGGGGTTGAAAAAGAGTTGTCAAATTATGCACATTGTGGTTAACCAAGCTGTGTATACCCCTTTATTATTTCACACGATCAGAAGAAAAGATGATTACACACAACTGACCATAAACCATAAAAAAGGAACATAAAAAACAATGTAAGTAATGATTGTATAAGGACGGCAACATTACCAGGCCATCTTTCACTGCTGTAATAGTTTGGCTGACAATTACTTGTTCATGCAGTACTGTACCCAAATTAACTTTATATAATTTTTAAGACAGAGCTTTCCATTTGGTGGTATTTCATAATCACAAAAATTTGTGTTTATTACTATAAAAAGGAATAAGCAAAGATTTTGAAAAAAAATAAAAACTTGTTTCCTCTACTTTATAAATTAATCAAGTAAAAATTCCAAGACAAGCCCCAAAATTACCCTTTTATTTTTTAAAGATAGACACCCCAAGGTGGTCTGATTTATGCCACAATGTTTTTGCTAATAAAGAAACATGCTTGTATTGAGGGGGTTAAAAAACAGAGCTTGGTTAATGGTGTACTAGAGACAATAATGTATGGGTCTTACCCATAGGGAGGAGGAGGTGGTGGTCAAGGGGTTAATGTACAGGTCACATAAAGCGGGAGAATGGAGGTTAATGTGCAAGATGAGGGAATAATAAACTGGTCATAAAGAAAGATTGGCGATCATTTGTGCAGAATGGGAGGGGGTGAAAGGGTTAAAAAAAATACTTCAGTAGTCAAGTAAAATCCCTTGCATTGATCTGCTGCTGATCCATTCATTCAGAAAATGTAATTAAATACTACTTCCTTTCCTTCCTCCATTGTAAGATGAATGGGATGGTTGATACTCTGTCTCTATCATTTAAAATACACATATGATAAAAATTCTAGACCCTCCAGTTCTTTGGAAGTGGGAAAACTTACAAAATATGCGGAGGATCAAATGTAAACTGTAAGGCTCAGTTTACACTGGGGCGACTTTGTCGCCTGACAAGTTGTGCTCCATTCAGTGCAGTGGAACCGATCTAATCAAGCGACTCTGAAAGAGGTTCCTGCGCTACTTGGGGGTGACTTCAGAGTGGTATACATTGACTTCTATTAAAGAAGTCGTTTGCAAGCTGCTATTAAGTCGTGCTGAGCGTTAAGGCTTCAAAGTCGGGCGACTTTGAAGCCGCCCCAGTATGAACCAAGCCTAAATGTGTAAGGCCCCTTTCACACTTATACGACTTGTCCCACAATTTGGGACTGCAAAGTAGCATGACAAGTCATTCCCCATGATTTCCAATGACAGCCATTCATATTAGTACAACTTCAAGTCGTTTCGACTTCAAAGTAGTCCCTGCACTACTTTGGTCCGATTTTAATGCCACTTACACAGGCATACCTTGAAATCGCAGAAAAATCGCGGCAAAAATCACGCAACTTTGAAGTCGAACAAGTGTGAAAGGGGCCTAAGGCTTTTTCAGGTGTAAGAGTGTAACATAGTATTTTAACACAGTAAAATATAGTAGAATTACTTTATTTAGTAAATAATGACAGCTAACATGAAAACCTACAACTCCCAACTGGTTCTATCTGAAATATGGAACTACTGGATATTGATCTTTATTGTTTGTGTGATTTATTACCATGTTACCCAAGATTTCATCACAAGTAGTCAGAATCTTCCTGTAGTTTTAAAAGTCCAGTAAATATATCCACCTGCTTTGTTAAAACTCTGTTGTAGTGCCAGTCCTTATACATCTCGAAAAGGTGTCACTTGTCACAGCATAAGTCTAGAAGTGCTGGGTGCAGGCACGGTGCATGTGATGTCAATAAAATCCTCAACAGAAAATTAACATACCTCTGTTTTTTATTTAATTTGAAATTAATGTAAAGTTATAAAATCCCCCCAAAACAAAAAAGTTAATATATCGCAGCTTACCAGTCCTTCAAAGTAGTGGCTGCATTAGTTTTCATTTTTTCAGACTTAGAATCTTTACAGCAATTTACCTGTTGATTTTGCCAGTTATGAAAACTGGAGCAACTGTGCATGGCAACCAGTCAGCTTCTGTCATCCGCTTGTTATGTTATGCTTTAAAAATGAAAGATAGAGGAATGAAATGAAGGATAGAAGCAGTTTTGATATATTCCCCTCAGTGTCATTGTCACTGGAACTGGAAGCAGAAACAAAGTTATTTTTTGTGTAAACTTCTAAATCTATCACCCCGTATGTAATGGAGATGAACAAAGACAGATATGTTTGAAGTCCAGTCTAAGTTACAGCCATGGCTCCTTTATAGATACAGTGGAGGAGTGAGTGTAGCCATCCAGGGACATGAAGTGTTATTTGCAAGATTACCAGGTAAAAATAAAAACCTCAACCATTTAACACTGACAGGGGTGCTTACAATGGTCAGCTTTTATTCATGTACAGTATATAAAACCTTTATCCCAAAATGAAAAAACCTGATGTACCTGCTTATGAAGTGTTGCAGTAGTTGAAAACCCTCACATATACCCAGTGAAGTGACTGGCCTCAGGAGATTAAACTAAGCATCCTACATAAGTTGTATCTGTTTATCTGCTGCCATCTCTTCTCTGTATCCTTTCAAAGTTCAGAATTTTTAAAGCTTGTCTAAAAGTTCAGGAAAAAAGGGGATGGAGAGCTGATGAT
Organism: Lithobates sylvaticus; assembly: GCA_028564925.1. Lineage (NCBI taxonomy): Eukaryota > Metazoa > Chordata > Amphibia > Anura > Ranidae > Lithobates > Lithobates sylvaticus. The sequence goes on from CM053032.1 coordinate 172,381,685, forward strand.
ACACCTTGCAGAGCTCAGTGGGGAAAGCTATGAGAGCTGATGATACACCTTGCAGAGCTCAGTGGGGAAAGCTCTGAGAGCTGATTGGAGGGAAGAGACACACCCCCTTCACACAGCTCACAGGAACAGAGCTGAGACCATCAATCTGCTGGAGGTCCCTCCCCTGTCACCATTTTTCTATTGGTGACAGGAAAACTTGTCAGAAGTGATTCATGTTGATAGCAGAGGAACAAAGCAGCAGAGAGAAATTGCACTTAGTGCTCCTAATAGAGACAAGTACACACTATAGAGGGATATGCTTTGCTCATATTTCATGTCTGAAGTTTACAACCACTTTAAGTGGAGCCTTACTGTCTTCTTCCAGCGTAGAGACATTCTAAGACAGTAAGGCTCGGCTCACTTTCGGGGGGGGGGGGGCTTCAAAGTCGCCCGACTCTGAAGCCGCCCGATAGAGCGCGACTTCAGCGCAGCTTGCAAACTACTCCTGTAATAGAAGTCGATGCAAGCCATTCCCGAAAGTCGCCCCCAAGTAGTACAGAAACTATTTTCTGAAGCAGAGTGACTTGAGTCGCTCCCATTAGAATGGTTCCATTGCACTGAATGAAGTGTGACTAGTCGCCTGACAAGTCGCCCCAGGGTGAACCAAGCCTAAGTGTGCTATAGACTGGATCATCAGGTGAAAGTGAAATAAAAAACAAAAACGAATGCAGCTGTCACATTTAACCGCTCCCCGACCGCCCACTGCATATATACGTCAGCAGAATGGCACGGGCAGGCAAAACCACGTACCTGTACGTGGCCCTTTAAATGCCTGCCCGTGGGTCGCGCGCGCGCCGCCAGCGCCGCACTCGCGACCCGGTCGGGAGCTCCGTGACCACGGCCGCGGGACCAGCGGACCCGATCGCCACTGGTGTCCCGCGATCGGGTTACAGAGCTGAAGAACGGGGAGAGGTTTGTGTAAACAAAACCTCTCCCCGCGCTTCCTACTCTGCCTGTCATTGATTGGCTGTTCCCGGTCATCGGGAAAGCCGATCAATGACGTCAGACGTCAGCCCCGCCCCCTAATGTAAAAAAAACACAACACGTCAGAGCCCATAACCCCTCCCCCTAGTGGTTAACTCTTTCACTACAACTGTCATTTATACAGAAATCAATGCATTTAAATAGCATTGATTGCTGTATAAATGACAATGGTCCCAAAAATGTGTCAAAAATGTCCGATGTGTCCGCCATAATGTCGCAGTCACAATACAAATCGCTGATCGCCGCCATTACTAGTAAAAAAAAAAAAATATTAATAAAAATGCTATAAAACTATCCCCTATTTTGTAAACGCTATAACTTTTGCGCAAACCAATCAATAATCGCTAATTGCTATTTTTTTTACCAAAAATATGTAGAAGAATACGTACCGGCCTAATCTGAGGAAAAAAAATGTTTTTTATATATTTTTTTGGGGATATTTATTATAGCAAAAAGCAAAAAATATTGCATTTTTTTCAAAATTGTCGCTCTATTTTTGTTTATAGCGCAAAAAATAAAAACCGCAGGGGCGATCAAATACCACCAAAAGAAAGCTCTATTTGTGGGAAAAAAAGGACGCCAATTTTGTTTTGAGCCACGGCCCACGACCGCGCAATTGTCAGTTAAAGCGATGCAGTGCCGAATCGCAACAAGGGGCCTGGTTCTTTGGCTGCCAATTGGTCCGGGGCTGAAGTGGTTAAGGACTGGTAAGATGCAATATATTACAATATAATTGACCTGCTTACAGTCATGGTGGTGGTATTACTGGGCACCTGTGAGTGTCATATTCACATGTGGCCGGCCAAATATCTAGTTTACTTTTGAAAATCTGCTTTGCCAGCTTGAGCTGGAAGCCGTGTATGGTTTTGCAGTGTCTTGCTGATCACTGGAGTAGAGTAATTTTCTGTCATTAGGTTTTGTTGGAAATATTATGACAAATGTCGTTATCAAAGTGAGAGTTGACTTGCTGGAGCTAATAAGCAGAGTAAATATTTCATGCTGTGAGCGTGTATGATAAGTGCGATCCTGTTGGCTCAGCATGGGTGAACATGTAGCATGACCCATGTTCAGCTTTCTGTATTAGCTAAATGGACCGTGTATTCAAGACCTTGTGCACACAGCTTTTTGTTATGAGACTGTTCTAAAGGAGGAAAATCCGCACCCTGAAATGTGTGTTTAAAATGCGGCTACTGTTCAAAACAGCCGTAAAGGGCTTGCATCTACGTGTGTTGTATTAAATTGTATTGCTTCTATAGGTAGAAAAGGTGCAGTAGCAATAAAAAGTATGTGAACCCCTCAGACTGACTGGTTTTCTGCAGTAATTTGCCATAAAATGTGATCTGATCCTCATCTAACAATTGACAGACACAGTTTGCTTTAGCTGATAACACAAACAATTCTAATTTCTTGTGTCTTTGTTGAACACACCCATTAAACATTCACAGTGCTGGAGGAAATATTTGGTGAAGCCTTGGAGTTTATATCTGGCCAAACCTCCTTTTGTCAGCAGCAAAAAAAAAAAATGCAGTGGTGATCAAATACCACCAAAAGAAAGCGCTATTTGTGGGGAAAAAAAGAACATACATTTTATTTGGGTACAGTGTCGAACAACCGCGCAATTGTCAGTTGAAGTAACGCAGTGCTGTTTAGCAAAAAATGGCCTGGTCATGAAGTGGGGTAAGTCTTCCAGGGGTCAAGTGGTTGAAGCAAACACTTTTGGTAGTTCTGGATCAGACCTGCACAACGTTCAGGAGGAATTTGTTTTTACCATTCCTCTGTACAAAACAGCTCAGACACATTTGTAGGATGTCTGATGTGAACGGCTCTCCCTATTCCACAGCATCTCTATGGGGTTAAGGTCTAGATTTTGACTGGCCACTCCAAATGACACATCTTTTTTTTCTGAAGCCATTCTGTGGTTAATTTACTTGATGGGTGATTAGTCAGTCCTGCTGCATTATGTATTTATTGCAGATACTTATTATAGCACTGTCAATTTACTGTCAATCTTGAGGCGAGCATGGCAGGAGATGACAAGGGAGCTAGAGAGCAGGAGGTCATGGAAGGAACGATTTGGTTTGGGTTTTTTGAGGTTAGAGATATAGCTGAGGGCAGAGTTGTGAATGGCTTTGTAAGTTGTTAGTATTTTGAATATTTGTTGGGTGAGTGGAAGGCAGTGTAGGGATTGGCAGAGAGCGGTGTAGGACACTGAACATTTGGTAAAATGGATTAGTGTGGCTGCATTATTCATGATGGCCTGAAGGGGGGGGATGTAAAGGTATTACCTATGTAAAGGTAATACAATGAAGAGGAAGCTGCAATGGTTGTTGCGAGACATAACTAGGGAGTGAGTTAGAAGCCTTGTGGTGCCATTAGTTAAGAAGGTGCGTATTTTGGAGATGTTGCATAAGTTGAGGTGGCAAATTTTGGTCGTTGGATGTGGGGCCGAAAGGAGATTTCAGAGACCAAGATTACACCCAGCACCTTGGCATGCAGGGACAGTTTGATTTTTGTGTCAGGAGAAGTGGCATGTGGGGGTAGAAATAATATGAGCTTGGTTTTGGATAGATTGAGTTTGAGGAACTGGTGTCACATCCAGATATGTCTGTCAGTAAATTAATGATGCGTGAGGAGACTGATAGCGTTAGCTGAGGGGTAGAGAGATTTAGATGTCATCCGCATAGAAATAGTATTGAAAGCCATGGAAGGCTGATCCAGGAAGGAGGTGTAGATTGAGAATAGGAGAGGTCCAAGAAAAGACCTTTGGGGGATCCCGAGGAAAAAAAGGAAGGGGGTGAGGAGGAGGTAGAATTGTAAGTGACACTGATGGGGTGGTTGGATAGGGAGGATGAGAACCAATGAAGAGTACAGTCACAGAGACTAAAGGAGTGGAGTTTTTTTTTTTCGAGGAGGGGTGACTAACTGTATCAAAGGCAGCAGAGAGGTCCAAGAGTAGGCGTACAGAATAGTGACCATTGGTTTTAGCAAATAGTAAATAGTTTTAACAGAGCCGTTTCTGTGGAGTGTTGAGGGGGAAAGCCAGACTTTATAGGGTCAAGTAGGTTATTCTCAGTAAAGTGGTAGCCCAGTCGGTTGTAGACCAAAAAGTTTGAAAGTAAAGGGGAGCAAGGAGATGGGTCATAGGTTGTTAATATTGGTGGGATTCAACAAGGGCTTTTTAAGTATGAAGGTGACTAGTACGTGTTTTAGAGAGTTGGTGAAGATGCCAGGAGAGAGAGAGAGAGAGTTTGAAGATGTGAGTTATTGTTTTAATAGAGCCAGAAAGTGACTGTGGTATTTGTGAGGGAACACGACGGTCTAGGGGCCAGGTGGTTAGGTGGGCATTAGAAAAACATTTTAGCTACCTCAGCTATAGGTGGGGGTTAAATCAGGGAAGTATTGAGTGTACCTGTGGACATGGAGTGTTAAGTAGGGGAGATATACAGTATGTACAGAGGAGAGCTCATCATGTCTGTGTGTGTGTATATATACAAAAGCTTTATAAGCGATCACATAACCTGATCTACTGATCTTCCCAGTGAACAGTGTGTCAGCTAAGAATGAGCTCCGGCCTGTTCCCATAGCCCACGTGCAGAGCCCGCCAGGAAGTTGGCACTGCGCTGCGCTAATCACAGGCAGTGAGACATTTCCCGATCTCTGTAGCCGCGCATCGGGACAATGTCTCACTGACTGCGCAGTGCAGTGCTGATTTCCTGGCGGGCTCTGCACGTGGGCTGTGCGAACACGCCTGAGCTCATCCTTAGATCTGACCATTGGAGTACAGGTAGGCGGTGCTCCCAAGTATAATGCAAAAAAATAAAACTGACCATGCTAGGGTGGATGTGCTTCCATGACCCGATGTGGTCAGTTGGAAATAGAAAAGCAGGAGGACTGGCAGGATCGCCAGGTATTTCACACAAAGGAATCCATGCAAAGAGAACATAATATTTTTTAATACCAGTACATAGTACAACAGACACATATCAGGAATATCAAATGTTGGGGTAACAAGCACTGAATGGAATGCCTTATGGCAGAATGACTTAATGCATAAAAACTAGTTGTGATAAAGTGGACCTATTATCTAATAATATACCTTGTATATTTTACTAGCCCAGTGCCCTATAACAAACTGTTAGCATAAGCTTTTTTTAATACTTTCTGTCTCTGTTTGGCCTTGTTTGTAAATGTCGGCCCACTGCTGAAATAGGGTCATATTCTTAGTTCCCAGAAAAAGCATCATGTTTAGGCAGAACTGTTGTAGACTGACTTTGTCTGAACTTTTTTTTTTGTCCGGAATTGGATCTGCTACAGTACATAGCCCAATGTAGCCTATAGGAAGTATGAAGCACCTTTGTAGTATTTAGTCTACTAATAATTATTATCCAGTGAATTTGTCTATCAATGATACCAAAAAGAAGCAGTATCAAGTTATGAGTAACAGGTGGTTATGTGAAAGACTCTGGCACAGGAGGGATTAAGCAAGCAGTTCTGGTTAGCCGTTAGCAGGTAACTGTTAGATCAGAGCATGTGCATAGACAGCTTATCAGCACATGGAAAAATCTCCACTTTCCTGCAGTGTGTCATAGTGCACAGTTTATGGTCCCGTGATGCTATGGAGTACACAATGCACAGTTCATGGTCCACATGTTTTGTGATGCTGTGGAATGTGTGGCTCAAGGTCCCCTTGTCCTGCAATGTAGTGGAGAGCACAGTTCATGGTTCCCATGTCCTGCAATGCTATGAAGTGCACGGAACATGGTCCCCATGTCTTGTGATGCAATGGAGTGTACAGCCCATGGTCCCTACATGTCCTGAGATGCTATGCAATGCACAGTGCATGGTCCCAATATTAAGCAATGCTATTAAGTTCACGTCTCATGGTCCCCATGTCCTGCGATGCTATGAAGAGCGTGGCATATGGTCCCTATTTCTTGCAATGCTACTAAGCGCATGGCCACTGGCCCCATGTTATGCTATGGAGTGCACGGTTCATGGTCCCTATGTCCTGAAATGCTATGAAGTGGTCACTGTGCCCGGTGATGTGCAGCCTATCTGTTCCACGTGTTTCTTGTAAATGCTTTTTTTTCCTTTAGTCCGAGAATTGCCAATGCATGGAAAGATTAGAGCCTCTGTCAGGTTTTTACTGCTGTCTGTGTTCCGACTTGGGGGTATTGCCCTTCTTCTCGCTACCTGTCCTGCTGACACCTTAGGGCTCATTTAAAAAGCAGGGGTATGGCCACTCTGTCGCAATAAAAAATGCACATCTATAAAGCACAGCAAGTCCTGAAGCTGGTGGAGCACAGCAGAACTGAATGAAAGGCAGGTTGGCAGCCTGACCATGTGACTGGTAAAAGTCACATGGCTGGCTGCAATTAGGGCGCTCCTTCTGCACTGTTAATCATAGAGATTCAAGACTTTGCCAGTTATATACTGAAGGCTGAATTTTTTGAATGAGATATGGGGGGAAGTGCTGCAGTTGTTTTTGATTTGGCCTGGCCCACATCCCAAAAATTTGTATATTCAGGAAGGGTTACCTCAAGGGGACTTTAAAGGGCAAGGACAAATGCTTAGTAGTAAGGTAAGTTGAAAGGAGTTTTATTAACAACAATATTTGACATATGTGAGGAAAAACGGGCCACGTAAATAAGTAGCAAAATAACAAATATAAAGCTAAACGAAAAGGATGCACAAACAAAGGGCATAAAGAGCAACTACAGGTAATGTATTCCGACGTGTTTCAAGTGTATTCAACTCTTCTTCAGGGTATTAGATCAGCAAAAGTACATTTAAATCTATAAAGCAAAAAGCAATTAGACAAATGCACGTGGCTGGTATACAGAATATGACAGCATTAACATGGTGACATCAATTGGCTTCAAATAAATATATAAGTGTATTAGAGAAGTCGCAGCAGGGTGGATCCCAACAGAGGGTGTCTAATTGGTCCCTCCGGTGATCCCATGGGGTGGGGTTGGGTTTTTTTGGTGGATGGATTATAGAGAACATCAGTGCGTGTTCTAGTGCGAACCCTTTTGTATGCCTTTTTTTAAGGCATTTATGCGAATAGCCCCATGCCAGTATACGTGTTCTTACCTTACTACTAAGCATTTGTCCTTGCCCTTTAAAGTCCACTTGAGGTAACCATCCTTGAATATACACATTTTTTGAATGGACCCTAACCCTACCCACTACAAAACAAAAAAAAAAAAAACATTTTTAAACTAGATTCCTCCTTGTAATGTATTCTTTTGGCATTGATGTTAAAGCAAGGTGAGGTTTTTATTTTTATTTTTTTTATTCTCTCTTTAGGATTTGAACTAAAGAGAGGGGAGTTTTCATTATTTTGTCTGGCAGTAAAATCATTCTTTCATTACAGGAAGTAAAGCTTCCCAGATTTGTTTTACAGTGTAAAATATATTGCCTAATATTCTTTGTGCGTAGTGATGAGGAAATTGAATATTTCACACAGAGTATAATTACTCGCATTTCATAACAATTTACTGATATCCGTAATACACAAACTGAAAATCCTATTTAGTAACACTTTATTGGTGTTTGCTAATTAGTACATATATGTAAGAAAAACAGGACCTAAAGCTGTATTTGGCCTAAAAAAATAAAAAATGACAACAGTATAATACAAATGACTGTAAAGAAATGCATTATGTGTCAGTATTTCATTGTTCTGCCCTCATCAAAGAAGATCTAAACTCTAGCTGCTTTACATTTAGCATTATAAAAATGCTGTGTACTACAACCCCAATTCCAAAAAAGTTGGAACAGGGCAACAAGAAGCTGGCAAAGTAAGTGATACTAACACGGAAGAGCTGGAAGAACTTTTTGCAACTAATTTGGTTAATTGGCAACAGGTCAGTAACATGACTGGGTATAAAAAGGGCATCTTGGAGAGTCAGAGTGTCTCAGAAGTAAAGATGGGCAAAGGTTCACCAATCTTTGAACAGATGCATCAAAAAATTGTTTAACAATTTCCGAATACTGTTCCTCAACATAAAATTGCTAAGACTTTAAACATATCAGCATCTACAGTCAGTACATAATATCATCAAAAGATTCAGATAATCTGGAGAAAAATCTGTGCACAAGGGACAAGGCCAAATTCTACATCACTGCACGGGCACAGGGATACTTCCTACAATCAATGTCTGTGAACACAGCTCACCGTGCCATCCAAAAATGCAAGTTAATGCTCTATCATGCAAATAAGAAACCATGTCTGAACATGATTCAGAAATCCTGCAGTCTTCTCTGGCCAAAAACTCATTTAAATGCTCTGTTGCAAAGTGGAAAATTGTTCTGTGTTCAAATTAACCGAAATATGACATTCTTTTTTGGCACTAATGGGTGCTGCATCCTCTGGACTAAAGAGGAGAGGGACCTTTCGGCTTATCAGTGCTCAGTTCAAAAGCCTGCATTTCTGATGGTATAGTGATGCATTACTGCATATAGAAGGGGCAGCTTTCACATCTAGAAAGCCACCATCAATGCTGAAAGATATATCCAGTAGAATCCTATATCAGGCAAGAATGAGACAACATTTCTTTTCCAAAGCGCCAGCAACTGTTTTTCTCAGTTCTCAGATATTTACAGAAGAGGGGATGTTACACTGTGGTGGTAAGCAAGGCCCAACTTTTTTTGAGATGTGTTGCTGCCATCAACTTCAAAATTACCTTATGTTTTTTCTTAAAGTGGTGCAGTTTCTGAGTTTAAACATTTGATGTTGATTTTACACAGGGTCCCAACTTTTCTGGAACTGGGGTTGTATTTCAGTATTAACCTTTGTGTGTCCTCCAAAGCAGCCCATAGATGAATCGTTATTTAATTCAACCAGTGGCTTGAACTGAAAAAAAAAAATTACCTTATTTCACCACCCCATACCATTATTGTATTCTGACAGCGGGGAGACTTCCCTGCCGTCAGAATGCACCAATAAGCGATGCTGGCTATAGCCTGCAGCGGTGATTATTATTATTATACACGGTTTATATAGCGCCAAATGTTTACGCAGCGCTTTACAATGTATATGGGGACAACACAATTACAGTACAGGTCAATACAAAAGGTACAGGAGGTCCAGAGGGGAAAACCCCACAGGCTGATTGTACAGCCTGTCAGTAGATCATCTTCTATAAAACCAGCCTGCCCATACATGGATCAAAATTTCAGAATTTTGATCCTTGTATGGCCATTGGCAAGCTTTAGTTGATCCTTTCTAACCCTTTTCAGCCAGGTCCTGTCTAGATGTACTCTCTTCCGTGTTGGCTGCAGATCATTGCTTTGAATAGGCTTCCTGATAGTGACAACAGTTAACTATGCCTGTGCACAGCCACTTTGTAGGTTCCACCAGGGGAGCATGTGACAGGGTGACAACACAATTGATGGACAGCTGTCATCCAATAACAGGAAGCACCTGAACAAGGACCTTCATGGCAGGATCATTAGATATTATTTTTTAAAACAACTTTTTAAGTTTTAATAACTTGTTAAAACGTTTACAAGATTTTAGTGATTGGGTTTAGATCTCCTTTAACTTTTTCATTTCTGTGGGCATGTCAGGTATGTCCAAAGTCTGAAGAGGTTAAAAGAAGTTGCTGCAGCAGCCATGAGCTTGTTTCATTTTTGTGCAGCCACCTCTTGGCTTTACAGTTAAAGTAATCTGGGAGCTGAGGGCAGGGGAGGCATTAGGGGGTTTAATAGACCTCTGGTGTCCCCAGAAAGTACCTATAACCTGCCCAATGCATTTAAGTGATAATGAAAAAGGGGTAAAAATGAATATATAATATTCATAATATAATAACATAAATAAAAAAATTATACCTATGAATACTAACGCACACGTAGGGCACACACGTGTATGTAAACAGTTATGCAACACATATTTGGTATTGCCATGCACGCCAGAGTGAGAAATAATTGCAAGACAAAGAATTCTAGGTCTAAACTGATGAGCTGTACAAATAAATTGGGGATTAACCACCTCAATACCACTTTTACCCTGTTCCTGTCCTGGCCAATTTTCAGATTTCAGTGCCGTCACACTTTGACAATTACCCAGTCATGCAGCAGTGTACACAAAGGAAATCAAGCTTTCTTTTGGTGGTTTTTAATCACCACTGGGTTTTATTTTTTGTTTTAAGTTTATTTTTTTGTGTTTTTTTTTTTTTGCTGTATAAACGATAAAATACTGAAAATTTTGAAAAAAAATAACACGCTTTTTAGTTTAGTTTCTGTTGGTTTCACGTCCTAGTTTCTGTTATAAAATTATTTTGCAAATAAATAAATGTATGCCACATTTCTTTGGTAAAAATAATCCAAATCAGTATATTATTATTATTATTATTATTATTATTATGTATATATAGTCTGTTTGAAAGTCTACAAAGCATGGTACAGTGCCTTGAAAAAGTATTCATACCCCTTGAAATTTTCCACATTTTGTTATGTTACAACCAAAAACGTAAACGTATTAGGATTTTATGTGATAGACCGACACAAAGTGGCACATTCGTGAAGTGGAAGGAAATTTTATAAATCGTTTTCAAATTTTTTTTTACAAATAAATATGTGAAAAGTGTGGGGTGCATTTGTATTCAGCCCCCCTGAGTCAATAGTTTGTAGAACCACCTTTCACTGCAATTACAGTTGCAGCTAAGTCTTTTTGGGGATGTCGCTACCAGCTTTGCACATCTAGAGAGTGAAATTTTTGCCCATTCTTCTTTTCAAAATCGCTCAAGCTCTGTCTGATTGGATGGAGAGCGTCTGTGAACAGCAATTTTCTAGTCTTGCCACAGATTCTCAATTGGATTTAGGTCTGGACTTTGGGCCATTCTAACGCATGAATATGCTTTGATCAAAACCGTTCCATTGTAGCTCTGGCTGTATGTTTAGAATCGTTGTCCTGCTGGAAGGTGAACCTGCGCCCCAGTCTCAAGTCTTTTGCAGACTCTACAGGTTTTCTTCCAAGATTGCCCTGTATTTGGCTGCATCCATCTTCCCATCAACTCACACTGACTTCCCTTTTCCTGCTAAAGAAAAGCATCCCCACAACATGATGCTGCTACCACCATGTTTTGGTTGGTCGCAGGCTGGTTGGTAAGTAGAGCTTGGAATATGCATTGCCTTCCAATGCTACTTGCTGCACAGGCCAGTTATAGGTGAGGGAAACCTGTTTCATGGGGGGGGGGGTGCAGTTTTAGGCCAAAAAGTTAAATTTTAAACTCGTCTGACCAAAGCACCTTCCTCCACATGATGTTTGCTGTGTCCCCCACATTGTTTCTTGCAAACAGGACTTCTTATGGCTTTCTTTCAACAATGGCTTTCTTCTTGTCACTCTTCTATAAAGGCCAGATTTGTGGAGTGCATGACTAATAGTTGTCCTGTGGACAGATAATCCCACCTGAGCTGTGGATTTCTGCAGCTTCTCCAGAGTTAACATGGGCCTCTTGGCTGCTTCTTTGATTAATGCTCTCCTTGCCTGGCCTGTCAGTTTAGGTGGATGGCCATGTCTTGGTAGGTTTGGAGTTGTGCCATACTCTTTACATTTTCGGATGATGGATTGAACAGTGCTCCGTGAGATGTTCAAAGATTGGGATATTTTTTTTATAACCTAACCCTGCTTTAAACATCTCCACAACGCTATCCCTGACCTGTCTGGTGTGTTCCTTGACTTTCATGATGCTGTTTGTTTACTAAGATTCTCCAACAAACCTCTGAGGGCTTCACAAAACAGCTGTATTTATACTGAGATTAAGTTGCACACAGGTGGCCTCTATTTACTAATTAGGTGACTTCTGAAGGCAATTGGTTCCACTAGATTTTAGTTAGGGGTATCAGAGTAAAGGGGGCGGAATACAAATGCTCACCACACTTTTCAGATATTTATTTGTAAAAAAAATATTGAAAGCCATTTATTATTTTCCTTCCACTTCACAGTTATGTGCCACTTTGTGTTGGTCTATCACATAAAATCCCAATAAAATACATTTACCTTTTTGGTGTAACATGACAAAATGTGGAAAATTTCAAGGGGTATGAATACTTTTTCAAGGCACTGTATATACACTATGTGAAAATGTATCAATCCTGATGTAATGACTGCCTCTCATTTTTTGAGGTCCTAAAATATCAGGACAGTACAAATACCCCATAAATGACCCCTTTTTGGAAAAGTAGAGCGTCCAAGGTATTAAGGAGCATGGTGAGTTGTTTTTTTGAAGGTGTAATGTTTTTGTCATGATTTTTTGGAAAATTAAGAAATTAAATAAGAGAAAAAATATTTTCAAAAAGATGCCATTTTAACTAATTATTTTTCCGTATAGCATTGGCATAGTTAGAATTACACCGCAAAACACATTTTGCTACCAAGTATGGGGATACCACATGTGTGAGACTTTTTCACAGCCTAGATACAGTTAGGAGGAAAAGTATTTGATCCCCACTGACAAAGATATGATTGGTCTATAATTTTTAATGGTAGGTTTATTTTAACAGTGGGAGACAGAATGACAACAAAAAAATCCAGAAAAACTAATTTTAATGAGTGAAATAATTATCAATCAGCAAGATTTCTGGCTCCCAGGTGTCTTCTATACAGGTAATGAGCTGGGATTTGGAGCACTCTCTTAAAGGGAGTGCTTCTAATCTCAGCTTGTTACCTGTATAAAAGACACCTGTCCATAGAAGCCATCAATCAAAAATGTAATATGGGTACAGTGTTGCATGACTGAGTAATTGTCATTCAAAATGTGAGAGTGCTGGAAGCTGAAAATTGTACATGATCATCATACTGTACTACTCTGGGGGGTCATCAATGATTTTTTATTTTTTTTACACACTGATTGCTTATGCAGTGATGATCACTGTAATAAGCAATCAGTAACCCTGTTCAAAGGTTTCATTGGCAAAGCCTTTGTTTGCTGCTGTGATTCTGTGGTTGGTCACAGCTATCACGTGGTACAGGGCTGCTGTGATTTGCCCTGGTACCATGTGATCACTGTGACCAATCAGAGACCACTCAGTAGTAAGCGAGGCATCATGAATGACAGCCCTATTTACTACTGTAAGTGTGATTGATACTATGATTGGTGATCCACTGTGTCAGGTAGACACGGCAGTCACAGATTATGCTGCTGCATGCCCCACTTCTGGGAAGATGTATGGGTAAATTGTGTTTGTGTGCAATTAAAATAAATTTTAGTGCAATTTTCCCAATAATATAGATTTAATAACAGTTGCAGGAATATCATGTAACATAAAAAATTGCAACTGCCATCTTTTTATTCTACAGGGCCTCTGCATTCAGAAAATGTATATTCTTCTCAGGGTTTTAAGTAATTTTATGACCAAAAAGATACAGATTTTAAGATGTGTGTGAAATATTATAAATATCACTCCAGAGGAGTAGGGATTAAGGTCAAATGTGATTCTAACAAGCTGTTGTGCCTTGCACATCATTTCTGCTTTGTTACTTATCTTTGCTTTACAAAATAAGGAACTTAATAATTTTGCTAAACCCGCCCCTAGGCCTTTTTGCCAGTCTTATAATCACCTGTCCCTGTTGGTTGTTTGGCCTCCTTGGCATCGCACAGCCATTTTATGGGCCCACCCATGAGCACTGCACTCTCCATTCAATCCTTTTGAGAGTTTATACTCAGGACTCAGCTTGGAGTATTGGATCTCAAAGCTCTGAATGGACATTGCAAAACACAAGCGGCTGCATAGCCAATATCTCGGACTTTGGGCAGGTAAGATACTAGGGGGGGGGGGGGGTGCCAATAAGTGTAACCAAAATAAAAGTACAGTTACATTTTAATTCATTTTTTCAAAGAACTGCAAATGTACCCAGCCAAATGGTTATTTTTTCCTCAAACTCAATAGTGTCATAAGGGGTGCCCATCCCACATTCCTGATGCCCAATAAACTCCCCCAATGAATGAGTTGAACTTTGTAGCATCAACATGACCAACTTTAATGTCTTTTTGATGGGCCTCCTTTCTTTTCAGTGTTCAAAAACCATGAAAATCGCAGATAAGCCACACCTGGTCTGTACTGCATACTGTATATCCCGAGCATGTGTATGAGGCCTTTTACTGAAATCATAGTCCCCATTTACATTTTTAGGTGTCTTCAATTAATAAAAAAATAATCATAATGTGCTAAATTAGTTATCTGCCTTGCCCCATTGCCACAAATCATATTCAAGCTTAAATTCTCCACCCGCAGGTTTGAATTTGAATGTTTGCTTTGCTTATATTGATAAATGAGACTTAGTAACCCCATGCATGTTCCCATTTCTTTACAATCAAACCTAGATCTACCAAAACTCTAATATGAGAACCTACCCAAACTATCCAATCAATGTGTCTTATCAGGCAGGCCCTTGCACTACATACCTGTTGGTAGATATAGAGGACAGCAATGTTATAGAGGACAGCAATGGTAAACTTTGGATATATAGAAAGTGGTGATGTTGATCATAGCAACCAACTAGTGCAAAGTTTGGGATCAAAACAAATAACCGATGATTGATTTATGTTTTTTTTTTTGTTTTTTTTTTCCATATATAAATGCTTTTGTTGAAATGTAAAGGGTTGATCCAAATGTTACCTTCACCCATGTGGCTTAACCAGGAGTAGAGCTAGCCATGTCAAGTGATCCTGATCAGTCATTGGTTGTTTTATTTAAGTTTGCATTGCCATGGTCACCATTTTCTTGGTGTGACTCATATTGTTACAGAAAGTCTTTAAACTGTGCACTGAATTCATCCGTCACACAAAGGCATGATTATTCCAGGCCAGCAAGCTGTGTCCAAAAAAAAAAAAGCTATGCAGGGAAAAGCATGGCTCTGCGCCTCAGCATTTCCTAAACTTCTGACATTTAATCGCTGGTAATGTCAGGCACACAATGGTGTCTTGCTAAACTGTAATTCTGTTCAGTGCGTGCAAATAATGAGCGGGTTTAAGAAAGAAGAGCGGAATGCTGCTGAACTCTGTGATCAATACTTGGCAGTGTTATGTGTTTTCCCCTTCTTGTACAGCAGAAGCTGCTCATTACTTCTGACAGACGTGAAGAGTACTTTATAGTACATTGAAAACAGAAGTAAATATGCTGTCGAGATTTTTTCATTGTTAGGCCTCTGGATTACATGAGATGATTCATTGATAATTTACTGGAAGACAATGATTTTACAGTATCCACACTTGATTATTATAGTAACACAAGTGTCAATGGTCCTTGGATTGAACCTACCATCTGTAAGGGGTCTATTTATACAAACAATTCAGTGTTCGAATGCCTCAGCCATCATAGTAATCCCTGTTATGTGTATTTCCTATGACCATCGGCTCCGTATAGTGGCCATAATGTGGTATTTTCCAGAAATACCTCAGTCAAGAAAATACTTTCATAGTAAATACACATATTAGACACATAACAGGGATTATTTAAGGCGGCTGTGTGAATACCAAGGCATTCGCACACCAAACCTTTTTTTTAAATAAATAGACCCCTAAATCTTAATGCAAAGACAAACACTTTATCTGTAAAGACAAATCCTGCTTAAATCCTTTGAATAAATCATTTGAAAACCCATAGAGTTGTACAGTGCTCAGCATAAATGAGTACACCCCAACATATTTGTCAGAAAACCTTTACTTTCCTTTCAGAAGCAACTTTTGCTATGGGAAACTATACTACAAAATACCCCACACAAATGCGGCTATTGATTATTTTTCCTTATAAATACATTCAAGACCGTGTTGCAAAAATAAAAACACCCCAATGAAAGTCTTGGGAGCATTGCTAAATTTTAAACAACAACATCCTAATTAACAAGAATTAAAGTGATTACTAAAGCTTCACATTTTTTTTTTTAAATAACAAACATGTTATACTTACCTCCACTGTGCAGCTCGTTTTGCACAGAGTAGCCCCGATCCTCGTCTTCTGGGATCCCTCTGCAGCTGTCTCGGCTCCTCCCCGCTTCTGATAACCCCCTCTGGGAAGTGCTCTCCCAAGGGGATTACCTTGCAGGCACGCTCCCGAGTCCTGTAGTCTGTGTCCATAGCCACCAGCTACAGGACTCGGCCCGCCACAAGGCCTGAGAAAGAAAATCATTTCTTTACACAAAAAAGCTTAAGGCTATAAGAAGATCAGCAAATCTTTACTTATCAGTCAGAATACGGTAGCAAAATTGATACAAACATGTAACAATGATGGAACTGCAACCATCTCACAGAGACATCCAGGTCGTCTATGGAAGTTAACACCTCGACAGGAGCGTCTTCTGATGAGAAGGGTTGAAGAAAATCGCCATGCAAGTTCACTTCAGTTAGCTAAAGAAGTAGAAAGCCAAACTGGGGTGATTGTTTCCTGTGACACAATATGGCATACACGGCAAAGGAATGGGTGTCGCCCAGCAACAAAGCCTCTCCTAAAGCCCATGCACCAAATAGCCCACCTAGAATTTACCAGGGCCCATGCTGAAAAAGAAGACTACTGGGACTCTTTACTCTGGAGTGATGAGACAAAGATAAATGTTTTTGGAACTGATGGCTTCAAAACTGTATGGTGCCGCAAAGGTGAGGCGTGCAAAGATAAATGCATGGTGCCTACAATGAAACGTGGCGGTGGAAGTGTCCTTCTGTGGAGCTGCATTAGTGCTGTTGGTATCGGGGAACTGCACTTTATTGATGGTATCATGAATTCACGGATGTACTGCTCTATATTGAAAGAGAAGATGCTACCATCACTCTGTGCCCTTGGTCGTCATGCACTTTTCCAACATGACAATGATCCAAAACACACATGTTAGGCCGCTGTTGCATTTCTGATGAAGAACAGGGTGAAAGTGATTTAGTGGCCAAGTATGTCTCCTTAGCCACGTATGGGGAATTCTGAACAGACCAGTTGAGCATCACTTTCCACCAAGCATCCAGGCTCTAAAAGAGGTTGTTTTTCAAGAATATAAAAAGATAGATGTTGCAATATGTTGCCAACTTGTTTGTTTCGTGCCTAGAAGACTTTGTGCTGTCCTTACAAATCATGGAGGTCATACACAATACTAGATGTAGTAGTTTTTGTTGTGGGGTGTATTCATTTTTGAGTAAAACTGGAGATTTTGTAATCTAAGTTATAATATTAACCTTACTTTCATGTAATGAACTAATTAAATGTGCTATAATACTCTGTTTTCTCAAAATTTGGGAAATTGTTCTTGTGTTCATTGAGAGATTGATTAAAATCTTACTTTTGAAAAGGTGTACTAATTTATGCTGAGCACTGTTGGAATTAAAGTATAACTAAAGGCAAAACTTTTTTTTTTTTTTTTTAGCATTGGATAGAATGGAGAGGGAGTAGTACACTTTTTTTTCAGCTTTTTTGCTGTCTGTGCCCCCATTAAGAATCGCTAATCGCTATTTGTCCTGTTTTACCATTATCATTGAAAGCGAAGTAAAGAAAATCCAAAATTTGTCTCCAGAAAAATAAGAGTTAAAATCTTCCAATGGGAAACTGGGGGTCCCCAAGGTTTTCCCTTAATTTGCAGGGATTTCTTCTCATTTCCTTTTTGGCTATGGGAAAGGAAGTGAAGGGAAATCTCTAAAACAGGACACAGATGGTGAAAAAAAAAAAAGATGATAGGAGTTATAACCCTCCATTGCCCTATCTAAAATAAAAAAAGAAGATTTGCCTATAGTTATACTTTCCATTTTAACATCTCCATCTTGGTGGGTAATGTAATATTGATATATAGGTGGTAATATAATTTACATATAGATATATACTATCATTTATTTCCTACATTTTAAATCAATGTACTTGCATACAAAATACAACAATATTTGGCAAAAACTAAGGGGTATAATTATAAAGCAATTAATATTACATTTACTGCAGGTTTATCTTCCTGGTGTTTTTAAATTGCAGTGAATGTTTGGTGCAAATCACATTTACTGCTTCATAAATGTGCCCCAAAGTAGAAATCTGTTTTAAAGTGTTACTAAACCCTGGACCCTGCATTCACTATATTTGGTCTCCCACAGAACATGGAAATGCAATCGTTTTTAGTAATTCTAAGCTGCTAACTACCTTTTCTCATCAGCAGTATAAAGCAGTCTTGTGACTTTATTAGTAAAGTTTGTAGGAGGAGTTTTCATCCTCCCCTGATTGTCCTATGAGGCTGCAGGACCCCTGACCCTCTGTCTCGGCAGTGCTGATTGGCCCTGTGCTTATCACATGCACGCTCCCAAGTAAAAAAAAAAAAAAAAAAAAGCTCTCTAGCAATACACACCAAACTGAGCATGTGCAGCTTCCCACTAAGGCTCTGTTTTATCAGAAGATGGTTTGGGGACTGTGAAGGAAGGGGAGGATCAGAGAAGAAAGGATCAAACAGCCTTTTTACACAATGCAGAGAATAAACCTCTTCCACAGTGAGTATAACAAGCATACTTTACTGCATATACAGACTAATTTTACTGTTGTGGGTTTAGTAACACTTTAAAGTTAAGCTACAAGCAAATAAAAACACCAGTTAATGCAGTCATAATTTGTATAATCATTATATTTTTTCAATCTATTTTAAATGCCGCCAATTGTAAGTTCCTAAATGTTGTCTTTATTCTAGGTGCCCGTAATCCTCTCTATAGTATCCACTGCTCTTTCGCTTTGCACATTGCTGTACAATGCAATGAGGGCACATGGGTGACCTAATTTTTGGACTGGACTGCAGCTCACATTATTGTCCAGTTAACAAGCTGTACTACTTACTGTGACCTGTTAGCATTGCAGGCTTGTTTTTGAAAGGGGTGGGCTGCAGTCAGGCGGATATGAATCTACAGCATCGGTAGGCAGTGATAGAACTAAAGGCACCATCATCAGATGTTAATCTACACCTGCAGTAGCCAGCACTGAACACTAAAGGCACCTCTAAATATGAATCTGCTGCCAAGGGGAGCTTTTGGGCTCCATTAGATTGAAACTTTAGACTGAGCCACCTCACAAGGGGTGAGACATCCCTCAGACTTAGGCTGGGCATACATTATTCTTTTTTTTGTCCCTTTAACCCGTGGGTTGAACAAAAAAAATTATCTGATTCCCCCATCTACAAACTCAATGTCCTTCCCGCTGTGTCATTGTATTCCAACAGCGGGGAGCCTTCCCTGCCATCAGAGTACACTGACCAATGCTCCGGACTATAGCCGGTGGCCCTGATAATTTGGGAAGAACCCAACAGGCTAGCCTCCCTATACATGAATTCGAAATTTGGCCAGTCCCTGCTGAACAGGCTGAATTTTGACCCGTGTATGGTCGTCTTTATTCCGCTAAAGGTATCTCGCTCTGTGGCCTTTTTTTTTTTTTTTCCTAGCATAGCTGAAATGGCTATCCATGTAAAGAGGAGACTAGAGCGCCACACACTGGCTTAAAAAAAAAAAAACACACAAACAATGTACATCTACCTAAATAAAAAAACTATATTTTTGATTTCTGTAAAATTATGATAAATGAAGAAAATATGTCCAAAACCAATATATAAGGTGATGAATGTGTGTTGAATTACAGGTACATTATAGCTACGTACAGGGTAGGGCATTTTCTGATCTTTCATTCTGTACATTCCACGTGGAATTATTGTGGAGATATATTGCTAAAATGAGCTGCTTAATATCACATGAATAAATCGAGGCATTATGTCTTCATCTCTGATTGTCAAAAGTGCTGCCTTTTTCCAAAGAATGTAAAATGGTTCTAGGAAATTGCAAGAAATGGCATGCAGCCTTTAGTTCCTGCCAGCACCATACAGAAAATATGACATACAATACTTCTAGCCGTACAAGAAATATGCCATACAGCCCTAAATTATACCCTGAAGAAGAAATATGACATGGAAGAGTGATTTGTGGCTTTAAAACCTGCAAACCCTTTGTAATAACACCTACTCCTCCTTAAACAATTCCAAATGTATTCTACCTTATTTAGCCAAGTAGCTTCAGACCACAAACTTCTGTTTTGAATGGCTAAGACAGTTTAAAAAAATAAACGGCATCCTTTCTTTATGTGACTCGTGCAGCATTAAATATAACAATAAAGGGCAAAAGGGGAGAATACTGCGCTCAAAAATATGTATATAGAGCATAACAAAATGTAAACAAGCAGCAGCATGCAGTGGGATATACACACAGGAAACAATTTGGAATTGGAGAAGCCGCACTACAAAAAGTCTAAATCAGTAGGTCCAATCAAAACCATCAATCATATAAAACACTTGTAAATCTTGATGTCACCACAGTGTATACACACAGACATGAGGGTGCCCAATCACCGTAACCTATATCTATAGCCCAGCCAAGGCCTTTAGCTTGTGGATGTCAACACTGGTGCCGGTGGGCTGGATCGTACAGATCACTTCCTCTCCCCACCTATGGTATTCGTCCTTTATCTCCCATACACCAGACCTGTCTGCTCCCCAGGATGCAGTATAACAATGCCATGTCGCAGCATAAATCTGAACTCGGGTCACTGCTAAAGTAGATCTAAACCCTAAGTGGATGATATTTAGTTTGCTAAAGCATTTTTAACCACTTGCTTACTGGGCACTTAAAACCCCCTCCTGCCCAGACCAATTTTCAGCTTTCAGCACAGACGCACTTTGAATGACAATTGCGCGGTCATACAACACTGTACCCAAATTACATTTTTATCATTTTTTTCCCACAAATAGAGCTTTCTTTTGGTGGTATTTAATTACAGCTGGGTTTTTTATTTTTTGCTAAACAAACAAAAAAAGATGGAAAATGTAGAAAAAAAAAATCATGTTTAATAGTTTGTTATACAATTTTGCAAACAGATCATTTTTCTGCTTCATTGATATGCACTGATGAGGCTGCACTGGTGGGCACTGATAGGCTGCACTGATGGGCACAGATAAGGTGGCACTGATGGGGACAGATAAGATGGCACTGATGGGTGGCACGGATGGGCACTGATAGATGGCACTGATGGGCACTGGTAGGTGACACTGGGCACTGGTAGGTGACTTATTGTGGGCACTGATGGGTGGAGCTGGTGGGCACTGACGGGTGGAACTGTGGGCACTGACGGGTGGAGCTGGTGGGCACTGGTAGGCGGCACTTGTAGGGGGCACAGGTGGAAACCGTGGAGCCGGGGGGCACATCGCATTGATCAGGACTAATGTCCCTCTCACTGCCGCCGGTGTTCGGCTCTTTTTTTTTTTTTTCTCCTCGCGCGAGGAGGAAAAATAGCCGATTACCGGCTCTGTTGATATCACATGATCAGCTGTCATTGGCTGACAGCTGATCACGTGGTAAGGGGTCGGGATCGACCCCTTACTCGGATCTGTGATCCAGCGAGTCTCACAGACTTGCTGATCACAGAGCGCGCCGCGCAGGCTCCTCGTGAACGGTATGACGTCATATGACGTAGTCCTGGCAATGTAGATCCGCGCTGTAGCCGTTATTCGGCTATAGCGCTGATCTCAGGAGGTTAATCCTTAGAAGCTGCCTTTTTCATGAGACCCTCTTTAAAACAATTTTTTAGTGTTGCTGATCTCCTTTTGGCTTTTTTATTTTGCCATTTCCTGGCTATATGCACTCCATCCTGGCTACACATCATTACTTTGCATTAGCTTTCTGAGAATGATGACAAAGTGGATTGTGTCTGCACAATGTGTGCCAGCACAGCCCATTGTACTATCTATCTGGGGCACATGTGACAGGGTGACAACACAAAATTTTGTGAAATTTAGAGACCGCTGTCGCCCGAAAACAGGACGTGCACATAGAACTTTATAGCAGTATTACCTGGTATGTTTAAACCTTTATCCTTGGCTCTTACAACGGTTCCACTGGCTCCCGATTAGAAGCCTTGACCCAGAGCTGTCTGTGACAGTTCAGTCAATGTGCTGTGAGAATGGAACCAAATTGGAACAAAATCCCTCTTTCCCTCTATTCTCCACAGTTGTTCCTCTTTTTGATCTGATGTTGACCTTTATAAATAAACATAGGGGTTGATTTACTAAAGGAAAATCCACTTTGAACTGCAAGTGCACTTGGAAATGCAGTCGCTGTAGATCTGAAGGGGACATGCAAGGAAAATAAAAAACAGCATTTTTGCTTGTATATGATTGGATGATAAAATCAGCAGAGCTTCCCCTCATTTCAGATCTTTCCCTCAGATATAAAGCGACTGCACTTCCAAGTGCTTTTGCACTTAAAGTGCACATGACTGTCAAATGTCCTTAGTAATTAATATTTAAAGTTGTAGAAACATTGTGACTACAAATCATCCTACAATACTCATTGCTTTAAAAAATTGCACGTCAACTTGTACATGTATGGTCACAGCAGACAATCACCAGTCGTCAGAACATGGGCTGGACTGGTTAAGATTGTATTTTGATCACTGAAACACAACACCACAGTACAGAACTATGTATGACGTAATTAAACAAAAGTATAAGAACAACAAAATGGCATGTCTAAATAATAAATAGTTCATAGTTTCATAGTTAGTAAGGTTGAATAAAGACATCAGTCCAACCTGAGTGTGTGTCTACAATTGTCCCTATCCCTGTACATTGCACACTCACATCGGCCCCTACCCTCAAAGAGCCCACAATCCAAGGTCCCCATTCATATACTAGGGCCAATTTTTGGACAGAAGCCAATTAACCTACCTGCATGTCTTTGGATTGTGGGAGGAAACCGGAGTACCTGGAGGAAACCCACGCAGGCACAGGGAGAACATGCAAACTCCAGGCAGGTAGTGTCGTGGTTGGGATTCGAACCAGCGACCCTTCTTACTGCTAGGTGAGAGTGCTAACCACTACACCACTGTGCTGCCTGAGTCCATACAGGTACAAAAATATAACAAGTGAAAATAAAAAAAATTGTATCCAGTGTCCCAGTAATATATTCCAAGAAAAGGATGTGTGTAGATGCATGCAAAAAGAAAAGGCCAACTTTCCAAGACTTTTGCATGAATCAACACCAATTAACCACTTGCCAACCAGCCGCCGCAGTTGTACTGCGGAAGAATGGCACAGCTGGGCGAAACAATGTTATGTAACGTCGCTTTGCCCTGTGGCCACTAGGGGCACGGACGCCCCCCGAGCCGATGTGAGTGCCCAGCGTTCATGATCACCGCCGGGCTCCCACGATCGCCACTGACTCATGGAGAACCTGAGATCTGTGTGTGTGAACACAGTTTCCGGTTCTCTGAGGGGAGAACAGACAGATCATCTGTTCATACAGAGTATGAACAGCAATCTGTCATCTCCCCTGCACAGTCCCCTCCCCCCTCCAGTTAGAACACACAGTAGGGAACACATTAACCCCTCGATCGCTAGTGTTAGCAACTTCACTGCAAGTGACATTTTTTACAGTAATCAATGCATTTTTATAGCATTGATCGCTGTATTAATGCCAGTGGTCCCAAAAATGTGTCAAAATTGTCCGATGTTTCCGCCATAATGTTGCAGTCCCGATAAAAATCGCTGATCGCCGCCATTACTAGTAAAAAAAAATAATAAAAATGCCATAAAACGAGCCCCTATTTTGTAGACGCTATAACTTTTGCGCAAACCAATCAAGAAATGCTTATTGCGATTTTTTTTTTTTTTTACCAAAAATATGTAGAAGAATACGTATCGGCCTAAACTGAGGAAAAAAATTTTTTTTTTATATATTTTTTGGGGCTATTTATTATATGAAAAAGGTAAAAAATAATGCGTTTTTTTTTCAAAATTGTGACTCTATTTTTGTTTATAGCGCGAAAAATGAAAATCGCAGAGGTGATTAAATACCGCCAAAAGAAAGCTCTATTTGTGGGGAAAAAAAGGACTTCAATTTTGTTTGGGAGCCACGCCGCATGACCGCGCAATTGTCAGTTAAAGCGGCGCAGTGCCAAATTGTAAAAAGTGCTCTGGTCTTTGGCCAGCAAAATGGTCCAGGGCTTAAGTGGTTAAAGCGACTCAGTGCCAAATTGTAAAAAGTGCTCTGGTCAGGAAGGGGGTAAAACTTTCCGGGGCTGAAGTGGTTAAAACTATTATCATTTCTGTATTTTTCAGTCATGTGGCTCACACAGAAAGTTCATAGCTCTATCCCTTTGATGCTTATAGAGATTAGCAGAAAGGAGGGTTACACAAGTTCCCATCGTTTTTTTCCCATCTA
Organism: Lithobates sylvaticus; assembly: GCA_028564925.1. Taxonomy (NCBI): domain Eukaryota; kingdom Metazoa; phylum Chordata; class Amphibia; order Anura; family Ranidae; genus Lithobates; species Lithobates sylvaticus. The sequence goes on from CM053032.1 coordinate 172,405,912, forward strand.
GGAGAACAGTTGGGCCATTGTAACACATGGGCTTCTATACTTCACTTGTTCTCTCACCTAATTTATAAAATATTTGTAATATATTTAGATTGCAGAGAGTAGTTATTATTGAACGGATGAGAGATATGTGACATGCATTGATTAGTAAGCTCTATAAATATCTGAAGTGTATTAAATTTCCTTCAGCCGCTCTGTAGCAGGAGTTTTTTGTGATGTGGATTCTATACTGGGAACACGTTTCAGCATCTTCAAAGCCGGGTCTGTATTCCTGCTAATCGCCATACTCTGAGTAGTCTGCCAATTGGAACAACTGGGTCAGCCAGCTAGGCATTTTAGAAACAGAATATAATATCATTTGCAACATTTTTCAATGGGTAAATATTTATATGAGAGCATTAAGAGCTCAAGAAGGATTTTCTCACCATCTGCCATATGTTTTATTGATGTCGCTGGCAAATATTGACTAGTGTCAAGAGGATAAACTTTAATTTTTATTAGAAGATAATAGTCTCCATAGAGAAAAACAAGCAAAACGCCCATTTTTGTGCATTTTTTCAGGTGCTCCTATTGAAGTGTTTGAGGCCAAAAACACTCAAATCTGCCCTAAAAGAAGCTCCTGTACAGGCGTCTAGTGTAGTACAAATGAGCACTCGGGTGTGAACAGACACTATTTAAAACAATGGGATTTTTGATTTTAAGAGTTTTGTAGCTTTAAAGGCTAAGTTCACCTGTCATAAAAAAATAATAATAAATGCACATCTTTTTGCAGGTAAAAAAATGTTTTTTTTTCATCTGTAAACTCCCTGGCTCTTCACAAATTCCCCTATTCGCGAATCCCCCACACACACTTTACAATGCTCTTCTCTTCACAAATCCCCCCCACTCTTTATAGCTCTCACCTCTTCACAACCCCCCCCCCACTACACTCTTCACAAATCCCCCCTCCCCTCAACTCTTCATAGCTCTCACCTCTTCACAACCCCCCCACTCCACTCTTCACAAATCCCCCCCTCCCCTCAACTCTTCATAGCTCTCACCTCTTCACAACCCCCCCACTCCACTCTTCACAAATCCCCCCCCTCCCCTCAACTCTTCATAGCTCTCACCTCTTCACAACCCCCCCACTCCACTCTTCACAAATCCCCCCCTCCCCTCAACTCTTCATAGCTCTCACCTCTTCACAACCCCCCCACTACACTCTTCACAAATCCCCCCTCCCTCAACTCTTCTTAGCTCTCACCTCTTCACAACCCCCCCCCACTCCACTCTTCACAAATCCCCCCCTCCCCTCAACTCTTCATAGCTCTCACCTCTTCACAACCCTCTGACTCCACTCTTCACAAATCCCCCCCCCCCCCCCCTCCCCTCAACTCTTCATAGCTCTCACTTCTCTACGACCCCCCCCCCTACCCTTCACAAATACACCCCACACACTCTGCATAGCTCTCACTTCTTCACACCCCCCCCCCTCCACTCCACAGGTGGAGGTAGTGGCTGCCATCTCCATCTCCAAGCTGACAGGTCTGGGGATTAATATACAAATCAGTCCATTCAGCAAAGAAGAATAGGTGAGAATACACAATCTGCAGACTGCAGGTTCTGGGAGAGTGAGTTAGATGGTGGATGGCCAGGGTTTGGTGTGGTATCCCCATAAGTTAGGATTAGTAGGAGGGAGGGTGAGGAGGGTGAGGGAGGTGAAGTGGGAGCAGGATTTATACCAGGGCAAATGCCCCAGTCATTTAGAAGTGGCGACATTGGGCTCAGGAAGAGCAGGAGATAAGTGCAGTAATGTTGAGGGGGCAGAAGTATGGGCTGTCGGGTGGAGAGGAGGGGTAAAAAAAAAAGTTTGAGGAAAGAGGGCATTATTGCAAAAAAGAAGGTTAGTGAGAAGGTGAAGAGAGGGGAAATAAATATTTTTATACTAGTATCCCACTGGTATTGAACCATTATTTATGAACCCTAATATGTTTACTCCACGCTTTTGATAGCATTTGGAAATAACATTGCAAGAATATGTTAGATGTGGACTGGAAAATTAGCATTTTCCTAAAAATGTACAAATGAGAACTTGTTATTGAATATTAATGAGAAGCATTTTTCCCATGCAGTTGGTTTGACCTTTGCTAGACCAGTATTAACTCCCTAAAATGTGACATCAAAGACAGTATGTGGAATGTTTCCACTGAGTACAGTTTGTATATAAAATGGCCATATAACACATCTTTAAAAATCACAATGTTTTCGGTGGAAGAACCACATGGTTTGTGAAGTCCTCATAACTCAAACTTCCATCCACATTTACAAAGATTCAAATCTCAGCTCCTGTGTGCTGTTATCACTCCCCGATCACGTCTTTCATAAAGACGTGGTCTTTTCAATTCCTTGCAACAATTTTTCTGGTTGCTTGGAATTTTCTATTGTTGGTTTATGAAGGAAGGTTTTATGCCTTCTATATACACAAGTGTGCAGACAGCCCTCAAAAATGTTACTTTCTACCCCTGTGATTGGCTCATGACTTTTTGCATATTTTTCGCAGGGATCCCGGGGTCGAAAGACATATATACTGTCCCAGTAGTCAAATTTTTGGTGATTTTTTTTTAAGGCAATAAATGCACGTTCTTTTCCTTTTTATATTCAGGTAATCATCATAGTTTTTATGCACATATTGGTTTATATAGACCCAGCGCAAGTTGATGTATTGAAGGGGGTTGGTAAAGACACCTAGGGGTGTATACATAAAACAAAATTTGCATAGCAATTTGCCCAGTAAAAGTGCATGTACATTCTTTCAAAGCAAATGGGGGGAAAATATTGTTATTAGGCTATTTCCCCAGCTGGACAAATGTTTTTCATTGATTTAAAATGGAAAATATCACATGTTGCCACTAGAGGGCACTAAGAGCTCAGTTAACTGAACAACATGGCATGTGATATTTGGATCACTTGACTCATTTGATCCAAATATCGATGTGATATTGCAAAAATGAATTTACTATCCCTTTATGTTAGGGGTGTCCAACCTTTTGACCTTCCTGGGCTACATTAGAGAAGAGGAATTATCTTGAGCCACACACAGGTCTGGCAGATCACAAGTTAACGATCACTGATGTAGATAATATACCTATCTGAGCAATAAAACTTTTTTTTCATAATTTTTTTTTTTGTAATTTTTTTTATTCTAAAAGTAAAACAGGGCAACATAAAGCTAATGCTTATATTAAATAAAATATTAGATAAGGGGATCTGATTTCAGCTATATTATATAGAGTAAAGCCACGTAAAATAATTCTTAAACCACAGATAGATGAGATACATAGAGACATATATATTTATACAGTATCTCACAAAAGTGAGTACACCCCTCACATTTTTATTAAATATTTTATTATATCTTTTCATGTGACAACACTGAAGAAATTACACTTTGCTACAAAGTAGTGAGTGTACAGCTTGTATAACAGTGTAAATTTGCTGTCCCCTCAAAATAACTCAAACACAGCCATTAATGTCTAAACCGCTGGCAATAAAAGTGAGTACAAGTGAAAATGTCCAAATTGGGCCCAAAGTGTCAATATTTTGTGTGGCCACCATTATTTTAAAGCACTGCCTTAACCCTCTTAATAATTGCGTTCACCAGAGCTTCACAGGTTGCTACTGGAGTCCTCTTCCACTCCTCCATGATGACATCACAGAGCTGGTGGATGTTGGAGACCTTGCGCTCCTCCACCTTCCGTTTGAGGATGCCCCACAGATGCTCAATAGGGTTTAGGTCTGTTTACCTGGCTGTCAGCAAAGCAGCCGATCAGAACGATCTGTGTCTTATCAGTTGTTCATCCCTTGTGATAGCAATACAGTTAATCCTCTTATCAGTTGTTCATCCCTTGTGATAGCAATTTATCCAAAAAAAAAATAGTGAGTGTAAAAAAATGGATAAAATAAATAATAATAATAGAAAAACATTTTTTAAACGCCCCCGCCCCCCCATGATTACGGTTAAATGCGAATGCATACGTTACTCTCACACGCTTATGTAAGTGATCACACCACATATGTGAGGTATTGTTGTGAATGTCAAAGTGAGATCAATGAGTCTAACACCAGACCTTTGGATCTCTAAACTGGTAACCTGTAAAGGCATTTAAAGCTTTGCCTATGGAGAATTTTAAGTACCATAGTTTGCCACCAATCCACAGGCAGACACAATTTTTAAATCGCGACATGTTGGGTATCTCGGCGTAACATCCTCCTTTTTTTTTTTACAATAAAATTGGTATTATATTGTGATTGTGCGCAATAAAATAAACGTGTATTTTTTCTAAAACAATTGCGTTTGAAAAACCGCTGCGCAAATACTGTGTGACATAATAAATTAGAACACCCATCGTTTTATTCTATAGGGCCTCTGCTAAAAATATATATATATATATATATATATATATATATATATATATAGATATTATATATATATTAATATAATATTATGTTTGGGGGTTCTAAGTAATGTATAAGAGAAGTGTCAGTGTTGGCAAGTGGTTAAACAAATGCGTGTTTCCACCTAAAGCTGGCTATACACTGGTATATTTTGCGATTAAACATTTATACGAAAATTCTTTGTGCATTCCACGACTGGATGAATGTCGTTTAAAAGCACTTCAAAATTTAATTTGCTTTTAACATTTGATTTTGGAATGAATGTAATTTCCTAACTGAAAGCTACATACACTGTTAGAAATTAGTTCAAAAAAAATTTTGCATCCTCTTCCTTTGAAATTTCTTGTCATTGTGGTCAAACATAAATGTCGATTTTGACCTCACTATGGATTAGAAAATCAAATGAATGTTCTTAAAACAAAAAATATTGAACAAAATTCTACTGGTGTACTTTTTGCTGTCAGTGTGGCATCTGTTCACATTACTGTGAATAAGAAAAACTGATTAAATGTAGAATTCTTTAAATTCTAAATGTAATGTCAAGGCACGGCAGTGTAAACTTGATGAGGTTGGTGGTAAGATCTGAAAGATATATAATTATGGCACACTGAGAATGCAGACAAGGGTTATGCAAACAAAACTCCTCTGTTTATGTTCACTGTTTGAGAAAATTTCACTTTCAACAAATCCCTCCTCATCTCTTCAACTTCTAGAATGCGTACACAGCGACCGTAATTAATGGAACCCCATTCTGTACCTCTGCCAAGGAAGCCTACAGTCTTATGGCGAAAACTCCCCCCTGTGTCTCATCACTGAAATGCTCTGCGGTATTCCTTGTTTTTCTCGGAAAGGTAAAAAAATTTCACAATGCTTGGTATATTATTTGGTAACGTGGACATGGGCACTTATAAGTCTACAGCTTTCTTTTATAGACTACAAAATTAACCCTTTCTTTCCTGCAGTTTCATACAATATCTGTAATAGCACTACCCATGGCAGCAAAGGTATTGGTCATTAATGTGGGTTCATATAATAAGACACAAATTAATATCTTGGGTATGTATTTATTATTCTTATACAGGATTTATATAGCGCCAACAGTTATTTGTCTTGTAGAACTGCATATACATGCGTTCTGTGCAAATGAGAGGAAAAACAAAGGTGATTAGGCTAATTCTTCTTTAAGTCAAATGTTATCCTTCATACAGAATAGAGTGGATCAGGAAAATACTGCATTATCGCCACTAGATAGAGTTGACTATTACGGTAATTAAAGTTATAATAAACCTTCGCTTAAAAAAAACTGTTTCTTGCACATAGCAGCCCCAATAATCCTCTCTTGGGGTTCCCCAGCAGTGCTCCTGGCAGCTACCCTATGTCGAGTACCCCCCTCCCCCCCCTTCCAGCAAGGTGCTTACCAAGGGGGGACTCGCTCCCGAGCCTCACTGTGTCCATAGACAGACAGAGGGACTATGCCCCGCCCACTCATCATTCGATCTGATTGACAGCAGCAGGAGCCAATAGCTCCAACTTTTATCAATCTTCCCTGTGAGGAGGGAGGGCCACAGCACTGCATCCAGATTGGGCTGGGTTCAGGTAAGTATAAGGGGAGGGGGAGAATCCTATTCAGCAAAAGGTTTTGTTACCTTAATCCAGAGAATGCATTACGGTTAAAAAAACCTGTGGAACTAAATTCTTTGATTTAACTCTTTCAAAAAAAGTTACATGCCAGGAATATTTGTGATCTCAACCAAACTAACAAACCATCAAATGGCTGGTGTCAAAACTGATCACATGTGCAGCATCTTGGAAGTTGCAGATCAAACAGAGGCTATGATGGCAGCTTCCTTGGATGAAAAGGATAGGAGGGTTTAGTTCCACTTTTAGGCTTTAGAACCACTTTAAATATGATCATCAGCTTCATCGCTTGGCCATAATGCTGTCATTTCCAAATACGCTCTATTCTGTATGAAGAATAACATTTGGCCTGGAGAGAAAATAGCTTTTATAACATTTGTTTTTTCTATTCACACAGAACTAATTCAACTTGACTGGGACATGTTTAAGAAAATGCAGTCTAAGCCTGGTTTCACACGGACGGTCAGTTTTTAGGCGGACCAGCCATTGCTCTCTATGGAGCGGTGGATACGTGTCTGCTGACACCTGCCAGAATCCAATCCGAACCTATCCGCCAAAAACAGACAGATGGGAGATCCATTCCCCATCCATCCATCGCATTGGATGACAGTCGGACTACAGAGACCATCTGTGTGAAACCAGCCTAAAAAAGGAGCTTATAGTCCTGTGAGCCCATTGATTGCCAAATATTTTTTACACTGGGGATCGAAAGTTTGGGCACCCCAGGTAAAAATGTATATTAATGTGCATAACTAAGCCAAGGAAAGATGGAAAAATCTCCAAATGGCATCAAATTACAGATTAGACATTCTTATAATATGTCAACAAAAGTTAGATTTTATTTCCATCATTTACACTTTCTAAATTACAGAAAACAAAAAAATGGCGTCTGCAAAAGTTTGGGCACCCTGCAGAATTTATAGCATGCACTGCCCCCTTTGCAAAGCTGAGACCTGCCAGTGTCATGGATTGTTCTCAATCATCGTCTGGGAAGACCAGGTAATGTCAATCTCAAAGGTTTTAAATGGCCAGACTCATCTGACCTTGCCCCAACAATCAGCACCATGGGTTCTTCTAAGCAGTTGTCTAGAAAACTGAAACTGAAAATTTCAAGAGTAGAAGGAAAAATGGATTCAATAAAATTTCAGCAAATTTTGGATGGTAACTTGATGCCATCTGTGAAAAAGCTGAAGTTAAAGAGAGGATGGCTTCTTCAAATGGATAATGATCCTAAACACACCTCAAAATCCACAGGGGATTATATCAAGAGGTGTAAACTGAAGGTTTTGCCATGGCCTTCACAGTCTCCTGACCTCAACATTATTGAAAATCTATGGATAGACCTTAAAAGAGCAGTGCGTGACAGACAGCCCAGAAATCTCAAAGAACTGGATGACTTTTGTAAGGAAGAATGGGCAAAGATACCTCAAACAGGAATTGAAAGACTCTTGGCTGGCTACAAAAAGCGTTTACAAGCTGTGATACTTGCTAAAGGGGGCAGTAGAAGATATTAACTCTGCAGGGTGCCCAAACTTTTGCAGACGCCATTTTTTTGTTTTCTGTAATTTTGAAAGTGTAAATGATGGAAATAAAATCTAACTTTTTTTGACATATTATAAGAATGTCTAATCTGTAATTTGATGCCATTTGGTGATTTTTCCATCTTTCCTTGGCTTCGTTATACACATTAATACACATTTTTACCTGGGGTGCCCAAACTTTCGATCCCCACTGTAACTCTATGTCCTGCCCACAGCTCACTCTATGATCTGTAAAAGGGAGCACAAGTGGGGTGCCAATAGGAACTGCCATCGAGTATTTTGGCAGTCTGCCTGCACATGTGTCAAGTTCTTGAAGTGGCTGTTATAGCCCTTGGTATGTCCTATATCACCACCCCAAACCTCAGAGGTCAAGGATTTTCACATAACAGAATGCAGGCAGAGGGATGGCCCCGCTAGTAAATGTCCACTTTATCTACCTATAAGAAGGCTTACAGTGCCTTAAAAAAGTATTCATACCCCTTGAAATTTTCCATATTTTGTCATGTTACAACCAAAAATGTAAATGTATTTTATTGGGGTTTTATGTGATAGACCAACACAAAGTGGCACATAATTGTGAAGTGGAAGGAAAATGATAACTGGTTTTCAAACTTTTTTACAAATAATTGAAAATTGTGGCATGCATTTGTATTCAGCCCCCCTAAATCAATGTTGTAGAATCACCTTTCACTGCAATTACAGATACAAGTTTTTTTGGGGGAGAGTGACATTTTTGCCCATTCTTCTTTGCAAAATAGCTCAAGCTCTGTCAGATTGGATGGAGCGCATCTGTGAACAGCAATTTTCAAGTCTTGCCACAGATTCCAAATTGGATTTAGGTCTTGACTATGACTGGGCAATTGTAACACATGAATATGCCTTGATCTAAACCATACCATTGTAGCTCTGGCTGTATGTTTATGGTCATTGTCCTGCTGGAAGGTCAACCTCCGCCTCAGTCCCAAGTCTTTTACAGACTCTAACAGGTTTTCTTCTAAGATTGCCCTGTATTTGGCTCCATCCATCTTCCCATCAACTCTGACCAGCTTTCCTGTCCCTGCTGAAGAAAAGCATCCCCACAACATGATGCACGATACACCACCATGTTTCACGGTGGTGTGTTGGTTTTCCACCAAACATAGCGTTTTGCTTTTAGGCCAATAAGCTACATTTTGGTCTCATCTGACCAGAGCACCTTCTTCCACATGTTTGCTGTATCCCCCACATGGCTTCTCGCAGACTGCTAACAGGACTTCTTATGGCTTTATTTCAACAACGGCTTTCTTCTTGCCACTCTCCCATAAAGGCCAGATTTGTGGAGTGTACGACTAATAGTTTTCCTGTGGACAGATTCTCCCATCTGGGCTGTGGATTTTTGCAGCTCCTCCAGAGTTACCATGGGCCTCTTGGCTGCTTCTCTGATTCATGCTCTCCTTGCCTGGCCTGTCAATTTAGGTGGACACCAAGTTGTGGTAGGTTGGCAGTTGTGCCATACTCTTTCCATTTTCAGATGAACCTAATCTTTATAACCTAACCCTGCTTTATACTTCTCCACAACTTTATCCTTGTCCTGTCTGGTGTGTTCCTTGGCCTTAATGATTCTGTTTGTTCACTAAGGCTCTCTAACAAACCTCTGAGGGCTTCACAGAACAGCTGTATTTATACTGAGATTAAATTACATACAGGTGAACTTTATTTACTAATTAGGTGACTTCTGAAGGCAATTGAAAATTAAGATAAAACCCTGTGAGCTGCTATATAGTACCAAAAAGCTTCCGACACTTCCCACACTTCCAAAATATGTGAAAATACAAAATGATTCAAAATAAGTGCAGCGCTATACAAAAAATCCAATGTACATATACAAAAAAATATCCAGTATTTTTTGTACATATTCAAAAAATTATTATATGTATAAAGTGCAATATGCTGTAAAATTGTCACTAAAAAATGTTACGCCTTAAAAACTAGCAATAAAGTGCAATATACTCCTTATTTAAACACAGTGTCCTTATAAAGTCCAATCAATCATGCAAAAAAACAAACAGTCCATTTGGTGAACTGTGATATCACTAGATGAATGAAGGTAATATCTTCACAATAATCCTTAAGGCCGGCTTCACACTGGAGCGGTGCGGGCGGCGACGGTAAAGCAGCGATATATTTAGCGCTGCTTTACCATCGTTTTACCCGCGGTATGCGGCCGCTAGTGGGGTGGTTTTAACCCCCACTAGCGGCCGAAAAAGGGTTAAAAACCTCCGCAAAGCGCCGCTTTGCCGGCGGTATCCCCGCGGTGTCCCATTGTTTTCAATGGGTAGGAGCGGTATAGGAGCGGTGAATACACCGCTCCAAAGATGCAGCTAGCAGGACTTTTTTTACCGTCCTGCTAGCGCACCGCTCCAGTGTGAAAGCCCTCAGGGCTTTCACACTGGAGACACAGCAACAGCTGTTTCGGGTCGGTTTGCAGGCGCTATTTTTAGCGCAAAAGCGCCAGCAAACCGCCCCAGTGTGAAAGCAGCCTAAGTCTGTGCATATATATATATATATATATATATATATATATATATATATCCTCGTGCCACCATCACCAGTTGTGCCCTCACCTTATAGGCTTAATAGCTATGCCTTTAGATTACACTCAATCCTCTGATTGGCCTCTTTAGATTTTCCTCCTCCTTATGGCTTATCAGTTTATTACATCAGCCTCTCATGAGGAACCAGGAAGCAACAAGGGAAAAAGTGTGTGTGTGTGTGTGTGTGTATTGTGTATATATATATATATATTTTTTTGTATATGTACATTGGATTTATTGTATAGCGCTGCACTTATTTTGAATCATTTTGAAGGCAATTGGTTCCACTAGATTTTAGTTAGGGGTATCAGACTAAAGGGGGCGGAATACAAATGCACGCCACACTTTTCAGATATTTATTTGTAAATAATTTGGAAAACCATTTATTTTCCTTCCACTTCATAATTATGTACCACTTTGTGTTGGTATATCACATAAAATCCCAATAAAATACATTTACATTTTTGGTTGTAACATGACAAAATGTGGAAAATTTCAAGGGGTATGAATTATTTTTCAAGGCACTGTACCTGTAGGTACAGTAAACATCTCCTAAATGGGCACCGTTTCAGAGATATTTAGCAGCCGGGGACGTCAGCGGCCCACTGCACTGTCAATAGATGGCATGTCATCCATTGAGAGAGATGTGCCACAGGCATGAGTCTTGCGCACTTGCACGGGAGTGATGTCATCACGGCTTAGCCATTCAGATGGCTGGTGCCCGGGATCCTAAAAAGAAGACCAGGTGAAGATGGAATCCCTGTTAGCAGTGAGGGATCCGATTTTTAGGTAAGTCTGTCATAATGTGCTAGTAAGCAGTGCATACTAGCACACTATGACATGACCTGCAGGGGGACTAGTTGGGTTTTTTCATTTTTTTTTTTAAATGCGGTTTACTACCGCTTTATTCCAGAGGAGAGAGATGAGGTTTCTCTCATGCACTTTAACCAGTCATTCAGCACTGGTTATTTAGCAAAGCAACGCAGAGACAATGATGATGTGTAAAGTGTCTCCCCATAACTGCATATTTCTGTTTACTGTGGTCCAGCCATTTATTAAATGTGGTTTCCTAAGTTTAGTGGGTTATACTGAGACAGATTGTGTTTACACCTGGCTGCAGTGCTTTAAATTATTTTTCCTGCTCAGCTTTTGTATTTGTTGGCAAAATAATTCTAAAAACCCCAGATAACCTTTGCTGCAGTATGTTACAGATCTTTGTAATGGATGTTATGCATGCAGACTAGTTTAAAATCAGACAGAAAATGGGGCTTGTGATCAACTTTCTTCAGGGCTGGTTCATAAAGGCTCCATAATGCACTCCAGCACAAGTAGAATGCATAGATTTGCTATTATGTGTCGATTGCTTACACCAATGGTCTGCACTGGGACACATTTGGAAAATAAACCTGCCTGCTGTGCTGACCTTCTTTTTCCCTATTCAAGTGAGTTTGATGGAGCATTTTGCAATTTATGCTGACATGTATGAATGTATGTATGAATGAATGTAATGTATGAACATATGTCTGCTGTTAGCATGCTATTTTATACTTGTGCACTTTCCATCAAATAATCAGCTGTTGTAATCCACACTTATTAAGTGTTTTGCATATACACTCACCGGCCACTTTATTAGGTCCACCTGTTCAATTGCTTTGTAAGGGCTCTTTCACACGGACGTGTCCTCTGCACAGCAGGGGATCGCTCCGTAGATCCCCCGCTGAGCAGGAAGATGACAGGTCTGTCTCTGCACTCTGTGCAGGGACGGACCTGTCAGAGAGCAGCTCTCCCTTATAGGGGGTCGGATGACGACGGATCGGAGAGTCCGTCGTCATCCGATCCGCAGACGGATGGAAAAATAGCTTTTTCCTCCGTCACACTTTTTCGGATCGGAGCGGGTCGGATGTCAGCGGACATGTCACCGCTGATATCCGTCCCTCCATAGGGGTCTATGGAGGGTCCGTTCAGGTCTGCCAAAAAAACTGACAGGCGGACCTGAACGGACTGCCCGTGTGAAAGAGCCCTAACACAAATTGCTAATCAGCCAATCACATGGCAGCAGCTCAATGCATTAAGGCATCTGGACGTGGTGAAGAAGACTTGTTGAAGTTCAAACCGAGCATCAGAATGGGGAATAATGGGGATTTGAGTGACTTAGAACGTGGCAAGGGAATATATCCAGTGAGCAGCATTTGTGTGGATGAAAACAGTAACTTAAATAACCACTCATTACAACTAAGGTATGCAAAATACCATCTCTGAATGCAAAACACATCGAACCTTGAAGCAGATCGGCTACAGCAGTAAAAGACCACACAGGATGCCACTTCTGTCATCTAAGAACAGGAAAGTGAGGCTACAATTCGCATAAGCTCACCACAATTGGATAATAGAAGATTTAAGAAAACGTTGCCTGGTCTGATGAGACTTGAGTCTTCAGTTGTGACATTCAGATGGTAGGGTCAGAATTTGATGTAAACAACATGAAAACATGGATCCATCCTGTCTTGTAACACCGGTTCAGGCCAGTGGTGGTGTAATAGTGAGGGGGATATTTTATTGGCACACTTTGAGCCCCTTAGTACCAATTGCGCATTGTTTAAATGCTACAGCCTACCTGAGTATTGTTGCTGACCATGTCCATCCCTTTATGACTACAATGTACCCATCTTCTGATGGCTACTTCCAGCAGAATAATGCACCATGTCACAAAGCTCAAATCATCTTAAACTGGTTTCTTGGACATGACAATGAGGTCACTGTACTCCAATGGCCTCCACAGTCGCCAGATCTCAATCCAGTAGAGCACCTTTGGGATGTGGTGAACAGGAAATTTGCATCATGGATGTGCAGCCGACAAATTTGCAGCCACTGTGTGATGCTGTCATGTCAATATGGACCAAAATCTCTGAGGAATGTTTCCAACACCTTGTTGAATCTATGCTACGAAGAATTAAGGCAGTTCTGATGGCAAAAGGGGGTCCAACACGGTACTGGCAAAAGGTACCTAATAAAGATGGGCGTTGAGTGTGTATATATCCAGTTCTACAGTGCTATATTTTCTCTGTTACTTGTAACATGCAGATATATAATGGTTCACAAGCCATACCCAATAAATACGTAACCCCCTGTTCCTCCATATATAAAGTGCTCAGTACCTATATTCCAGTGCCGTCAATACAACAAATATTGTATTTCTGTCACAGAAATTAAACAATTAATTGTCCAGTGTAGTAGCAAAATGCCACAATTTCAATAATAAAGTGTCCAGTGCAAAGCAGCAATCATTAGTGCTTCATTTTTCTCCCAAGCAGGGCCGGTACAAGGGGTGGGTGGCAGCTGCCCTGGGCGGGGTGTGGGAGGGGCGTTGGGTTGCCAGCAGCAGCATGCAGAGGAATTTGGGCAGAGAATATTTAGGTTATGGCTCCACTCAATGCTACAGCCTGCCCAAAAAATGGATGCGCCCATACATATTGCTTGCCTCCTCTACATCCTGGCACAGAGGGAGAAGAATTCACTCTCCCGGGCTTGATTTCGCATCAGTCTGGCTGGCTGGATGGGGCTGTGACACTGAGAGCTCCTCTACAGGTGGGCGGAGCAAGATAACACAACAGTGCAGTCCCGATCATTGCTTCCCACCCCCTTCATACATCACACAGATCTCCCAACATGAAGATCTCACAGGATGGATGTCAGTTTTCTTCCATGTGAGTCCCCACTGCTCAGCCTTCCAAACTGTACCTGGCTGTGCTGTAAACCCGCCCTGTACTTTGCAGAGCAGGTTTACTAAGAGAGAACAATTCTTATATATGTTGGGAATATACTGGGAGTTTTCAATTGTTAATGTTCTCTGCTGATCCATCTATAGTACTTGTGTATGGGGAGGGGGTCCAGTGCTTAACTAACTCCCCCCAGCTGTTTCCCATCCTGAACACAGGATATGTCTCACTAACAGCAGTGTACTTATTATATTATTTGCCTGATATAAGTTGTGTGCAATGAAAAAAAAAAAATACCTGTCCCTATTAGCCCAGTCTGATGTCAGTCTATTGAGCCCTCCCCTGCTCTGTCAGCCCCACATTCCCAGCAAAGAGCTGGGGTGTTAGCATAGAGCAGGGATGCCCAACCAGTGGCCCGGGGGCCACATGTGGCCCGCGGAGCCCTCTGATGTGGCCCACGACCTCCTGCTCTGGGATAGAATAGAAAGAATACTGTTATTAAAGGTCAGTTTATTACTAAAATCACAGTGTGTATATGGGCATATCTTTTCTGCAGTGGTTACTGGGCTGCTTTCATACTGATCCGCAGGTGCAGAGCAGTGTACCTGCGGGTTACCTGCACTGAGCCAAAGACTTCTATTATTACCTGCGAGTTTGGTGAGCTTTCTGAAAGTGCACCAAACCTGCAGAATATAATAGAAGTCTATTGCAAACTGCAGGAAAGCCAAAGGTACACTGCGTTGCACACGTGGTGCGGGTAAACCGCAGCGCATCAGTGTGAAAGCAGCCTTGGACCCCTTTCACACGGTCAGTCTGACCAATTGGCCCCTCCATTCACCTCTAAGTAGTGTCAGACATAAACTGACTTGTGTTATACCTCAGATACGATCCGCTAAAAAGTATCGTGGGCTGCGTCCGTGTCTGCTCTCCAAATGCAGAGTGGACACGGACATGCCATCCACCCGCTCCGCTCATTGTGGCCCGCGACCGGTTGCCAAGTCGCTTAAGTGGCCCTTGCTCTTCAAAAGGTTGGGTTCCCCTGGCATAGAGCTCTGTACATGTGCGACTGGGGATAAAGGCTGGGGAAACATTATTTCAGCAAGCTGCAAATGCCATAGACGTTGTTGGAAAAAGGGCACCCCTGTGTGTCGGAGCCCCCCTGTGTGTCAGAGCGTGTCCTCCTCATTCTCTTGACTTTAGACAGCAGAGCAGAAAGTAGAGGAGTCCAGTGTGCTGAAGTGTGGAGAATGTGTGATCCTGTTTTCTATAGGCTAGTGAGTGTCTCTTCAACTTGTTAGTGTTGCTAAATCTGCAAGTACATCTAACACTACCCTCTTTCCCAGACTGACCACGCTGCTATCGGCTGTGCCTTCTGTGTTCCCTTTATTTAGATTGGGGGCACTCTAATACAGGACGTGTGCCACTGGCCAGATCACCAGGTGAAGACAGAGGGGAAAAGCCTAAATTAAAACAGATGCAGCCACCACATCTGATTGTTAAGCTGCAATATATAACATCTTGGGTTTTATACCAGTCCTCAGTGAACAAGCACTAAAAGAAGTGGACTCTCCCTACCCTAAAAAAACTTTAGATCTTCTGAACCCCATTTCCACAATCCTTAAGTCTTTTTTTTCCATTTTTCTCACTGGTGTGCAGGCGGTGGCTCAGAGGAGGAAACACTGGTGGCACAGAGTAGTGTGCAACACTTTGGATGCAGAATTGATAACGGCATCATTAAAATTGGAGACACTGAGCACTTGGAGTAAAGTGAAGCATTAATAATTGCTGCTTTGTATTGGACACTTTATTATTGAAATTGTGGCCCTTTGCTAAAGCACTGGAAACTTTATTGTTGAAATTTAAGCACTAAAAACTTTCTGTGACTGAAATATTTGTGGTATAGAGGGCACTGTAATAGTGGTACTGAGCACTTTTATATATGGAGGAATAGGGGGTTATGTATTTATTGGGTTTGGATTGTGAGCTAATTATTAGATATCTGCATGTTACAGGCAACAGAGAAAATATGGCACTGCTGTTAACAGTTTCAGGGAGTTAAAAATACATTTTAGCTTTACATACATGTTATTTTAAATACGTGGATGGGTTCTAAGCTCTGTCAGGTTTTTATTGCCATCTGTGTCCCTGGTGTGAAGTTTTGCCCTCTTAATCGGTCCTGATGTCCATTGTCTCTGGTACTGAAAGTGATGGGAAATCCGAGTGATAAGAAGAATAGGAGACAAAGGAAACTCTTCCAGTGAATGAACCTCTTTTAAGCGGGGATAGCCCATCTCTTTGGAATGATTTCCTGGGACAGGAAGGGAATAGAAATCTCATGGACTAATTTTTGGTGGAACAAATAGATTCAACATTTCTCCATTTAAAAGAAGTCAACCTAACGGTCAACTTCTGTCGAACGTCAACTTCTGTCGAACGGCCATAAATGGATCGAAAATTCAGCTGGTCCCTGCTAAACTGGTTGAATTTGGATCCATCTATGACCTGCTTTATCCTTACAGTTACAGTTTGTCTACCAAAAGGCATATTTGTGATTTTTAATGTAATGTGTTTAACTTTTTTTTTTTGGCTTTCCCCTAGGTTTTTGTTGTGTGTTTCACGGTATTTGGAGGACTAATGGCTTTTAATTACAATCGAGAACTGCATGTTTGGGCCATCCCGCTGCTGTTAGTTGCTTTCTTTGCTTACCTAGTGGCCCACAGTTTCTTATCCCTGTTTGAAAGCGTTGTACATAGTCTGCTCCTGTGTTACGCGATAGACATTGAGACCAATGATGGCTCATCTGAAAACCCCTACTTCATGGATCAGGAGTTGATGGTGAGTAAGCATTAATGTGTGCAACTCTTGGGCCTATTGATACTCAAAGGACACCTTTACTTTTGGTGATTTTGTCTTTCAAAGTCTCTCCGTTTCCTCCCTCAATCAAACCCACATCCTGTAACGCCGATACAGAGATTTTCCCTGTTCGAAGGCAAAAAATAATTGTTAGAAAATGTACCCAGCATATGGGCAGGGGGTCTGGAAAGCAGATTAAAAGGTGACACCCCCTGCTGGCCAGTAAAGATGGGGCCGGAGATTCTCCACGGTCTTCCCGAGACTGGAGGACAAACCACATGAAGAACAGATGATTAGCAGATTTTACAATGCATCAGCAGAAACCTCTCCAACTGCATTACAAACTTTTTTGCCAAGGAGATGTTTCATTCCTAATTACAGCAAATTAGCAGAGGAGTAGTGAACCATGTTTCGTTATAGCTGGGGGATGTTGTTATGATTAAACTTGCTGACTGTAGCCAAATCCAGCCTACCTGTTCCTGGAATCAAAGTATATTCGCAACAAAATTGTGTCCTCCACCATTACAAGAGACTAGTGGCGTTCTGCCAAATATGAACAGAATCATACTGTACAGCTGACATTTTTAAGGGATTATTTGTGTTTAATAAGAAAAATATAATACTGTATTATGAGGCACTTACATTTTGTATTTATGCAGGCATCAGTGAGTTATTGTAGCTAAGTCCTTATGCCTAATGAGACCCAAATTGGAGATAGCCATAATAACAACAATGTGATGGAAGATCTAGGTTTTTCTAGTTAAACAGAAGCATGTAAATATCATTAATGAAAATTTACAGTAATATTGGTAATTGTTGGTGTATTTAGGGGTCTTTTTCTTGCTGTAGCTGTCAGATGTGCTCAAGGCAGAGATTTTCAATTTTACAGATTTTAACTGCAACTTCCACTGCTGGCAAAGAATGTTATTTTGGCAGAATAAAAAGTACAATAGTTCTCTATGGCAGTGTTTCCCAAGTGTGTATCATGTACCCCTGATGGTGTGTAGTAACTTCTTTCTCATCTATTGAGGTACACAGAAATTCATATATTGTCTAGTTATACTGCTGCCTGCTGGAGGATTGGACACTGAAAAGCCAAAAAAATGTATGCCAGCCCCAGTATAACCCCTCCTCTATCCAGCATGCCTCCAATTTGTATTAGAGCTCTGGGAGTATTGGCATCTACTCGTATTTTGCTAGGCTTTTTTTTTTTTCTTCGATCTTTCTTTGGATTCTTCTTTCTCGGACTTCAGTCAAGATTCCTCACTACATTGCTGCTTGAGCTGGTCTCTATGTAGCAGCTGTCTGGACTGGCCTTTACAGACCCCTCTGGACTGGGGGGCTAGGTCTGAAATGCGACCTTTGGACACTGGTATCTGCTTTGGACTTTGCTTTCCAGACCTTTGTGTACTGGTAAAAGTTAGCGGCCAAACACTTTTGAGGTCCATGGCCATGGCTACAGAGAAGCTTGCTTGCTTCTCTGTAGACTCACTCTGTTGACTAGGCCAATTAGGCTGAAGCACTGTGAGCTACCTCTTTATTTGCACTGCTGGACACCTTTTGAAATTTCACATTACCACCAGGGTTATCGCAGTCAGGGGTTAACGCCGAAGGACTGCGTGCTGACACCATCAGCTGGGTAGAGTGTTGGAATTCCAATCTCCAGCCTTTTTTTTCTGCCCACCTACAAGTGACCTGGTCTCCTCTGGATGACTGACCCTCATCAGCACCTGCTGCCTGGATTTGTGAGTACCTGAGGCCTTGTCTTACACTTTGGGCCAAGCTGCATCACTGCCATGTGGTTTAAAGATATAAAAGGTAATCCTGCACCAGCACAAAGAATAGCAACTAATGTACTGCAGCGCACACTTAAGGGAAATGTCTGAACCCAGAAGCAATAGATAAAAGGAAGGTAGTGGCGCGCAATAATTTAAACTAAACTAGACGATAAAAGATAATAGGTCAAATATTAAAAGATAAAACAGTGGCTATAAACATAGCCGGCATCAAGATAGTGACTGGGTAAAGTGCATCAAAAAATGGAGGTGCATCCAGTGGTGAATAAATCAATAAACCAGTGATCCAACAAAATAATTATTCTGATATTCCAATCATTCAGGATTTTAATTTATTTGTTGGATCACTGGTTTATTGATTTATTCACCACTGGATGCACCTCCATTTTTTGATGCACTTTACCCAGTCACTATCTTGATGCCTGCTATGTTTATAGCCACTGTTTTATCTTTTAATATTTGACCTATTATCTTTTATCGTCTAGTTTAGTTTAAATTATTGCGCACTACTACCTTCCTTTTATCTACTGCCATTTGGTTGCAACAAGTTTGAACATAAAAAAGGGACAATCAGGATGCTATGGCTGTTCCCAACCCATATCCTTCAAATAAATTCAGGGGTATCTACTTGGTATCCACTGAATGTCTGAATTCTTGAATCTAGTCACCCCGTTGTTAAGGTCTGCATTACTGGAATCTCCCTCAGCTCCATCCAATAAAGGCCAAATTACCAACCCTGTTGTCAGGGACCTCTACTGCTGTCATTCAAGACTTTGTGGCCAGAATCGTCCAATTCCATGTGGCTATTGACCTCAGAGGCTCCTAGCACACCCCATTGCCCTCTGACCATATTGAGGCCTAAGATCAGACTGGGCCACTGGTCACTGTGACCACCACTGACTCAGATTAAAAGTCCAAATAATTTATCTCTAAAGAGACTATTTTTGAGGCACCACAGTTTCCTGCCATCACCTATGAATTACAAGTTTTTTTTGGGCTCTTATTGTTCCAGCATGTACTATGCTGCATTTAGAGATTCATCCTGCTGTCCAGCTTCGGATTTTTCGAAGTGTTCCACTATGCAGGCTGGATGCACCCGGATGAGTCTTTGGTCCCACCTTAGAGTGTGTTGGATATGTTCCCCTTTAACCGCTTCCCGACCGCCTCACGCAGATATACTGCGGCAGAATGGCACGGGCAGGCAAAATCACGTATATAAACGTGATTTTGCATTTGCCTGCCTGTGGGTCGCGCCCGGCTCGCTCGCGACCCGGTCGGGAGCTCTGTGACCCCGGCCGCGGGACCAGCGGACCCGATCGCCGCTGGTGTCCCGCGATCGGGTCACGGAGCTGAAGAACGGGGAGAGGTATGTGGAAACAAACCTCTCCCCGCGCTTCCTACTCTGCCTGTCATTGATTGGCTGTTCCCGGTCATCGGGAAAGCCGATCAATGACGTCAGCCCCGCCCCCTAATGTAAAAAAACACACACACGTCACAGCCCACAACCCCTCCCCCTAGTGGTTAACTCTTTCACTACAACTGTCATTTATACAGGAATCAATGCATTTAAATAGCACTGATTTCTGTATAAATGACAATGGTCCCAAAAATGTGTCAAAAATGTCCGATGTGTCCGCCATAATGTCGCAGTCACAATAAAAATCGCTGATCGCCGCCATTACTAGTAAAAAAAAAAATATTAATAAAAATGCTATAAAACTATCCCCTATTTTGTAAACGCTATAACTTTTGCGCAAACCAATCAATAATCGCTAATTGCGATTTTTTTTTTACCAAAAATATGTAGAAGAATACGTATCGGCCTAAACTGAGGAAAATAAATGTTTTTTTATATATTTTTTGGGGATATTTATTATAGCAAAAAGCAAAAAATATTGCATTGTTTTCAAAATTGTCGCTCTATTTTTGTTTATAGCGCAAAAAATAAAAACCGCAGGGGCGATCAAATACCACCAAAAGAAAGCTCTATTTGTGGGAAAAAAAGGACGCCAATTTTGTTTTGGAGCCACGTCGCACGACCACGCAATTGTCAGTTAAAGCGACGCAGTGCCGAATCGCAAAAAGGGGCCTGGTCCTTTGGCTGCCAATCGGTCCGGGGCTGAAGTGGTTAAAGGAAGAATTTGTTAAACATTGGTGTCTACCCACTGCGGATCTGCCAGTGACCCACCTTAACAGGAAAATCACTATTCAGTTGGAAGGTGTGCTTACCTTTAAGGATTTTACTGGAAGACAGTTGGAATCCCTCTGACAGGTTCTGCCCTTCTTCCTGTACCAGCTGTGACTTTAATTTGTCAATCTGTGGCAGATTAGGTTAGATCCCTCAAAAGTATCTATCTGCCTCTGCTGTAGACCCCTTCTTAATTGAACATGTGGAAAAGATGTCTGGAGCCTTATATTTCAGCTGTGATGGCTTGTTACGAGCATCTTGGCTTCTGTTCCACATGGGTCTGTATTCTATACAGATGCACAGAGCACTCTGGTTAAGGTGTTGGAACATTGATGCCATATCCAAAGAGAATATGACTTGCTTGGCCTTCCAGGGGACAGGTCTCTTTGGTTCTACACTTGATAACACCATCAAGGACTCTATGGAAGGCCAGAGTATTCTCCTGCCTCAACGAAGGAAACCTAGGGAGAGGTCAGCTGAACCTTCTCTCTCTCACCTACTTATGGTGTAGGTGCCCCCTGTGCCCTCGGAGACTGACTCTCTGGCAGCCCATAAGGCTCTAAATCAGAGCCCAGCTAAGCCCTTTGTAAAGCCTTTAGCCTGAAAGTGATTATGTACCCTGACAGGTTGTTCTGTAGTTTGCCTCTCAGGCATTCAGGTGCAGGCTAATCCTTTGCCCCTGGCGCCCCCTTAAGCTGGCCACTCCTGCGCTACAGCACATATTAATGCCCCTTTCCGGGTCTCCCTGTGCTCATTTCACCCCTGAACCCCTTGCTCCAGAACATGTCAACTCTGTCTTTGGAGTTGTGCCCTTTCCAGGCCACCACTCTTTCTCCCAGGAAAATATCCTATCCTCAGGACATGAAAAGCCCGTAAAGAACAACTTCACCCTTATCTTAAAAATTACAACAAAGGCACCTTTATAAATGGTGATGAAGCATTCCGAGGATGAAGCTGTGAGGCCAAGTAAATAGACCAGTGCCCCACTCAACCAGAAAGTGGAAAAGCACTCATTGTAAGTAAAAGGAAAAATGTTTAATGAATGTGAGGTGTTTTTATTTCGGCATGCAGAGATAATATGATTTTAATGAATGTAGGGAAATGTGCACTTTAATGGTACCCCTTAGCATCCTTCTCCAGTGGGTCCTCCTGACCACTATAGAAAAAGTGGGGAGTTTTGGGACTTTAAATGAAGCACATATGTGCCTCCATCCCTAGTTTGAATAGACAAAGAAAAGGGAATTGGGACTTTGAAAGAGGCTATTGACTGGTTAGATAAAAATATTTTGAACATGTTTTAATGACATATTTAAATATAAATGCATTACAAAAGTACATATTGTGTATAAAGTAATAACACATAATATGGCTGCAGACATGACAAACTTGTCATAATATATTGAATGTACATAACAGTTAATAACAATATAGGAATAATTGTGCATCACTGTATGAATTCATATATATGTATATATATATTATATGTGTGTGTGTGTGTGTTGGCTTGGCAGCACTAAAAACGGTTGAATAATTTAAGTAAAAAATATTGTAATATAGTGAAACTGAGTAGACATTTTATCTAGATATAGTCCTATTAAGTCGTCATATAGCTACATCCCGAATGGCTGACGTGTTTCGTGTATGAACACTTTCTCATAGGCGGATTCTATAGGGTATCTATAAAGAACAATATGTAATTAGATCTAATGTTAGAATAGGCACAACAGAAAAGGTCAAGTTTGTCAGTCCTAGGTACCTATATACAACAGAGTACAATAGTATGTAGTATGGGTAGGGCCAGGGCCAGAAGGGTAGTCTATCCTGGGAGCTGAGGTAGTTTAAAGCCAACGTGTGTGTGTGTGTGTGTGTGTGTGTGTGTGTGTGTGTGTGTGTGTGTGTGTGTGTGTGTGTGTGTGTGTGTGTGTGTGTGTGTGTGTGTATATGTATATATGAATTCATACAGTTATGTAGAATTATTTTTATACTGTTATTGACTGTTACTATTACTTTATACACAATATGTACTTTTGTAATGCATTTCAATTTAAATATGTAATTAAAACATGTTCAAACATATTTTTGCCTAACCGATCAATAGCCTCATTCAAAGTCCCAATTCCCTTCTCTTTGTCTCCTGACCTACTAGGTTGACTGGGATCAGATTTGACTGTTCCCTGCCTGGATAAAGACATGGAATACTCACTGTTGCCCATGCACACCTAATACTTCTTGGGCATAGGCTTCTGTGTTCATTCTAGTGCCTTTTACTGGCATCCCCATTGTGGAACTACATATTCGGCATCTTCCTGAAAAGCCTAACAGCTGCAAGATCTGGCCAGTTATGGTTTCAGCAGATTTCAGCATTGGAAACTGTCACCTGTGGACTAAGTTAACCAGCTTAGTCCCTGGCTACAAAGATCCACAGTATGTGTACTTTTAGGTCCCTCATTATCAGACAGGGAAACATTTCCTCCTCACCTGCAGGATGTTGGGCATTGGGGGTCAGCCTCTAAGGATTGTGTCCCTTAATTGTTTTTTTTCTCAGTCTATTTAGGCTCCCCTCCACATTCTTATGTTTCTGGTTCTCGAGCAATCTAGAACGTCTGTCTCTATGAACCAGGTAGCTTGGGTGGGTCCTTCTACTTGCATCAGGGGCTTCACTCACTGAAGAACCACTATCCCCAAGACTACTGCGTGGCCCTTCAGAACAGGTGGTTCCTTCTTCATTGGGGGATCCCGCTTTGAGCAAGTTTCCTGGTTCAGACTCTGTTAAACACCATTGAGGTGCTGCTTTTTTCAGATTTCATGTCTGAGGTTTACAACCTTGGGAAACGGTTCCTCTACATCCACAGTCTACCAGATGATAGGAGAGGTTAACATACCTCATTCTTCATTTAAATTCTTTTTGGTAGGTGAAAATTGTCGCTGGAAAACCTGGGCCCCCCTGAATGGTCAGCTGGAGTTACGCATTCGTTTCCTGCTGCTGGTATCCACCTACAGGAACAAAGTATATATATTGATGACTTTGTGGTACCTGTCCATGTGGGGATAGGTCTTCCTTTGTTGGCTGATTTGTAGCCTCTTGAGAAAGTTTTATTGGATGCCTTCTCTTGCCCTCCTATTACTTGCACTTACGTGAATGTTCTGCTGAGATTCATATCTCTTGCTCCATGGCTGTTGACAGTTCTCTTGATCTAAGGGATCAGGCACTTTCTTAGACCTATAGCAAGAATGTTTATAAACAGGATCTTCTGAAATGCTCCAGTGGTGCCAGGGAAATGTATGAGCTTTATCATCGGTTTTATCTGGTGGCTTCTATCTCACCAGTTTAGGGCCAAGATCTGACTTCCATTTCCCTCGTGGGGGTATCTCCCATGCACCTTATCCTTCAGTTATATTGACTTTGTGGGATCTAGCCCAAGTTCTCTGACTGTCTTAGGAGTCAATTCACATCCGTGGTGGGCTGTTGTATTTTAGCTCTTCCAGGGTTTTCCCTGGTAAATCTAAAAAGATTTGTTGTCTGACCAGATAACCTCTTTTGTCTCTTTGATCCTTTAGAGTCAGCGGTGTAAAGGCTTTGGGCTTTCCCATGTAGACCTGCAGGTTTTTCGCACCTGAACTTGTTTTGTCCTAGGTACTTTTTGGACCTGTTCCTTCCAGAGTTTATCTAATTTTTTCACAACCTCATCCGTTTTTTTTTCTTCCCCTGCATGATGGTTCTGGTTTGTCAGATTCTTGCTTGACCCAGGTCTGTGTTCCCTTCCATGTGGAGTAACTCTCCCTCTGGTGGCATCAAGTAGATCTCATCAGGTGTCAGATTTTGGCGACAGTCCTCCAGGCAAGCAGTCCAAAGTTCTGATCACTTCTGCCTATTAACCATTGTTGTTCTGGTACCCACCCCTTAGTTGGACGGCTTTTGGTCACCCCCAACAGTATCTAAATTCCTTTTTTTCCATCAATAGACGAGGAAGAAGGTAGAAGTTTTGTACTCAAAGAAAATAATTTTCTAGGAGTTCCTTCAGAGAGCTAGGTCCCATGCCTCTGTGTTTATGTTCATGCTCCTGGTACTACTTGTTAAAAACTGAGGTATTCTAGGTCAGTGGCCATCAACCCTGTACCCTGTGTTTTTTTGTTTCATTTATTTACAGCCCACTGCCTGAACAAAGTAAAAGAAATATGTTTATGGCCAGCTTATGGACTTTTAAATGCATTGACGAATCATGTCTCCTAATATAGCCAGGTCCCTTAGTTTAGAAGTCACACTTTTGGACACTGTTCAGTTTTGACCTTAAACTGTCATTAAACCCACATCATTAAAAACTATCAATAAATGGTGTATTGCATGCTGTTCATACTCAGTCACTAAGAGATTTGTTTTCTGTATTCTGCAAAAAAACAAATTTGGTTTATCCTGCTGTACTGGTCATGTGACAGCTGTATATCGTTTAGGAAAAAGGTACTTCAATTAGTGCCATCATCCATATACAAGGGATAGTGTAAAATGAACAGTGTGCGTTTAGTATCACTTTAACATATGATGGTAACCCTAGCCCCAATCAAATACATATATAAACCTGCTTTGCATTTATGCCTGTTCTAATTTGTGTTGGAATTGTGCAACATTTATTGAACTGCACTTTTTATAATGTATCTTGTGGTTTCAAAAATTGTTTTCACAGACATTAATACACCAAAGTAGCAGTGACCCAGAGGGGATAAAGAACAGGCCACTGCAGAACGGAGAGGATGGAACTGAGCTGCGACCAATAGCAAGAGCCGACTGAGTGCCTGACATGTTCTCTTTAAAAACAGTAAGCTAAAGAAATATGGTGGATGACAAATGCCCTCTTACCCTGCCGGTACATCACCTAAAACAGCTGCTGCTTCTGGTATATGGGAGAGGCCTAGCCACAAAAATTGCCTGTGGATCCTTGAGCCCGAAGGACTGTGTCCAGTGTCATTTCATCCAGAATTCTACACTTTACACCAAACTACAGGGTGTGCTGTTTATCAAATTGCAATATACACTATAAAAAAAGCTTTTTGCACTTGCCATCTTTTATATTGCTGTTCATCATTTTCTTTAAGATATATTCATATTTTTAAATATTACTATTGAGAACTATTTGAAATGTGTGCAGAGCCTGTGTTTTATGTGCTTTTCACATTATGTAACACAGTGAGAATCATTCTATTTTTATATTTCATAAAAGATGTATGCTATAAATGTTAGACCAGTATGTCTTTTTGAGTTTTGTATTGTGTCAAGGAGCATATCCTACAAGTATGTGCTGGGAGACCACAGGTACACTTTACAATAAATCATGTGATTTCCAGTCAGTGTTAAGAAAAAAATTGCCTTTCTTCTGTGGGTACAGGATGTGACTGATAGAGTACAAATCTGTGGAAAATCAAGTATTTATTCAATCGATGTACTGTATACAATGCTTACTGTAAAAACAAAAGGAAAGTCAGTTCACAAAAACAAAAAATTCCAATTCTGTCCAACAGTCAGAAAGCGCCGCAGCTTACCTTAAAAGTGCTGGTAAACCTCGGACATAAAATCGAACAAAGCACATATTTCTATAATGTTTACTTGCCTCTATTCAAAGCGCAAACGGTAAACCGCTTAGCGCAAAGCTTGTCACCTGAAAGAAGCTCCTGATACATTTTTGGGCAACAAGCTCAATGCGATGTGGATTGCAGCGCGATTTATCGCAGCAGAACCACACCATGTTCTTATGTGCCATTACAATGAATGGCATTTGAAAATCACGCTGTGATTTGTCATTTTAGCAGAGCGTTCTGAAATTACGGGCAGAATCGCCACAAAAATTTCAACCAGAAAAATCATCTCTATGTTGGAGAGGATGTAATATAGAAAGGAACTATGGTCCATCTGTGGTGGAAATGCCCAAAAATACAGAAAATTGGCAGATTGTGTTGCAACAAATATGGGAGATCGCAGGTATAGATTTTCCTGAAGACCCGAGGGCCTGTTTATTCAATAGTACAGAAAATACAATAAAACCATATACAGTGCCTTGCGAAAGTATTCGGCCCCCTTGAACTTTTGCCTTTTGCCACATTTCAGGCTTCAAACATAAAGATATACAATTTTAATTTTTTGTGAAGAATCACCAAGTGGGACACAATTGTGAAGTGGACCGAAATCTATTGGATATTTTTAAACTTTTTTTTAGCAAATAAAAAACTGAAAAGTGGTGCGTGCAAAATTATTCGGCCCCTTTACTTTCAGTGCAGCAAACTCACTCCAGAAGTTCAGCGAGGATCTCTGAATGATCCAATGTTGTCCTAAATGACTGATGGTGATAAATAGAATCCACCTGTGTGTAATCAAGTCTCTGTATAAATGCACCTGCTCTGTGATAGTCTCATGGTTCTGTTGAAAGCGCAGAGAGCATCATGAAGACCAAGGAACACACCAGGCAGGTCCGTAATACTGTTGTGGAGAAGTTTAAAGCCGGATTTGGATACAAAAAGATTTCCCAAGCTTAAACATCCCAAGGAGCACTGTGCAAGCGATCATTTTGAAATGGAAGGAGTATCAGACCACTGCAAATCTACCAAGACCTGGCTGTCCCTCTAAAATTTCAGCTCAGACAAGGATAAGACTGATCAGAGATGCAGCCAAGAGGCCCATGATCACTCTGGATGAACTGCAGATAACTACATTTGAGGTGGGAGAGTCTGTCCATAGGACAACAATCAGTCGTACACTGCACAAAGCTGGCCTTTATGGAAGAGTGGCAAGAAGAAAGCCATTTTTCAAAGATATCCATAAAAAGTCTTGTCTAAAGTTTGCCACAAGCCACCTGGGAGACACACCAAACATGTGGAAGAAGGTGCTCTGGTCCGATGAAACCAAAATCCAACTTTTTGGCCACAATGCAAAACGATATGTTTGGCGTAAAAGCAACACAGCTCATCATCCTCAACACACCATCCCCACTGTCAAACATGGTGGTGGCAGCATCATGGTTTGGGCCTGCTTTTCTTCAGCAGGGACAGGGAAGATGGTTAAAATTGAGGGGAAGATGGATGCAGCCAAATACAGGACCATTCTGGATGAAAACCTGTTGGAGTCTGCAAAAGACCTGAAAGTGGGACGGAGATTTATCTTCCAACAAGACAATGATCCCAAACATACAGCAAAATCTACAAAGGAATGGTTCACAAATAAACGTATCCAGGTGTTAGAATGGCCAAGTCAAAGTCCAGACCTGAATCCAATCGAGAATCTGTGGAAGAGCTGAAAACTGCTGTTCACAAACGCTCTCCATCCAACCTCACTGAGCTTGAGCTGTTTTGCAAGGAAGAATGGGCAAGAATTTCAGTCTCTCGATGTGCAAAACTGATAGTGACATACCCCAATCGACTTGCAGCTGTAATCGCAGCAAAAGGTGGCTCTACAAAGTATTAACGCAAGGGGGCCGAATAATTTTGCACGCCCCACTTTTCAATTTTTTTATTAGTTAAAAAATTTTCAACAATCCAATAGATTTTGTTCCACTTCACAATTGTGTCCCACTTGTTGGTGATTCTTCACAAAAAATGTAAATTTTATATCTTTATGTTTGAAGCCTGAAATGTGGCAAAAGATTGAAAAGTTCAAGGGGGCCGAATACTTTCGCAAGGCACAGTAAATGAGCAATACCAAAAAAGTGTCAGGAACATGAAAGCCCTACCATAAAAGATTGGGTTGAGAGAGTAGAAATGTATATAAATATAAATGAACACCTGTGCAGTAGTGGAGAGGATAGGAACATTTAATATCATATGGAAAAGCTGGATAGAGTTTAAAAGTACAAAGGAGTATGCTGAAATGCTGGGGATATAGGAGAGGAGGGAGGGAAGAAGTGGAGATAAAATAGGAAAAAGGGAGGGGGGGGCAGGGAAATGTGTATAAATTGTTTGTAGAATGTGTATCTTTTTTTATTTAACTGATATTTTTGAAAATTAATAAAGAAATAATATATGGAAAAAAAAAATTATTGCCATGATTCAAAATGCCCAGGTGTGAATGCAGCCTAAGTGTCATTTCTCTCTGCTGCCTTGTTCCTGTTCTAGCTGCATTAGTCACTTCTGACATGTTTTCCTGACACCCTAGGGCAGTGATGGCGAACCTTGGCACCCCAGATGTTTGGAAACTACATTTCCCATGATGCTCCACTACACTGCAGCGTGCCAGAGCATCATGGGAAATGTAGTTCCAAAACATCTGGGGTGCCAAGGTTCGCCATCACTGCACAGCTTGTGATTGACAGCCTCAGATTCCCATATGCTAAGTGAGGGGGAACAACCCCCCCCTCCAATCAGCTTTCAGAGCTCTTGTACGGAGTGTACTTGCAGCTCCTCACCCCCTGTGTCAAGTCTGTAAAAAATCCTTTTCATTTGAGTGTTACAAAAATGCACAGGATAAATGGCTGCAGATAAATAGGTACAACTTATGCAGGAGGATTTGTTTCATCTGTGTATTACCTGAGGCCAGTATAAGATGTAAGGATTTAAAACCACTTTTAAGTTTATAAAATCCAGAATCATTTTTAGCTTCTTGTTTGAACAGCAGAATCTGGTCATGTGACTCTGGGCTTAGGTCTTTATGGAGTGGGCTCGGGGATGCAGTCTGTACATTCAAAAGTGCAGGAGGTGACGTTCCCAGAGCACCAGATTTTAGCAGTAGGGGGCGTCCTGTGCAGTAGTAGTCCCTGGATGAAAATCGGACATCTTTAGCTGTTAGACAGTCTCCTCTATATGAATATACATCCCATAGAAACATACCTGATTATTTTATAAAAGTTATAGTTCTCATGGATTTCTCTGAGGCGTTTTCTCTTTGAATAAACAAATTCATGCAACATTCCATACGTTTTCCATTAGTAAAAGCTGGCCAAGCTTCCTGATGGACACATACCATTAGAGCACATTTGGCTGAATCTGATACAGACTTATTTTTATATAAACCTGCTATATTTACTCAAGAAATTCCTTACATGCCAGGAATGTATTCATTTAGGTTTACGGATGAGGCCTAAGCCTCAGAATCTCCATAGCATTAGGCACGGCCGTGGCCTCTGAATGCAGTACAAATCTATGAAGGGGCTCAGAAGACTTGGAATCTGGAGGAACTATCTTTTCCTAACAGGA
The DNA here is from genome assembly GCA_028564925.1 of Lithobates sylvaticus. NCBI lineage: Eukaryota > Metazoa > Chordata > Amphibia > Anura > Ranidae > Lithobates > Lithobates sylvaticus. Next base: position 172,435,816 of record CM053032.1, read on the forward strand.
CAGACAGTCGGTTCCCTGAGACGGCCTGATTAGGCAGAAGCCTCAAACAGCACAGTGATCTATAGGCAATATTCCTGTTGGCATTCAGCCCACCATTGGATATGTATTCGTGGCAAGAGTTACTGGAGCAGAAAAGACAGGCCTGGAATGATCCACCCCCCAATCCCACAGAATACAAAATGAAAGCCCCAGTTCACTGAAGGGGCTAAAGCTGGAACCACCACCTATTATAAGGCCAAGGTCTCTTATCTCATTGTGAATTATAAATTCCACCATGTATTTTATTTCTAGTATCATTTATTACTTTTTTTTTTTTATAAATGATTGCAGTGCTGTCCTCCTGGACCCCTTCCACTTTTTCGAAATTGAATACATTTTAGTTAACAAAATTAAAGTGTATCTCTAGACAAAATATTTTATTTTTTTCTTTTAGTTTTGAAAAATGGGGATGGGTTTTACATTTTTATTGCAGTTTATGTCTGGGGCAATGAGGGGGAAGGGTTGGGACTTTATATGAAGCAAGCAGCCAGGGAGATACCACAGCAAGAATGCGTCTGGCAGGTACATAGTGAGTTAGAACTGTATAGGTTACATAAAGGGATATTGCATGACAATATATGTATTTATTTTTACATTCCTTTTTCTCCTTCTCCTCCTATAGACACTCACTTTTACAATCTTTTTTGTATTTTTTTTTTTTAACCACATGCCGACCGGGCCATAGCCGAAAGACGGCTACAGCGCGGTCGGCTTATCCTGGGTGGATGTCCTACGGACGTCCTCCCAGAAACTTGTTCCCGCGCGCCCCCTGGGGCGCACACTCGGGAACATCCGTGACCACCGGGTCCCGAGGACCCAGCGCATCACGGATTACGGTAAACGGCCGCTGATAGTGGCCGTTTACCACATGATCGCATCGTCAAATGACGGAGCGATCACATGTACACAAACCGGCGTCACGTCATGACGCTGGTTCCTCCCTCCCCTCTCTGTACCGACCGGTACAGTGAGAGAGAAGAAGCGCACAGGGGGGGAGATGGGACCAGCGCTGTGGGCTGGATGTGTAGTGCCCACAGCGCTGGTCAGTGACAGCTACACTGCCACCACTGTGCAACACTGCAATACTCCGCCAATACATTTTAATAGAAACAAAGAATTTTTATTTATTTTTTACCGAATTTTCAGTATATTTTGATTTATAGTGCAAAAATTAAACCCAGCGGTGATTAAATACCACCAAAAGAAAGCTCTATTTGTGTGAAAAAAAAAGGACACAAAATTCATTTGGGTACAGTGTTGCATGACTGAGTAATTGTCATTCAAAGTGTGAGAGCACCGAAAGCTGAAAATTGGTCTGGTTAGGAAGGGGGTTTAAGTGCCCAGTGGTCAAATACACTTTTTATAGATGACACCTATTCTACATCTGCTCCTGAAGAGTGGCAGAAACCACAAAACGCGTTGAGCTATTAGATGCCCCACCTTGTTTACACTGTAAGATTGTTACCAATACTTTAATGATTATGCCATACTGGATTGTATCAATCAAATAAGGTTATGTTTACTACATTGTGGAGACGCGCAATAATGGAGTTTGTTTTCTTATGTTGCTTACAATATGAACTAATATGTTACTATACGACCATGTTTTGTATGATATAAATATTTATTGTATTTGGTGGTTATGCAATATGCCTTTCTGTAACCTTTACAGTTCTAACTCCCTATGTACCTGCCAGACACATTCTTGCTGTGGCATCTCCCTGGCTGCTTCATATAAAGTCCCAACCCTTCCCCTCATTGCCCAGTAACCAGGGATCGAGGCACTTGGGTTAACATGTCTTGTGCCAAACCTTTGTTTTTATTTTTCTCTCCATATATCCCCATGTAGATTTGTCCCCATGACCATATGTCACCAGAACAGATAAGGAGAGGAAATTCAACATTTTCGTGTTGTCCCCAGAAGTGGTGAAGTAAAACCTTCTAATGACACCTTTTCCAAAGACAGCTGTCTAAACAGGGGAATTCCCCTCAGGTTGAAAAAGTTTCAGTAACTTCCTGTTGCACTCTTGGACAGGAAGTAAAGTCAATTTCCCTAATGGAACATGGACAGCAAAAAAATAACCTGGTGGGGTTTAACCCTTTGCTATATGTCTACCCAAAACTAAAATAATAAAATGGTTTTTAATACACTTTAAAGTATTTTTTACCCAACTATTTAAATAGGTAGGAGTAGGAAATTATCTATCCGTCTGGGGGTGTGTTTTTTTTTTTTGGTTGTTTGTGTCCTGTAGGGGAGATTTTCCTTCATTTCCGGTTCCAGCAACACAGCAGAAAGTGATAGGAAATCTGTGATAAAAAATAAAATCCTTCTTGTTCAGCACATACACGCACTGGCCACTCTATTAGATACACCTGTTCAAACTGCTGATCTGCTTGGATTTCACACAACCATCTCTAGGGTTTACAGAGAACGGTATGAAAAATAAATATCCAGTGAGGCAGTTGTGTGGATGAAAATGCTGCGTTTATGTAGGAGGTCAGAGGAAAATGGGCAGACTGGTTCAAGATGCTAGAAAGGCAAATATCCACTTGTTACAACCAAGGTGTTTAGAATACCATCTCTGAACACACAACACATCAAACCTTGAAGCAGATATGCTACAGCAGCAGAAGACCACACCGGGTGCCACTGCTGCCAGCTAAGAACAGGAAACTGAGCCTAGAATTTGCACAATAGAAGATTGGCAAAAACGTTGCCTGGTCTGAGGAGTCTCGACTTCAGCTGCAACATTTAGATGGTAGGGTCAGAATTTGGTGTAAACATGAAAGCATGGAACCATCCTGCCTTGTAGCAATGTTTCAGGCTGGTGGTGTAATGGTGTGAGGGCTATTTTCTTGGCACACTTTGGGCCCCTTAGTACCAAGTATGTCAATATGGACCGAAGCCTGAGGAATGTTTCCAACACCTTGTTGAATCTATACCAGGAAGAATTAAGGCAGTTCTGAAGGAAAAAGGGGGCCCAGCCTAGTACTTAGCAAGGTGTACCTAATAAAGGGGCCAGAGAGTATGTCACAATTGAAAGGTCTCCGCTCACCTCCTTTTTCTTTTATTACAACTGCAAATGTTTCGAGGATTAACAGTTTGTTATATCTTATTATATTGATGACTAAAATTCACCTTTTTAACAGAAGGCTATGGGGGAGCACAATTAATACTATAGAAACCGCTTGTCACCTGGCAGTCTGGCTTCAACTTTAATTCACCAGTCTGAAATAAGCATAGAGCAAGTGAAATCAAAGGTCAGGGTGTCAAAATGTATTAAGGCTAGAGAACTTGGCATGGCAGCCAGGCAAATGGCAGTTTCGGAAACCATGGCTGACCCCTCAAGTCTCCCCGTCTGCTTTTGCAGTTCAAGTTTCCATATTGTACAGTAAATAGGCATCTTTAGGTTTACAACTGGGTTATATGCAGCTACTTTCAGGTGATTGAACACCTGATGGGTCATTCCCCATAAGCTCCCTCCCACTCTCAGCTAGCTTCAGTTTTTTCTAGTGTTCTTCAGCGATGGACCTCTTCTCCCTACTGAATGAAGCTTATCTTCTTTTATGGAGATTTTTTCCTTCCTCTGGATATTTTCTATAGGGATTCTTTTATCAAGACTTGGCTGCACCAAAGCCACCGACGCTTTTCCTACAGCTTCCGAATTGGTTGACTCCACAGCAAAATTTTGGGGAACTTTACCTGGACTCACATTAAAGCGTAAGCAAACTCATCCAAAAAAAAAAAAAACATTCACATTTCATATACGGCATGAGCCAGAAATATAACACTCCCATTGGTTGTGCTCAACCAAACTGTCAACCCATCCAATGACTGATGGCATAACTTATCACATATGCAGCATCATGGCAGTTGTAGGTTAAACAGAGGCAAAGATGGCAGCTTCCTTGGCTGTAAACAATGGGGGGGGGGGGGGGTACTCAGACTTTAAATGGTCCGGGCCATCCTGTAATGTTGCTTTTAGTACTGGATGCTGCTGCAGGTGCTTCCCGTAGCATGTGGGCAACAGGCAGAGTGCATTTGCATACATACAGGGCAGTGGGCCATCTAAACATTTAAGCAGGGTGCCCATTGTGTGTTTTTTTTCTCAATTGGGGGACTTTTCCTTTGCCATTCCTAGCTCGACTGCAGTGGGCCTAGCATGGCTTGGTGCTATAGACCCAGGGACTGTGCAGTGGCAAACGGCACCTGTAGTGGTGCTGTTGCACCTATCCCTTTTCCCTGGTGCTTTACTGCACCACCTCATTTAAGAGGAGGGTTCTGGGCCTGCATGGCCATCCTCTGCCGCACTGAACCTTAGTCAACAACCCATGCACATCTTCTAGCCACCTAACACCCCCCTACCACCCCACTGCTGCAGAGGACACCTTTGAGGATGTTTTTTTTTTCACATCAAGCATGATAGACCACAAGCATAGGAACAAGGGGCATGGCGGGATCAGCAGCTCAGGGCTTCACCTTCTATTTTTATTGAGAAAGTCCATATAGGCCCATATAGGAGCAGCTTTTTGTCACCATTTGCTGCTTAAAGAGGATCTCTGCCCCCCCCCCCCATTAAACAATTAAAAGTCAGCTGCTGACTTTTAATACAAGGACACTTGTCCGAGGATCCAGCGACACCCTCACCCAAACTGATTCTTCAATCAGGCTTTGGGTACAGGCGCTGGCAAAGCAAACAGGAAGTTAAGCCATGCGGCTTCACAGCCTGTTTCCTACTGCGCATGCCATGCTTGCACCTTGTGCAGGGGAAGGAGGGGGGTCCGAACTGCTGGCTCAGACAAATCACTACTGAGATCTGAGGCAGGAGTGGGTACCTGCTCACCCCCAAAAAGGTGCCAAATGTTGTAGTGGAGGGTGCAAAGAAGTAGAGCTTCCCCTTGTGAGTGGAGCTCTGCCTTAACCAGCATCTGGAGTTCATCCATGGATCTTGGACAATTCTCTGGGCTTTGCCACTTGCTTGGCAAACTATCCTTCCCATATTTCAAATTATACCTGTCAACAGCTTGCTTTGTTTATTCCCAAAATAGTAAATGGTGTTCTCTCTCCCCCCCCCCCCCCCTCTTTAACCCCCATGGTCTTTATGTTTTGGGTCTTTACAAAGCAGGTAAGCTGTTAAATCAACTAAAATGCAGAAACAAAAATGAAACCGAGACAGTTTGAGATCTCCAAAGAAAAAAAAAAAATATCAAAATTTATTTATAAAAAATACAATGGGATCAGTTTATGCTGAGAGATGTGGCAATAAATACACATAAAAGAAACTAAGCACATCTACATGGGTACATTATGGCACAGACAACTGTAAATGCACCGTCATTAAAATCCTTTTATGCCCAATGGGTATCTACAACATGACTGGCTGCAGGACCTTTGAGCAATGGAGATAAGACATCTGCATGGTCCAGACTTTTTGTGTTCCCTTCATAAGATAACTAAACATTGCAGGGCAGATTACAAAGCTCAGGATTTTTCTGCCAGCAGCACGGGAATATAAATGGTACACTTTCTGCATCTCTGAACATGTGGTCCCTTCACCTGTCATAACCTTCAAATCTTCCTGCCAGGCCAAGTCAGAACATGATTTACCATTTTCATGCTGGAATGTTGTGTACACAGCTAAAAAGATTATGTGCATAACACATTAAACTGTTATTGACCTTGCTGGAGCACCTAATGCGTGGCCTGCAACCACTGGCAGCTCGGCTGTGTGGATTGACTTTTCATATAGGCTCAACATTTTAACCAAGTAATCCTAGAAAATATCACAAGTCTTCTATTGGATTTAAAGACACCAATAAACTGCCATTTAAAATAAAAAAATAAAATTTTATACAGTCTTTATCTGAAGATAAAACCCTGCCTTTCATTATAAAATCACAAGTTGTTTTTGTTACTAAACACTCACCAACATAAAATTGCAGGCAGTCATTTTCATTTTATGGGTTGAACCATTGTTTGATGCCTTCATGTTGGCGCTAGCTTCAATGAAAACTGATGAGTCATGCTACATCAGCTGGTACAGCACTTTGTTATTAATAAAAAAGGTTTTCCGTTGGGTCGTTTACCTTTTACTAAGGATCAGCTGGACATCCTAAACATCTTGGTGTACGAAGCTTGAATTAAAGTGTATGCAATGTGTCACAATTTATTCCCCAAAAAGGAGAACCCCACTTCTGGCTACATACCACCTCTGACTGGCGGCACAACTCCAGTTACTGGTAAGAGGGCTAAGAAACACCAACATACAGCAAGTATATAAACAATAAAACCAAATTCTTCCAGTAATACCAGAACAAAGCTAGAGAGAAGCCTCCTGCTAGAGAAATCCAGTCAACTGGCCATAAATGTAAGATCCAGACTCCAGACTCCATATGCCCAGTCACAGGGACAAGGAAACAGAAAGTAGCTTTGCTGTATGAAATTTACAGACGTGATTGCAGCCACACACTGTATATTTGATGGCCATTTATTTTCTAGGGATCAGTCTCACTAACATTTACAGTAGAAATGGATGCTACTATTTTTACATCATTAGCTTCAACTTACTGAATTAGAACCTCGCTGGACTAATTCAGCATGTAGATTTCCCAATGCAGTGGTGGGAATGGGTCTTTGGGAGGTACAGCACAGTAATGAAGACCGAGAAAGTACATTAGCAATCCCTAAACCACCATGTAGGAGGACTTTAAGAGCCACCCACTGCAGATTTTTCTTACTTCCAGTTTTATTTATCCAAGTCTTCCCCTAACCACTATTTTCACTAAACAATCACCAATTTGTTGCACCCAAAGCCTCAGACAGGAAAGCCGGTCACAAAAAACTACCCGCTGTACCACCAAAATATACCTCACAAAGCGCACCTCTCAGACAGCACAGCTATAAACAAGACTGGTGTCTGCAATTTTTCTAGGTGGGGCGATAACTGAATGTATAACCATTTACAAACTACTGGGAACATTATTCTAGAATTTTCTTCTGGTGCAGTTTTGCTATACATATGGTCCCGAGGGCAGGAAAAAAAAAAAAGAAGCAGATCAGAGGTCTGCTAAGGCAACTAATAGTTAAAGTGTATCTGCTAAGTACACACCATCTAGTCAAGGCAGCCATTTTGTAATAAAAACATTTAGCCAAAGCAAATGCTCTCACTTCACATCATGGCTACTGCCTACATTACTTAAAACCACCTAAAATACACTAAATGGAAATAGAAAACGTTTTCAACTATTTAAAAATGTTACCTTGGCCATTGGCAATTAAAAAAATACAAAGACTTATGAACCTAGGATGCAACATGATATGTATAGCAGTAATATGCATAGTCCTGATCGAGCTTAACTGACTGTACAAATCTCCCTTCCGTATTCACAGTATTCCTTTTACTTCATATGCAGTTCCTGGTAATGCTGCCGGGTAACCTCAATCTCAGCACTAGAAGGCAACTAGGGATACAAGGCAGAGACGAAATAAGGAATGTACATAAGGCAATTTGTTTCTTTTTCCGTATTAAAGCATAGTAGTGTTTAAGGAAGACAGAAAAAAAAAAAAAATTACACAAGGCTAGCTTGGTCTTCATTGAATAAAATAAGAACTAATACTGAGGAGACTGTATAGACCTAGTAATCTATGCCCTGGTCACTGTACTGGCCATGGTAATCTCTAGGGTAGTCGTCTGGGTACTCTCCTGTGTATTCTTCAGGGTATTCTGCCTGATAGTCGCTGTCGCTGATCTCTGAGCCATTTGTGCCGGTCCCTTGGCTGCCGTTGTGTATGATTGGTTCTGTGGGGGCGGCGCAGTATTTAGGGTCGTACACTTGCCGGCCTAGGCCATATACGCTCATTCCTTTCTGAGACGCCACTTTATTGGTGCCCATTTGTAGTGAGATTGTAGAGTTGTCGATGGGCTGAAGAATTCCTTTCTGATCATAGATGTCTCGTCTTGTTCCTGGTGCAGACATACCAGCCTAGTAAAGAAACAAAAAGGCCATAGTATTGCATATTAATCTGTATTCACAGTTCCATAGCTTTTCAGATATCTTCACATTATCGAAAGACATAATTTTCTCACAACTTTGGTACTGTAAGAGATCAGGCCCAAATTATACCGGACCGTTCCATTGCGGTAAGTTACAGCGCTTTGTTGGTCAACTTGTGTTACATTAACTACCTGTCGCCTGCCCAAAGTAAATATACTGCTAGCAGGCAGCAGGTACAGGCACAATCACATACGTGACCACCTTTTCATACAAAGGTTCGTAGAAATATTTGCATTTGTTCAAAAATCTACTATTGTATGGACAGTAACGCTGAGGCTTCCTTCACACTTGGCCTGCAAAATTGCATGAATAGTCATACCCAGGATTTCCAATGAGTACTTCAAAGTAGTCCCTGCACTATTTTGGTCAGACTTTGTTGTGACTTGAGGTCCATAGATCAAGATTACACAGGCATTGCTTCAAGTCTACTCTGTCAAAACCACGGCACAGAGCAGGTAAGTATACCAGGTTGGTTATTTTTTTAACTTAAAGTGGGGTTGCGACCAAAAAAAAAAAAAAAAAAAAAAAAAAAGTGGCTTAAAAAATCATAAAAAAAAAAAAAATAAAAAAAATCGGAAAAAACTTTTTTTTTTTTTACTCACCTCTAAATGCCTGTTGCTAGGGGTCCCTCGTAGTCTGCCACCTTCATTGCCCGGGCTAAACGTCACTTCCTGTAGGCGCCACACAGTCATCTGGGACCTGTCATGTGTCCCAGATGAGTGAGCGTCGAATCACGGCACCGCTCGCGCATGCGCAGTGGGTCCCGGCTGTGAAGCCACAGCCGGGTTCCACAATAAGAATGCTGGCGCCGCGATCGGAGAGGGGAACGAGGGGGGGGTCTCGTTCCCCCGCATCGCTGGACCCCGGGACAGGTAAGTGTCAGCAGCTGCAGTATTTGTAGCTGCTTTTTTAATTTTTTTTTTTTTTTTTGTGGGCACTCCACTTTACAAAAAAAAATAAACTCAAGACTTTAGTATCATTTTAAGCGCAACTATTAAAAAGGAATATCAGTTCTATACAACATGCACACATTACCTGGCATCAATGAAAGAAACAGCAATATATTGTGCATATAATTATTGGCGCTGATTGGGTTATTTACCTGGCTGGCACCTTTGTTTGTCCCCATCTGTAAACTGATTGTCGTCTGGTCAAATGGTTTATCAGTCTGCATCTTTGGATCATACAAATGCCGTCTTGTACCGTAGGCCGTCATTCCTGCTTGGCTTGCACATTTGTTTGTTCCCATCTACGGAAGCAAAAAGGAAAAAAAAAATATGCCAGGTGTATTTCCACATTCAATAAAACAATTTGATCAGCTCAAAGGCTTTCCCAAAGGCTGCCTCATGGTGAGCAATCTATTAACTCTTGCACATCTGTCATGGAGGCCTTCAAAAAACAAAACAAAACACCAGCACCAACATGGGTGCTGGCACCAGTACTGCATCACGTGGCATTTGCACCTAAAATGAGGCAAATTCTTTTTTTTTTTTTTTTTGATGGGAGAAACTAGCGATTATCAATCCAAAAAGAAGATTCAAACCCAGGCATTTTGTCAACTGTGAAGGTGTGGTCTATTTATTGACCATCGTGACAATTTCTGGTACCACACCAGGCCTAACCTACAACATCGCTTCTGGACCTGGGCGACAACCTCTGGCTTGCGGAAGCTCCGGATAGCATTGGAGAGCTGGGAGGAGCCTGTCCCATCATTCTGGGAGCATAGCACGGTGTGGGGGGGCCGCCGCCACTGGGGGACCCTGAGCACCATATTTTATTTTTTTTTTTGTTTAATAAATGTTTATTGAGGAAAAACAAGACATACAGATAATATAAACCTTCAAAACAGACCATGCAACTTTGCGTTTAGATCGTGAGTAATTTCAGACAGTGTTCAAAGCTTATAACGGCCACTACTAGCTCTACTGTAAACTGTTGGGGAGAATTTATCTCCATGTACTTCTAGTCCAACAAGCAAATATTCAAACACTTGGACTTTACAACCGTAGTGGTGGTCAATAATCAAGCAAGGCGAAATAAAGAAGAAAAAATAAATAAAAAGTGCATAGGCTATGCATATGTATTCCAGTGTTTAGAAAGAACAGGGGGGGGGGGGGGGGGGGGGTAAAGTAGTGTGGGTAGGAAGTGAAAGAAGAAGAAGGGGGGAGGAGAGGGGGGGGGGTGGCCGGCATGCATGCATGTTACCTTCATACAAGAAGTTTTAAAGTGTGCAATCTCAAGAAAGAGAAAAAGGGGTATGCAAACATTTAAGCAGTGGTCTCAAAAGGCCGCTTAAGGTAAAGGAGGCCCGGCCCCTTGTATGAATTCGGACCCATCGCTCATTGGACAACTATTTCCTTATAGGCAGTGGTGTTTTTAAAGTCCGTCCATTGGGACCAAGTCAGGGTGTGGCGCTCCGAGGTGTTCCTGTCGTGGTGTGTGATGTCTTCCATAAGTGCAACTTCGGATATTTTTTGAAACCACTTTTTCATTGTTGGAGTCTCAGGCTGGCCCCATAGTGCAGGTATTAATGCCTTGGCTGTGTTGAGTAGGTGAGGAACTATAGAACGTTTGTATTTTCCAATTGGTTCCTTGGTTGCGTGAAAGAGGATGATCCATGGTTCGGAGGGGAGATTGACATTGGAAATCTGGTGTATACTTTGGATGACCTTGGCCCAGAAGGGGAGAATAAGTGGGCACGACCACCATATGTGCGCATGGGTTGCTTTGCTCCCACAATTCCTCCAACACAACGGGGAATTGGCGGGGAACATCTGATGGAGCTTTGATGGGGTATAGTGCCATCTAGTTAGCAATTTGTAATTTACCTCGGTCATTTTTGACGCTATTGAGGAGGTGTGTGCCAACATCAGGACTTTGTCCTTTTGGTTGTCTGGGAGGCAGGAGTCCAGATCTGCCTCCCACTTAGCAAGATAGGAAGGGTATTTATCATCCTGTAGCTTGATGATCGCTTTATAAAAAAGTTAAATACAGTGTTCAGGTGGGTCTGCTGGATATAGTATTTCCTCAATGCCGTTCAAGTCTTGTAACCCCCTCAGTGGCTGCTGAAAAGAACCTAGGAAATGTCGTAGTTGGTTGAACCTCCATTTGTCAAGGAGCACTAGTGGTTTGGGGCCAAGAATCTCCCTTAAGGGTTTGAGAGTGTTGGCTTGAAGAACATGATGGAGTAGGAGAGGTCTATTTGGGGACCAAGTCTTGAAGCCGGGATCTAGTTGCCCGGGGGGGGAAGTAGGCATTGCCTAGGAGCGGCAGCAAGGGTGATGTATATGACCATGAAAACTTCCTATGCAGAGAGTCCCAGATGTCCAAGGTGGAAGTGGTTAATGAAGAGGTAGTTGTAGCGAGGTGCCTATAGGGGCGTGGGAGCCATGGAGTGACCGCAAGGTCTGCGTTACTTAGGGCATTTTCTAGACTTACCCATAATTTAGAATTGGCGGCATATCTCCACTCTGAGATCCTAGACAGGACCACAGCGATATAGTACGCCTTAAAATTTGGGAGGGCCAGTCCCCCAGAGCCCTTGGAACGAAAAAGTACATCCCTGGATACTCTGAGCACCATATTTAACATCAAACATTTATAAAGGCAGAAAGTTTTTAATCGTAATGCATACTATGCATTAAGATAAAAAGCCTTCTGTGTGTGGGAGAGGGAGAGGGAGAGAGGAGAGAGAGGAGAGAGAGAGAGAGAGAGGGAGAGAGGAGAGAGAGAGAGAGAGAGAGAGAGAGAGAGAGAGATCTGCACTGTCTGTAGTGTTTTCCTATATTTAGTGCAGTAGATTATGACATGTAAGTTAGGTACTCACGTGTCCCATTTTTGTGCCTCTCTGCTGCCGGTTTTCGTCATGTAAAATAATTTTAAAAAATTTGTCCTGCTGGGGGCCATCTTGCCTGTGGGCATGTGAACCCACACAGGCACTTCAGATGGCCCAGCATGCACCGCCGTTACTGCACCAATCTCGCGCGTGCGCAGTAAAGGCAAAGAGTAGCTCACGTTCCCAGACATCTTCCGAAATCTCGCGAGATTTCGGAAGATGGCCGCACTGTCTCCTGGGATCAATGACACCAGATCCCAGAAGACAGTGCGGCGTGACGACGATCGACGCAGAGACCCTGCCCACCGCCACAGAGACAGAGGACAGGAAGTCAGCGATAACAAGGGAAGTGAAAAAAAAAAAAAAAAAAAAAACATTTCATTTAGTACTCTTTGCCTGATTTGGAAGGCAAAGAGATTTACTAAATGAAATGTGTGCAGAACCGCTTTAAGTCTAAACATTCTGTATCAATTTGTCTTTTACATCAAAGGAATAGACTTCTGTATGTAAATTAGGAACGTTTGACCACTTAAAAACACTAAACCTTTTTCTGACTGTTTTCAAGTTAAAAAAAATTTTTTCCAAGAAGTTGCTAGACATTACTTAGAACCCCCAAACATTATATATTTATATTTTTTATTAGAGACCCTAGATCACATCACATCCGCCCTGCGCTGCACAGTGGTTCTTCTGGCTTTCCTGTGGTTCCAGAATGACATCCAGCTTCTTCACAGCTCCAGTGTCCTCTGGGCACAGCACAGTGTCTGTGGGATGGATGAGAGCACCCCCAGCACCAGATGAGCTTGTTTTATAAATCTTGTGAGTGTTTTTTACTTTTACATTAAACTGCTTGTTTTAATACTACACTCAGGTGGCGCTTCCTGCTTTGTCTCTTCCAGTTTCTACCCCACAGAGTGGGCTTATCTGAGGACAGCCGCCACCACTATTCTAATACTGGACCCATCCTAGTTGATCTGCCCTAAGGACTGTTTACTGTTGTCCATGCTTACATGTGCTTAATTATAGGGCTAGAAGTGTTCATGGTTACATTGGGTTTGTGCCAGTCGTTTTGTTCAAGACCTACTAGAACAGCTGAACTTTATTTGGGGTTAATCAGAGGCACTTTAAATGATGGCTGGTGTGTACTGACTCCTATTTAACATGAGTTAAAATGTGATTGCTTAATTCTGAACACAGCTATATCCCCAGTTATAAGTGGTGTGTGCACACCTATGCAACCACGTTATTTTAGGTTTTTCTATTTTTACTCCCCCCCCCCCCCCCCCCCAAAGATTTCAGTTTATTTTTCAATTGAGTTGTAGCGTTTATAGGTCACATGAAAAAAAGGTGTAAAAAGTTCTGAAATCTGACATTTTAACAGGGTGTGTAGACTTTATATCCACTGAGTACTCCCTCCATAACACACTTAGGACTCCAGGCCTTAATAGTGTTATTTAATACTATTATGCACAAGGCACCGTGTGCAGCAAAGTCCTGGTAACCTGGTTTCCGTTTCACTTTGCATATTGGACAATTCACATTTCTCACAACTTAACACATATCAGCCCCAGTGACTAAGGTTAGGCGGAGATCACATGAGCCACTTGTGGATGAGTAGAGTCAATCAGGCCAAAATAATGTAACTGACAAAAAGACCCTGTACAAATCAGTCTGCTTTTCTCTTTTGCATTTGGGAAATAACCTGGAAAGTTACCTGTAAACCAATAACACTCTGTCCAGCTTTTAGTTTATCGTCATTAAACTGTCTCTTCTGCTTTTCTGCATATTTGACACCAATGTCTACTGTGGTGGGAAAGCCTTTTGTTTTTGCCTGGAAAAAATAAAAAAAATATAAAAATCAAGATAAACCTCTACAGACTTGCTGGCCATCACCAAGCTATGTAAATCTAGGTGTATAGCACGAGTCAGTTCATTGAATGGATGCATGTTCATTTCCCTTCACATACCCCAGACATACTATGCTAAATTTAAAACTGAAAACAAAAGCACTAGTGGCTAAAGGGAACGTGCAGTCCCAGACCTATGTTTCCAGTTTAATAATCCAATAGGGGACTGGTGGGGAGAGGAAACCTGCATAAATAAATACGGGAAGAACCTAGAAGATATTAGGTCTAGGCTAGGGTATTCCAGTAGGTTTGATAACACTAGAACTAGTTATAGCACATAGGGTGTTTTTTTTTTCCTATTAAAAGCTAAATTCTTTATTAAAGTGAACCATTATGAATATTAAAAAAAAAAAATGTAAAACCACAGAAAAAATAAATAAAAAAAAAGTCCTGCAAGCAGCATCTTTGCAGCAATGTAGGAGCGCTGTATACAGTGCTCCTACACCGCCCCTGCCCATTGGAATGAATGGGCAGCGATTCAGAAGCGCCGCAACACGGGTGGTTTTAACCCTCTCTTCAGCTGCTAGCAGGGGTTAAAAGCACCCCGCTAGTGACCGAAAAGCCACAGTAAATCGCTGCTTGACCGCCAACACAGCTACAGTGTGAAAGTAGCCCAAAGGCAAGTAATTGGGGCCTTACATAAACTGAAAGCAGGAGTCTGAGGAGCCTTTCCTGGATGAGCAAAGTAATAGCAGGTAACCTATGGTACATAGACATTTCTTGAAATCCTAAATAGAATATTGCACGATAATAGATATTAACCAGTATCATTCACGGTCATTCAACATTTATAAAACAAAATATTGTACTGCTAGTCTAATACTAGCCATACACAAGTCAAAAAATCTTTATAATCCCATTTAAAAAAAAAAGAAAAAAAAAAAACTTGGTGGTGAGAGCAAACATCATCATGTAATGACCGAATTTGGAACACAAATCATTCAATGGACAAACGAATCAGATTGTCGTCATTGTCACATATGTGCAGTGCAAACCAGTTGTTTTAAAAAACAGGTGGGAAACACATTAACCTCTCAAATTAATGTTAGTCAGAATTTTTCAACATTTTTCTTGGATTTTTCCATTTGTGCCCATTAACTGGATAAAAAAAAAACATTTTTTTTGCTAGTTTATGGCCAGAATTAGATACGAAAAAGGTGGCAGACAACTCAATCTGCAGTCATCCACAAAAAGCTGAAGTCAAGGCTTTGAGCAGACAAGCCCTCATTGCATTGCTGAATCGTGTGGATATAGTGCCAACTGCTTCAAAAAAACTAATAAAAGAACCAAAAAAACATTATATAAAAAGGCTCATCAGACTGAAAAAAAAGGAGAAATAAATAAAAGTATTTTTATCATTTTATTGGCTTTATATGACAATGTTGTAGTGACACCTTTATGGTTTCGTAATGACTGGGGCGTCTCACCCCCCCTAAAACACGAGAGGGGAAAACCACAAATTCTTCAGACAAACAGCAATAGGTGGGAGGCGGTCTGGCTGACACCAGGAGACAGTCCAAGAGGAAATGTCACTGTAGACATCTTCCTGCAACCTCAATAAAGCAGAACATTTGTCACACATGCCAAATCCACAGAATGACAGAAACTGAGCTAATCATTGCCGATTTAAAAGCACAGTACCTGGTATTCTATAAACGGACTCCACCCAACACTGACAATCCAATATCTGGTACTGGGGGATATTTCACATGTAACCATACTGCAGTTTAATACATTACATTAAACTATTACAGGCATACCCCACTTTTAAGTACACAATGGGGTTTACTAAAGCTGGAAAGTGCAAAATGAGGCTCACTTCTACATAGAAACCAATGAGCTTCTAACCCCAGCTTGTTGAATTAAGCTTTGGTAATAAAACCTGGAAACTCATTGCTTTCTATGCAGAAGTGAGCCCGATTTTGCACTTCCCAGCTTTAGTAAATAAACCCCAATGTGTACCTAAAAGTGGGGTATGCCTGTATAAGAAATGTACAGGACTGTCATTCACCATTTGAAAATGCCAGTTAGGACAACTTTCTGGCTTCAAAATGAATATCTAATCTGCATACTTCTTTTGGGTCAAAGGCTAATGGATCATCATAACAACCAGCATTTTCAGAGTGAGGTCAGCAATGGCAGCCTGCGTTGCTCTGTGCATAGGTAGATCAGCCTGCGGTACAGATCCCACTCCACCCGGTCTGGTTTCTCTCAGCATTTTTAAGGAGAGAAAAAAAAGATACCCAAGGCCAGGCTCTCATCATACAACTTCATGTGATACAGATAGAAGCCAGTCCAGCTCCCAAGTGTCAGGTTCTATTTATTATTAATTTTACATATTGCTAGAACTTTTTTTTTTTTTTAATGCAGAATTTTAAAAAGAACACAGAATCCAAAAGGAATCCCTCCTGTGCAGCTACAGCCCTGAGGGATTGAATCAAACTCATAATAATAATAATAATAACAGGGTTCATATAGCGCCAGTTTGTGCATTGCTTTTTAAAATGCAGAAGATGGGGGGGGGGGGGGGGGACATTACAATACAGAAGGGACAGCACTCTTGTACTGTAGGGCAAAATACAAAACCATTTATCCACATTTATCTTAACATGAGATGAAGAACTGACAAGACCTTTAAAGGGCGCACTGTAGGACATTGCAGCTGATGTCAATGTCCGCCACATATCTTGAATATCACGGAATTAGCAGAAGACCTTCTTACAGGCCTGGGAAATGGAGGCCTGATGTTGAAAAGCCCATGAAGCACCACCAACACTTCTGCTGGAGTGAGATTTCACAGCAATGAGAGAATCCCTGCTTTTCAAGTAGAATGCATGGTCCCACAGAGTTAGCAGTGAGTGTACTAATGAACAATGTGAGCCTCCCTTCACAAAGGCTGTGACCAAGGAGTGGGAAGCCAACAGTCTCTAAAAGGTCCAAACTCTGGCTTGGTTGTGCTCTGTCACAGTCCTCAGGACTAAACTTTATTTAACCAATTCCATGGAGTGACTAGGATTGATGATGCCCAACTTTCTGGTTCTTGAATAGGGCAATAACATCTTAAGTAGCAACTGGTCCAGTGGTGCAAATAGGGCTGTTCCTGGGTGTCCTCTTCACACGATTCATCCATGCTAGAGGAGTCCAAATCCTAAGACACTGCCTTCTCCAATTCATCTTCATTCAACCCAAAAAAGGATGCTAGGATGAATGATATCTGCCAGCTGCTCCAACACAGTGGAAAAACAAATGAGAATTTTTACTTGGACACGAAGGTTTTGAGGCTACAGCTGAAGTAAGGAGTGAGAAGCCGGATGTTGCCTGACAAACACAGCCGGTTTTCTGCCACATTCATTTGTGGAGGGAAGACTGCCTCCTGAAATAAGGCAGTCTAGTTCACCTAGTCCTGATACTCTAGTGCCAGAGCCACCATGCTAGTTTCCCTGGTTGTGTTGCAGCCTGTGCTATGTAGGAGACATGCAAATGTCTTACTGTGCAAGTGCGGCCAGCCAATCTGTGCTACTGTGTGGGTGCCTTATTGGATTTGTCAGTTTTTAAAGCTGTCCTTAAAGCGGCGTTCCACCCAAAAGTGGACCACATACGATTAATACATTTTAAATGTTCTTCTAGTCTCTCCCACAAGCTTTAACTTACATGTGAAAACAAAAAAAGTCACACAAAGTGACACACACACACACAATACTTTTTCTATCCCTACATTTAGTTCATAAAATGTGCAGAGAGGTACATACCAAACCAGCCAGGGATATCAAAGATGACTGAACTTGGGTCATATTTCCATTCTCAAATAGGTCATTTGCTTCAAAAATGTCATGTGGCTTCATCCCATATTCCTGCATGGCTTTAATAAAGTTTCCAATGTTTTCCAGCTGTAGAACAATCAGCACATCACACCATCAAGACACATTTACATGATATAACTACACAGTCTAAGAAATGTGCCCACAGCCCTTACCTTGTGCCAGTTTATTTTTGCATCATTTACTTTTCTTACTGCGCCTGGTTGTAATCTGTTAATGAGACTAAGGAAAAAGAGAAAAGGGAATTAACAAATGTACTGAACTGTTCTAAAGCTGACCATAGACAGTTTGAATCATGTATGGGCATGCTGATTGTACCCATGTTGAGCGATCATCTTGGGTACAACCAGCCGGTTGTATTTTTCATGTGATATTTGCCAGCAGCTATAGCTGCTAGAAATAAAAAAAAACTGTTCTCCCAGCTGGGATCCCCCCCAATTATGTAATGCCCCAATAAAATAACTTTAGAAAAAGTATCATTCACAGAGTTCAGAGGAAGGAGGTTCGCCCTTAGATGTTAAGCCAAGATGCACTTTTGAGGCTGCGATTATGTATCGCTAAATAGGTTCCACAATTGGATATTTTGCATCAAGTGGACTGAGCAAGTCTCGCTCAGGATGGATTTAGGTTTTTTGCACAATTACAAAAGTAATTTGTGAGAAGATATACTTTTTAATAAATACCTTTTGAAAATATCACAATGCCAGTGTGCTTTCCATTTGCTCCAAGTCTGGAAAGAGTGGCAAGGCTGTAGCTATTAATCTTCATATGTGCATTCCTATGTTAAATACTGGAATGAACTTTGGATGGTAAGTAATCAATCATTGAGAGTGTATACTTTCAACACTTGAGCGCTGTCAGTTTGCATTTAACAATATTAGAAAAGTAAAACGGAGAGCTTGGTTTGGTGCAAAGAGCAGAGCAGACCAAATTCTTCCCTCAGACCTACCGATAAACTGATCAAACCGGTCAGTTCAGAGGCGGCAGCAATAGCAGAACAATCGCCTGATCAGAGGTAAACCTTCTATTGTTAAACTCCACCCAAAACAAAAGATTTGCTTTTTAGAAACAAAAAGACAGTCTATCCAGTCTTTCCATCTACATAAACACTGTACACCAAGCACGGTTTGCTTTGTGAGCGTCATGATCTGGTTTTGCAGATGTAGGAAGGTGAATGTCAGGTGCTCAATGTTGTTTTTGCTGTAAAATGGATGCCTCTACCATCGGTTAGAACAGGATCTGGGTTTAAAGCGAACCCAGTGGTCAACGAACAAAACACACACTAAACCGGACAATCACAAACTTTAGCACACAAATCTCTGTACAGTGGATCTGGAAAGTATTCACAGCACTTCACTTTTTCCACATTTTGTTGCGTTACAGCAGTGGTCTCCAAACTGCGGCCCGGATTTGGCCCTTTGCTTGACTCTATCCAGCCCTTGGGGCACCGCTTCTCCCACTGACACCAACGGCGGGGCACTATTCCTTTCACTGAGAATTTCTGCTCCCACTGGCCACCGTCTGGCCCCCCTAAAAGGCAGTAAACTGGCCCCATGTTTTAAATAAAGTTTGGAGACCCTTGTGTTACAGACTTATTCCAATATGGATTAATTTTCCCCCCCCTCAAAAATTTTACAAACAATACCCCATAATGACAACGTGAAAAGTAGTTTGTGTGAAATCTTTGCAAATGTATAAAAAAAAAAAAAAAAAAAAGTCACATGTACACAGTAAAAAAACAGCCAGAACTGGAAGCGCTGAATGGAAACTCCTATACAAGGAAAGCAATTGATTGCTTAGTCACTTGAAAACAATCTGATGATGCCAATGTGGTAAAAACCACTAAGTTTATTAAAACAATTATGGTATTGGTAAATGGTAAAAACCAACAAAAAAAAACACACACACACACACACACACACACACACACACACACGGAATGCTTGACCAATGTGGAAATGACTGTGGCAGTACCTTAACAAGCGGTGAGATTTAAACCAGCTGTATAGAGCGGTGGTGGACTAGACTCCTAAGCAAAGCAACCTCCAATGTAAAGAGGGAGAGGATGAATTCAGAGCCAAGTAGATGGAGCAGACCGTCGGGCTGAAGCACCGGTGGTGGATTGCGATGGGACGGAGAGGAGCAGATCAGCAGCTGGGTAAACAGATATGTGGATCGGCAGGTGGAAGCGCCTGAGCACGGCATCATCCGCTTGGGGAACATGGATCCAAAACTAGGCTTGGTACACAGGAATATGGATGAAGTACAAGCCAATGAGGAGGCAGAGGTGGTACATGTACACAAGTATTCACAGCCTTTGCTCAATACTTTGTTGAAGCACCTTTGGCACCAATTACAGCCTTGCGTCTTTGAGAATGCTACAAGCTTGGCACACCTATTTTTGTGCAGTTTCTCCTTTGCAGGACCTCTCAAGCTCCATCAGGTTGAATGGGGACTGTCAGTGCACAGCCATTTTCAGATCTCTCCAGAGGATGTTCAAATGGGTTCAAGTCTGGCCCCTCAAGGACATTCAGAGTTGTCCCGTATGTCACTCCATTGTTATCTTGGCTGTGTGCTTAGGGTCGTTGTCCTGTTGGAAGATAAACCTTCGCCCCAGTCTGAGGTGCATAGCGCTCTGGAGCAACCTTTTATCAAGGATGTCTCTGTACATTAGTCAGGATCGAGGAAAAGATAAAATGCAGTAGTTTCCCAGTTCCTGCCGCTGAAAAAACATCCCAACATGATGATGCCACCACCATGCTTAACTGTAGGGATGGTATTGGCCAGGCATGAGTGGTGTCTGGTTTCCTCCAGACATGAGCGTTGCAATTCAGGCCAAAGAGTTCAATCTTTGTTTCATCAGACCAGAGAATTTTGTTTCTCATGGTCAGAGTCCTTCGGGTGCATTTTGGCAAACTCCAGGTGGGCTGTCATGTGCCTTTTACTGAGGAGTGGCTTCTGTCTGGCCACTCTACCATACAGGCCTGGTTGGTGGAGTGCTGCAGAGATGGTTGCTCTTCTTTCCACAGAAAAACACTGGATCTCTGTCAGAGTGACCATCGGGTTCTTGGTCACCTCCCTGACTAAGGCCCTTCTCCCCCAATAGCTCAGTTTGGCCAGGGCATCCCGCTCTAGGAAGAGTCCTGTTGGTTCCAAACTTCTTCCATTTATGGATGATGGAGGCCACTGTGCTTATTGGGACCTTCAATGTTGCAGAACTTTTTCTGTACCCTTCCCCGGATCTGTGCCTCGATACAATCCCGTCTCCGAGGTCTAGAGACAATTCCTTGGACTTTATGGCTTGGTTTGTGCTCTGGCATGTACGGTTAAAATGTGAGACCTTATATAGACAGGTATGTGCCTTTCCAAATCATGTTCAATCAACTGAATTTACCACAGGTGGACTCCAATCAAGTTGTAGAAACATCTTCAGAATGATTAGTGGAAACAAGATGCACCCGAGTTCAATTTTCAGTGTCATGGCAAAAGGCTGTGAATACTTATGTACATGTGATTATTTTATTATTTTAATAAATTTGCAAAGATTTCAAACCAACTACTTTAAAATTGTCATTATATAGTATTGTTTGTAGAATTTTGAGGAAAATAATGAATTTAATCTATTTGGAATAAGGCTGTAACATAAAATGTGGAAAAAGTGAAAAAGCTGAATATTTTCGGATGCACTGTATGTTCATTAATACACCTCATCAAGCACAGGGGATAACCTAAAATTTAGAGCTCTCTCTATGATATGCATCCTTTCAATCTACTGAGCACTCAGGTTAACTCTAACCCTCACAATAAGCTGGTAATCATTCATTGTTAGGACCCAAAACAAAAAAACAGAGGGAGCTCTCGATATGTCTAGAACTGGTAAAAATAAGTATGAGAGCTCCCCAACTGATGGGGTACCTGGGGGGGGGGGATTCTATAAAAAGAGGTCAGGCCTTCAGACACCTAGCGGTCACTTTATAATATCAAGTGCAACAGGTTTTTAGAATTTAGTCCCAGTGCAAAATATATTGGGTCACATTTTTTGCTTGCTAGTTTTATAACCTATCATTTATTACAAATGTTTTGCTGAAAATATTTGCTCATCTATACATCTGTGTATCTCTATCAAATTGTACCTTGGACTAGGAAAGTAATGTACTAAGCAAAAACACAGGACTGGTTGCTATGAACACAACGCTGCTTATCCTGCCGAACATACTTGCCTGTGGCAAAAATGTGATATGGACACATGTAATTAGTCAAAGTACAATCTCTCTATTTCTGTAAATTCAAAACCACAACTCCGGCAGAGCAGCTAAACACCCTTTTAAAATGCATGCGTCAATTTGTTCACCTGTCAGAGTTCATAATTCTGGGTACTGGCAAGCAGTGTTGGTCATCCTACTTTAAAAAAGTAATTAGTTAAGTTACAAATTACTTCTCCCAAAAAGTAATTGCATTAGTAACTCAGTTACTACATTGGAAAAGTAATTAGTTACACAGCAAAGTAACTGACTTTTTTTTTAAAATATTCTATACGTGTAACTAAGGGGCGGGTCTAGTATTACTGTAAGCAAGGGGCGCATTTATTATTATTGTTATACATCGTGTAACCAAGGGGCTGCTCTATTATTACTGTAACCAAGGGGCAGATCTGTTATAGCGTGTAAGCAAGGGGCGGGTCTATTATTATTATATCGTGTAAGGGGCGGATGGCTACAGAAGAGGGCGAATGTTAAATTAATGGGCAGAGCTTGATATATAACAATATTAATAAATGCGCCCCTTGGTTACAGTAATACTAGACCCGCCCCCTTACTTACATGATAGACGCCCCTTGCAGAGTAGCACGAGCATCAGGAGCGTGTGCATCGCCTCGTACAATTACATGTTAACTGCGCCTGCGCGGTGTAGAGTTCACTCAGAGCTGTTTAGGTTCGGCAATTTTCGGAAGCTCCGTAGTCCTTCATACTGTGCAAGCCCTGCGCCTGCGCAGTACAGGGGGGTCCTTATCCGGCGGGGGAACTTTTTCGGCAGGACACCGGAATTACACTACTATCTAGTGGCAGTAGATGTATTGGGGTAACTAAGCCAAAGTAATGGTAACTGAGTTACCATGAGGGGAAAAGTAATTAGTTAGATTACTAGTTACCCTCTAAGTAACTGAGTTACGTAACTCAGTTTATTTTAACTCAGTTACTTACATCACTGCTGGCAAGTGAGATTTACACAGCTCTACCACCACCCTCTATACAGGAGGCCAAAACTACTATTCAAAGCATCCAGCTCCACATCTTCCTTTCTACATTTCTTCTCCACCTCTAGCTTGCTCAGCAAACTAAGAATAAAGCTGGCGCGCACACACACACACACCACACACACACACACACCGCAATTCAGTCGGTTCAGCAGCAACAAAGGAGGTCCAACCACCATCTTCTGTCAGTCCTGCTGGAAAACTATCATTCTATCAGCGTGTGCCATGTCTGCAGCGCTGGTCAATGCAATACGAAATTTTTTTAAATTTTTTTTTTTGGGGGGGGATTTTTAGTGTTTGTATAAAAACAGCAAAACATTACAAACTGTATATGTCCAGTCATTACTAGGTATCTGCCAAGTGTACAGTTTGGACACAAAGTGCAGTTTTACAGGCTTAAAGTGCATTTTGTCAACATTTTAGGTATACATGCCAACATAAATGATATATGCAATGTCTAATAAAAATGTGATCCCCTGCACATTTTGTAAGTTTACCCACTTACAAAGAAATTAAGGCTCTATAATTTTTATCATAGGTGTATTTTAAATGAGAAAGAGAGATTGAGTTGCAGTTCAGTAAGTTAAATAAGTATTTGATCCCCAAGCAAGACATGACTTAGTACTTGAAGAAACCCTTGTTGGCGAGCACATAGGTAAGATGTTTCTTGTAGTTGGTACCAGGTTTGCACACATCTCAGGAGGGATTTTGGTGCACTCTTTACAGAGCTCCTCTAAGGCTACATTCACACCTGAGTATTTTGTCGCCTGAAGCTACAAAACGCTAGAGGGGAAAAAATACATTATTCTCTATGGAGATGGTTCACCTCTCCACTCCAAAACGCCTGAAACCCTACGCCTGAAGCTCAAACAAGTTCCGGACCCTTTATTGTCGCTCGAATTGGGCAGATTTGGGCGTTTTTCTTCTTTTTACATTGGTGACCTTTTGCTCTATACAAAATCGCGGTAAAAGCGCTGCAATTCGCGCAATTTTCTGCCTGAAACCGCTACGCTCAGGTGTGAATGCAGCCTTACTCTTTTTATGAAATCTGACCTAGACACATCTGTAGTGTTTACGTATCCCTGTGTCTTTCTGCTGCACCATTCCTGCGTTAGCATAAATTCTGATAAACTCACCGACACTGGAGATAAAAGCAGCTGGAAATTTGTGTCGGGGGAGGGTGCATAGAGATAGAAAAGCAGAGAGCTGGTCTATTCACAGCGCGGCTCTGCAAGTTTGCAACTTTCTTCATTCCTCTCCCTATGTGTAGGGGGGGGGGGGGTCTTTCCTCCAATCAGCTGCCATGCAGTGTATGCCAAGACTCCACACCCAGTGCTCAACAGGAAGAAAAATTTCTAAACAGGATATTTACTTTCTAAACAGAGATATATATAAAAAAAAATAAAAAATTTATGTAGGGAGATTTGTTTCATCTGGAGGCTGTTCACTTCACTGGGTATAGGTGAGGTGAGGGTTTACATCCACCCTAATGCATTCTATGCATGAAGATAAAAAAAAAAAAAAAAACGTGTGCAGCAGCCCCCCTCAACTCAATACTTACCTGAGCCCATCTCTATTCAGTGATATTGCATGAGAGAAGAATTGTAGACGGCCACTCACATTGGCTTGTCTAGCTCCGCGCTTAGGATAATTCAAAAAGGTCTATACTAATATTAATACTATAAACCCAATACAGCTGCTCCCTATGAAATCTAGATGATTTAATTGGTAGTTTAATTAAATGAGGGGCGCTAGTACCAACATGAGATACTGAATTAATTAATAGGTTAATTAATTGTATATTCTGAACTGTATAGTAGAGACTAAGAGCTTATTGAAAAAAGGTGTGCAGACACAATATAGATCTACCATGAACTAAGCTAATTAGTAACTATTTAAAGTGATAATGGTGAACCACATTTGGTTACTCATACATTACAACCATTATAATGTGAATAATAAAAATTGGTTAGAGTGTGTTTATACAAACAATAATAACACCAGACACCTAGCGTGACCCAGTGAGGTATAAATTAATTATTACCCCAAAAATAATTAACACACAAAATAGAGCTGACCGAGCTCTATTTAAATTAAATAATATAAATATAACAGACCCTGTACCTTGTGTCACAATGTGTACAACGAAAGTTAATGATCAAGCACTTATGCCCAATCTGATATATAAAAAAGTGCAAACCAACAAATTTGGCAAATAATCCCAATATCTTGGGTACATCCAAAAAACGTGAAAAAATATTAATATAAATTAGACAGTGTTAATTGATATAACGCAAAGTTCATGTAGTATATAAAAAGTGCAAGCCAACAAAATTGGCAAATAATCCCAATATCTTGGGTGCATCCAAAAAACGTGAAAAATATTAATATAAATTAGACAGTGTTAATTGATACAACGCAAAGTTCATATAGTAGTCCTTGCTGCAAAACGCCACAATCACTCCTGTAGATATAGCTTGTGCACCATCACCAGACAAATTCTCGATCCACCCAATGTGAGAACCAGCAGTATTAAATGGCCTCTTACCAAATGGAGTTGATTACTTTGTTTAGAAGCAATCAAATGCGCTTTCACAGGATTGTGCCTGTACACTGAGTGACACACCCTCACTCAAGGGCTCTCTTCCCTCTATCAGACCAGCTTAGATGCAATGGATTGGAAACATATGTGGGAATATAAAGAGAGGCGCACCTCATAGCGTAATAACGTTTTATTTAAAAAAAAAATAGCATAAAAAAAAAAACACAGCAGCCAATTGCTCACTTACATTTTCCAGTGCCTACCCGGCACTGAGGCTACTTGCGATATGTTAAAAGATTCGATGGAGCAGCGGATCCTTCCCTCCTGGCGTGCGTCTCTAGCGTGCGTTCCACTCACCAGACAGCCAGAGTCAATATCACAGGAAGTCCAGCAATAGTGCATCCAAAGATACAAAGTGATCAGGTACCGCCTACCGACGTACGTTTCGTGTTTGTCACGTCTTCAGGGTGGCATACCTGATCACTGAATAACCTGATTAATATACTGATCCTCATTAGTGGCCAACCAATGACGACTTAGTGTGTGCACAGCCTCAGTCCCAGTTAAGCTCACAACACAGCTGAAAAAAATCTATACATAATGGATAAGTATTAACCCCCACAGTTGGAATATAAATTATCTATGTTTTAGATCTAACTTTGCCTCATTATTCCCTGACTCCAGACGGGGCTTTATTTTATATTTCTGGGTATTAATTAAATATGGGACTTCATTTGCATAACTTTTTAAATGAATAACTTTTCAACGTCTAATCCTGGGACTAATATAAATCTTTGCAATAGGCACAGATTTTTCCTGTCTTATTTGATTAGTAAAGGGCGGAGGTAAACCTGCCCATGTCTAACCACCAACTATAATTAAAAAACTATATGTTGGCTTATTTTATTTTTCTATGGAGTATAGAATCTGCAGTACTCATTAAATCCACAAGATGTCACTATTGTGTCTTACTATCTATGGAACCACATCTTTCATACAGTAAGATGGGATAGCTTATAAATCACCCTCTCAATCAACATTTGACTATTTTAATTACCTAGATGCAGATGTATATATCTATTTGGTCATTAGATCAACTTTTATATAAAACCATTCACTGCTCACAAACTGGTTGTTACGGCATATTGCTTTTAAATTTATTGAATTTTATATTATTCTCTATGGGATGTGGCGTCTGTATTACTCATACGGTCCACAAGATGTCACTACATATGGTATGTTCACTCCAGACAGTTTATATATATCTCCTGCCTCCATTCTATGCATGAGTGTATTTTCTATTACTTAACTCTTTACCAAATGTTAATACATGGGATATAATCCATATGGGGCAATCTGAACAGATCTTTTGGTCACCCACTCCACAGACGGGCGATAACAATCCCTCCATCTCACAGCACAAAGTCTGTCACAATTATCCTGCCAGTTCCCCCCAACACCGTTGACAGTAGATAAAAACGACTTAATTTTTCATCTAGTTATAATTATCCTTTCCTCAGTTAACTATTCATTGGACAAGAAGCAATTCAGGTCTAAATCTATATTCATCCCTAAAGGTTGCATCGTGTCCAATGTATATAACCACTTAGTCTCATTTTGAGATATTGCTTTTTTCATATCCGTTCCTCTCCAATGTCTTGATACTCTATCTATTCCATAGAACTTGCACAGTGAAGGATCACTATTGTGATATCTCTCAAAGTGTCTGGGCACACTATGGTTGGGAAATTTTTTCTTAATATTGGTCAAATGTTCATTTATGCGTACTTTGAGCTTTCTCGTGGTACGCCCTACATATTGCATAGGACATGGGCATTGTAGTACGTAAGTGACATATTCAGAGTCACACGTTATAAGGGGTTTAATCTTATGAGTTCTTTTATTTGCACATGATTGGAAATGGGTTAGTTTTTTGCTAGTGCCTGGTTGTCTCGTTATTTTACATGCTTTGCATCTGTTACAATAGTGAAACCCTGATCCATCCAAAAAAGTGGGCGGTTTCTTGGGGGGGTCTGGCACATTGGGGGCTATCTTATTCCGGAGTCCAGGAGCTCTGGTGTAAATAAATTTTGGTACCTTTGGGATATTTAGCTTTAGATTTTGATCTTGTCTGAGTATGGGCCAATGTTTTTTGATAATGGCTTCTACCTCTCTATATTGTCTATTGTAGCCTGTTATAAAGGCTAGACCACCCACGTATTCTGGTTTAGCTTTAGTAGTGAGTAGGGAGCTCCTATCTAGATTGGATACTTGTGATAATGCTTTCTTGAGGGTGTCCTCTTTGTATCCCTTCTCAATAAATCTTTCAGTTAGCACCTGTGCTTGTTCCTGAAAGTCAATTTGTGTTGCACAGTTGCGTTTTATACGCATGTACTGGCCTTTTGGGACCGCACCTATCCATCTAGGGTGGTGGCAACTACTTGTAGGTACATACCCATTCCTGTCTGTTGCTTTAAAGTAGGTTTTTGTAATGAATTGCTCCTGCTTAATGGTGATAGTAAGGTCCAAAAAATTAACCTCCTGTCCCATGTGTTCGCTGGTGAACTTTAGACCATATAGATTATTATTCATACTGGTTAGGTACTCATTAAATTCCTCCCCATATTGCATGAGAGACTCGACTGCCCAAGACTCCACATTGGCTGAGAAAGCAGCGGAGCGCCATTGGCTCCCACTACTATCAAAGTCAGAGAGCCAATGAGGAGAGAGAAGGGGTGGGGCCTAGCTGGGGCTCCGTGTCTGAATGGACACACGAAGCGGCAAGTCAGCTGCCTCCATAGCAAGCTGCTATGACTTTACAAATCACTTTAGGATTTCTTGGCTGTCACTTGGCAACTCGAAGTTTTAGCTTCCTTCATAAATTTGCTACAGGATTAAGGTCTAGAAACTGGCTAGGCCACTCCATGACCTTCATGAGCAACTCCTTTGTTGCCTTGGTGGTATATTTTGGGTCATTGTCATGCTAGAAGGCCCATCCAGGACTCATCTTCAAGCATGCAGCAAGTAAACTCAGTCTGGGTTAGGGACGCATAAAGCACTAAATGCACTGGATCAACATGAGTGTCGAATCAGCACTTTTAATGACAGCACACACACACACACACACACACACACACACACACACACACACACTTCTTACAGGATATAAGAATATGATAGAGCAAGCACACTTACTGGCAGAGAATGGCTCCATCTCTCAGGCCCACCTGGAAGTTGTCACCAATCCTCATGCCAGTCACCTCCTCTATCCAGAGTCGTAGATCCTCCTCCACCTGCGGGTCATATTTCAGGGCAATCTGGAAGCAAAAAAAATAAATATTTAAAAACATGGTTTATATGGACAGTAGACATACCAAGTATTTTTAAAGTTACAATGTGAACATTTGCATTATAAATTACAGCATTTGACA
The DNA here is from genome assembly GCA_028564925.1 of Lithobates sylvaticus. Classification (NCBI taxonomy): domain Eukaryota; kingdom Metazoa; phylum Chordata; class Amphibia; order Anura; family Ranidae; genus Lithobates; species Lithobates sylvaticus. The sequence continues at coordinate 172,464,697 of CM053032.1, forward strand.
GTTTAGAAATAGCACCCCCCCCCCCCCCCCATTAATATTCTATCATTTAAGCTGGGGCACCACCATAGCTTTAGACCTACAGATATAACAAGGAAAGAATGACGTTTCATTAGCTCTGAAACTACCAAATACAAGATAAGATTACACAAGGAGACACTACACTAAAACTTCTGGAAATGCCAACAGAGTATTCCTGACACATCAGTGAACGCAGACCAGTTTTGGCCATTCCATGGTCCCAATACACAAAATGACTCAAACCAGTTCTGACATAAGTGAACTCCCAGTGGAGTAGTGAATATATAAAAATTAGGTTTTCCACAGAATGGTAGTTTTGTACAATAAGCATCCAAAACTATGGTATATGGAGAAATGGATATCCGCCTGGATATTACATTCTGACAAAAGATCCTACTGCTAGTTTCTGATTGCCAAAAGTTTTCCTCCGTTCAACAGAAGTCCATTAAATGATGGACTTCGGTTGAACAGACAGCCCACACACTGATTAAAATTCGTCCTGCTAAACCAAACAACAAATCTGCCGATTCTGCTGCTCAGATGACAGCACCCGCAGGGTAATACAGGGCAGTTATAGGTTTAGGCGAGTTGCTGCCCCGAGTTTTCACTTAAAACTGCCTCAATTATTACAGGCCAGTAAATTTCCACCTATTCTAATATCCTGACCCAAATCAGAGTGAATTAGGATAAGTGCACATATCCTATAGGTTGCAGCTTCCATGAAGTATCCTATGCCCTAGTGAGACTGATGTCCTATTCAAGAGTTCCTGAAAAATTCTAAGCAGAAATATATAGGCAGTGAAACAATACGAGGCCTGAGAGCACTTTTATGTGATCCGTGGGATTAGTGTAAACAGCAGAACCGCACATCATTTGGCAGTGTGAATGGAATGTCTGAGTAAAGCACTTTGTCCCACCTACTGCTCTGTTTACACACTGCTTGGAAACCACAGAAGGGAAAATCTGAATGAAATCATATTACAGGACAATAGTCACCTGTGTACCTGCTAAACCGATTAGAGGTGGGAAAGTGAAGATCCCGGTTTACAGTAAGAGCCTGGTAGTGCATCTTAAATTCCAAAGATCCTCTATCTCCCCTCCACCATAAAAATAAAAAACACACACACACACACACACAACACACACACACACACTAATACTAGGGACTTGGCTGCTCTGTGCAATGGTTTTACACAAGGAAGCCCTGATCCTCATCTTCTTGGGTCCCCTTCCAGCACTCCTGACTCCTAACCCCCCCTCACCCCACTGAGTGCTGCCTATAGGGCACTCGCGCATGCTTGATCTCGAGCCAGGCTGTATGTCTATTCAGACGCTCGGCCCTGCCCCCATTCTGCTAACAGGTTTTGACTGACAGCAGCAGGAGCCAATGGCTCCCAATGCTCTCAGTCAAGTCTGCGTGACAGGGGAGGAGGAGAAAAGCTGCTGTAGATGTGCACAGCACTGGACTGAGATCGGGCTCAGTATTTAGGGGGAGCCACTATTAAAAGCTTTTTTACCTTAAATGCAGAGAAGGCACTAATGGGGGGGGGGATATATTTAACAAAAAATTAAAAATAAATGCATCTTTATGACCACTTTAAAGCATTATATGCACACAGGGTGAACATCTGCACAGCACTTGTGTCCACACCATTAAGTGTTTTTAGCATAGCGTTTAACGGAAGCCATTTTGAATAGAGTATGTAATAGTCACCTGCCTGGCAAAGCATGGGGGACTCCATAAAGTGTTTTAGTTCCACCATGGAAAGGTCTGTTCAGACACAGTATTGAGGCTTTGTTATGCTGCCAGGCTTTTTTCAGCCCATTCACTGTTGCAGGGATGCACGATTTCTACCGCCCAACACCTGGGACATGTTGAGCTCTGGGTGCCGGGTAGGTAGTTTTCTACATTTAGCAGCGGGGCTCACTTATCTGGTGGAAGCATTCAGGCGGCTCTGCTGCCACCCAATTGCTTCCACACATGTGGGTAAAGTGCCCTCCACTATGTATCCTGGGCTCCGTTTGCCCATCTGCAGGCCTGGGACTGGCATAGCGGGTGCCACAGAGAAAAGAGGGACATACGTCTGCTCTCCTCCCCATCTTGTTCCTGACCCAGAGGCGATATGCATAACATCACTTCCAGGTCATGATCCCCATGGCTAAGCTCTGGGGGGCAGAGTGAAACATGTTGGGGCGAAGCCTGGTAGGAGCCCAAGCTGAGGTGGTCCCTCATACCACCATAGGACTCTGGAAGGAAGAGTGGTGCCGCACATCCACAATCACTTCTAAGTTCCTGTTGGCAGTTTCCCTGGCCAGTATAAAAAAAAAAAAAAAAAATGTAATGCAGTGCAACTCACACGGCATTACATTCAGTGGAGCACAGGGGAGACATGCAGAGTCCTGGTTCTTCAGGAGAGGAGACAGATCGTGTGTCCCTTTTAGAGTTTAGTTAGAACACACACTGAGGGAACACATTTAACCCCTTCCCTGCCAGTTGCATTTATACAGTAAATCGGTGGCTATTTTTAGCTCTGTTTGTTGCATATATATATATATAAAATTATATATATATATATATATATATATATATATATATATATATATATATACACATACACACACACACACCCCTATTTTGTAGGCGCTATAACTTTTGTGCAAATCAATATACACTTATTGCAAAAAAAAAAAAAAAAAAAAAATAAAAAATGAATATATCTCGGCCTAAACTCATGAAGAAATTTGTTTACATTTTTTTGGGGATACTATAGCCAAAAGGCCCTCAGCAGCATAATTCTTCGAGGTCTGCGACTAAAATAATTTTAAACAAGAGGGTCAGCGTGTAACCTAAGAAACTAGCATTTTCAGAAGGCCAGTTCAATAACATTGTTCTGCAATATAGAAACGGTTTCCATGATCAGAAGTCACCTGTGTACGCCAGCCTTCCAGAAAATATTTGAGGAATTCATTTGATCACACGGATCTCAGGAAGAGGGCTGACCTTTCAGGGCTCTTCTCATTACCAAGAAAATCCTGGTAAACTATTAATCATGTGTCAAAAGCAAAAAAGCATCAAGTAACGTGCTTGTTGTACAAATGAGCCAGTTCAAGGATACGCAAATCAGACCAGCGGTACATTAACCAAGATGATCCTACTAATGGAAAGCACCGGTAACCCTTTACATAGAACAACCAAACTTTCACATGACCTAATTCGAAAAAAATCTGTTTCAGATTTCACTGCAACAGCTGGCCGTACGCCAGACCTTATAAAAACTTTCCCTGCATGCTTCTAAGAGAGTGGGAATTTCAGAAGCTTTCCATAATAAGAGGAGTCCCATTGCTGGGCAGGAGCCATATTCAGATCAACTCTGTACTGAGGCTTTGTGGGTTAAAAAGAACAAAACATTTTATCTGCTTCAGTCTTCCACAAGGACTGCCAAAATCTCACTGAACCATCACCAAAAACAAAGATTTTTTCCACATTAGGACCCGTCTGGATGGTTAGAATGACAAAATAAAAGCTGGAATTGTATTCCAATATCCCTCATTCAGTTTAATATAATTGGTATAAATATTGACGTCATTACTTTAAGGATATGGCACTTTTCAATGAGGTATTAGTGAGATAGGAAAGAGTCAGCCCACTCAAAACCAAGGCTTGGTAAAAGCTTCAGAGTTAAAAAGGTAAAATATTCTATTTTTAGTAATTACATTATTAATGGATAAGGGACAACAGAAACTCACACTGAAATTTAAATATTTTCGAATAGAAAATGGCCCATATAGAAATCTCTATAAGGCCCCTTTCACACGGTCGGACCGTTCAGATCCGCCTGTCAGGTTTGACGGCGGATCTGAACGGGCGCTCCATGTTAGTCTATGGAGCGTCGGATGTCAGCGGAGACATGTCCGCTGACAGCCGACCCGGTCCGATACGCCAAAAGCAGACTATGGCTCTACGTCCAGATCCGTCGCTGGCGGATCGGATCGGGTGAGATCTGATGAAAACGGACACACTGTCCGTTTTCATCCGATCTCTCCATAGAGATCAGCGGCGCTCGCAAGCCCCTCCCCGCTCAGTGAGCGGAGAGAGGCTTGTCATCCGCCGGTTCAGCGGAGATCAACGGAGAGATCTCCCGCTGAGCCGGCGGACAGAGGCGGGCTCCGTGCAAGCGGAGCCCGCCTCGTGTGAAAGGGGCCTTAATCAGTGGATGACTAGGTCAAAACACAACAGCATGTGGGATTTTGTAAGCCATATACCAAAATAACTTTATCTAAATTGAATGCTGTAAATAAAATACACAAGTGTATAGAACTACAGCTATTTCGATTTTAAAAAACATGGGCATCTACAAGAAAGAGCCAAGTATAAAGCCCCCAGCATGCAGGTCTTCATAGCTCAAATGCACCAGGCTAGGGTGCCCATAGATATAGGTGTATGGGGCAGCCCTGAACAAACATTTAAAAATATTGTATTAACCCCAAAATTCAACATATTGCACCTTACCAAGGCTTAGATGTAATGGCTGCATTTGTTTTCTTTTCTAGGCTTTTTCAGCCCGGTGATCCTGCCAGTAGAGCGTGGGAATACAGTGCATCTGGAAAGTATTCACAGCGCTTCACTTTTTCCACATTTTGTTATGTTACAGCCTTATTCCAAAATGGATTAAGGCCCGGTTTACACTTGTGCTATGCGAGAACCCTGCGAATCCACTGTGGTTTCCCGCATCGCGCATGGCAGTTCACACTGCCATATGTGAACTGCTGGGGAGTGTCATATGTTAATGACACCCCCATTTCAGCTTGCATATCGCACAGCGAACTGACAGTTCAGACATGGATCGGATGTGTGTGAACATACATGCGATTCTGGTCCAAACAGAAAAAAGGGTCCTGTGCGTGTTTGGAACGAATGCGGTGCGATAGCAGCCATATTATCTGTATGGCTGATATTGCAGACATCGAATGTAATGTGAACAGCAGCGCGCTGCAAATTACATGCCATGTCTGGCATCGCACAAGTGTGAACTGGCCCTTAATGTATAATTTTGAAGAAAATAATGAACAATACCCCATAATGATAAACGTGAAAGAAGAAGTTTGTATGAAATCTTTGCAAAATGTATTAAAAAAATAAAAATAAAAGAATTATGGATGAAGCACAAGCCAAGGCGAGGAGGCAGAGGTGGTACAATGTACACAAGTATTCACAGCCTTTTCTCAATACTTTGTTGAAGTGCCCTTGGCACTAAATTACAGTCTCAAGTCTTTTTAAGTATGATGCTACAAGCTTGGCACACCGATTTTTAGGCAGTGTCTTCCATTCTTCTTTGCAGGACTTCTCAAGTTCCATCATGTTGGATGGTCTGGGGAGGAGAGGTGTCGGTGCACAGCCATTTTCAGATATCTCCAGAGATGTCCAATCAGGATCAAGTCTGGGCTCTGGCTGGGCCACTCAAGAACATTCACAGTTGTCCCATAGCCACTCCTTTGTTATCTTGGCTGTGCGCTTAAGGTAGTTGTCCTGTTGGAAGATGAACCTTTGCCCCAGTCTGAGGTCCAGAGAAGGTTATGAAAGGATGTCTCTATATTGCTGCATTCATCTTTCCCTCAATCCTGACTAGTCTCCCAGTCCCTGCCACTGGAAAACATCACCACAGCATGATGCTGCCACCACCATGCTTCACTGTAGGGATGGTATTGTCCAGGGGATGAGCGGTGCCTAGTTTCTTCCAGAAACATTAAGAATTGAGGCCAAACAGAAGATTATTAGACCAGAGAATCTTTTTCCTCACACTCTGTTCTTCAGGTGCTTTTTGCAAACTCCAAGCAGGCTTTCATGCATTTTGCACTGTGGAGAGGCTTCCATCTAGCCACGCTGCTATAAAGCCCAGATCAGTGGAGGGCTGTTGGCCATTCAGGCCAAGGGAGTTCAATTGTCATTTCATCCGACCAGATAATTGTTTCTCATGGTCAGAGTCCTTCAGGGGCCTTTTGGCAAACTTCAGGCGGGCTGTCATGTGCCTTTTACTGAGGCGTGGCTTCCATCTGGCCACTACCATACAGGCCTGATTGTTGGAGTGCTGCAGAGATGGTGGTTCTTATGGAAGGTTCTCCTCTCTCCACAGCAAAATACTGCAGCTTTGTTAGAGTGACCATCGGGTTCTTGGGTCACCACCTCCTTAAGGCCCTTGTCCCCTGATCGCTTGATTTGGTCAGGGGCCCGCTCTAGGAAGAGTCCTGGTGGTTCCAAGCTTCTTACATTTACGGATGGAGGAAGGCCACTGTGCTTATTTGGACCTTCAATGCCGCAAACATTTTTTGTACCCTTCCCCAGATCTGTGCCTCCATACAATTCCTTGGACTTCATGACTTGGTTTGTGCTCTGACATGCACGGCTAACTGTGGGATATATATATCTGGGACCCCAGAAGATGAGGATCGGGCCCCTCTGTGCAAAACGAACTGCACAGTGGAGGCAAGTATGACTTTTAATATAACAAACAAACCTATACAACAACCCCTTTAAGGATGATTAGTGGAAACTCCATTTTGAGTGTCATGGCAAAGGCTGTGAATACTTCGTGAGGGAAAAGTATTTTATCCTCTGCTAATTTTGTACGTTTGCCCATTTTAAACAGTGAGAGAAAGAAAAAAAAAATCATGTTATAAAATTGATTTACATTTTAATGAGTAAAATAGGGGATCAAGTACTTATCAGCAAGATTTCTAGTTCCCAGGAGTCTTCTATACAGGTAACGAGCTGAGATTAGTGAGTGCTCCCAATTAATCTTGTTACCTGTATAAAAGACACCTGTCCACAGAAGCAAAAAAACTGATTCCAATCTCTCCACCATGGCCAAGACCAAAGAGCTGTCCAAGGATGTCAGAGACAAGATTGTAGATATACACAAGGCTGGAATGGGCAGCTTGGCGAGAGGGTGCCAAGAGCTGGTGTGATGATTCGCAAACAGAAGAAACACAAAATAAATGGTGAATCTCCATGCAAGATCTCAACTCGTGGAGTTTCAATGATCATGGGAACGGCGAGGAATCAGCCCAGAACGACACGGGAGTATCTGGTCAATGATCTCAAGGCAGCTGGGACCATAGTCGCCAAGAAAATAATTGGTAAAACTACGCCGTAAAGGACTGAAATTCTGCAGCACCTGCAAGGTCCACCTGCTCAAGAAACATGTACAGGCCCGTCTGAAGCTTGCTCCTGAACATCTGAATGATTCAGAGGAGACCTGGGTAAAAGTGTGGTGGTCAGATGAGCTCAAAAATCGTGCTCTTTGAGAGGAGGAATGCCGCTTAAGACCCCAAGAACACCACTCCCGTCAAACATGGAGGTAAAAACAATGCTTTGGGGGCGTTTTTCTGCTAAAGGAACAGGACAACTTCACTGCCTCAAAAGGGACGATGGACCATCACCATGTACCATCAAATGAGAATGAGGCGAGAACCTCCATCCCTCAGCCAGGGCATTGAAAATGGGTCGTGAATGGGTATTCCAGCATGAAAATGACCCAAAACACACAGCCAAGGTAACAAAAGGAGTGGCTCAAGAAAGCCCTAAACCCATAGAAAATATGTGGCGGGAGCTGAAGGTTCGAGTTACAAGACGTCAGCCTCGAAACCTTAATGACTTGGAGAGGATCTGCAAAAAGGAGTAGGACAAAATCCCTCCTGAGATGTGTGCAAACCTGGTGGCCAACTACAAGAAACATCTGACCTCCGATTGCCAACAAGGGTTTTGCCACCAAGTACTAAGTCTTGTTTTGCGAAGGGGTCAATTTAACTTTTCTGAAATGTGTTTTTCTGGATTTTTTGGTATTCTGTCTCACTGTTAAAATAAACCTACCATTAAAACTTTAGACTGATCATTACTTTGTCAGTGGGCAAACGTACAAAATCAGCCAGGATCAAATACTTTCCTTCACTGTATGTACATGTGATTTTTCGTTTTTTTTATTTTTAACAAATTTTCAAAGATTTCAAAAACAAACTTCTTTCACGTTGTCTTTATGGGGGTATCGTTTATAGACTTGAGAAAAATAAATAAATTTAATCCATGTGGAAAAAGTAATAGTAAAGCGCTATGAATACTTCCCAGATGCACTGTGTACATGTGCATTTTTTTGTTGAACCAGCAAAAAAAGGAAATATTTTAAGAATAAACCACCACACACCCCCCCCCCCCCAACAAAATCATGTGTGGCCAGAGGCCACCAGAAGTAAAACTCAGTCTTTGGCTGATTAAAAGGTAAAAGATGCCCATTAAAAGGTATCTCTGTAGTTTTCATTGCAAACAGACCACCGCAGTTTTGCTCGCTCCCCCATCAGACTTCATCACTAGATGAAAACAGAGAACAAATAAATAAAATACATTTAAAGTTGACAGGGGCATTTAGGAAGCGGCAGAAAAAAGAAAAAAAAAAGATAACTGCCAGCTCGTTCAGGAGCAAAAAATTGAAATGCTTGACGTGCCTAAACATGTATAAAACCTAAATGCCCATCAACACTAGGCACATTTAGCGCTTGCGCATCAATTCATTTCAATGACCGGAATTCATTATTATCCTATTATGAAATTAAAAGGCGTTGTAAACCTTCGTGTTTGTTCACCTAAATGCATTAAGGTGAAAAATTATAACACCTGGCAGGGACCACCCCCCCCCCCCACCTGGTCTTACTTACCTGAGCCCTGGAACTTGACCAGGTGGGGACACACCGTCTCTCGATTGGATAGATAGCAGCGCCGCAATTGGCTCCCGCTGCTGTCAATCAAATATAATGACGTGTGCGCTGGGGGCGGGGGCCAAGTCATACATTCGGCTGCTAGACGCCCAATTCTGGACTCAGGAGCGCGCCTGCAAGTTAACCTCCTTGGCAGAGCGTTTCTCCTAGGGGGGTTATCTGATGTGGGGAGGAGCCGTGAGAGCCGGCGGGGGGGGGGGGGTGTTCGGGGGCCACTCTGCAAAACGAGCTGCACATGGTCTTGGGCCACACAAAATATAAACAATAAGGATAGCTGATGAGCAGAAAAATTGACGGATCACAAGTGAACGATCACCTATATAGATAATGTACCGGAGTAAAACTGTTTTGATAATATTTTTATTATAAAAGTAAAAGACAGCAACATCAAAAACGGATAAACGGCAATGTTTTTGAAAACTGACACATTGAGCCCTGGTTCATACTGGAGCGTTTTGACATGTCAAAGCGGCGGCAATGGCACCATCCTAATCAGTGTGACGCCGCATCTGCGGCACTGCACAGATGTCAAAAAGTTTCTGTTCTATTTTGCGATTTACATTAACATCTGTAGAAACCTGCACAGATGTCTGAAATTGTGGCCGAAATCAGGACTGACATGCAGTAGTGAAATCGTGCAAGTTCAGCTGAACTCACGCGGCTTCATTCCCACAGCTCAGTGTGAACCTGGGATCATATCTGGTTTGATGGATGTGGTAGCAATTCTCAATGAACTCACAAGGTGCTCAGATATTTCGGTTTTAATATTGCCCTTTGTGCGCTTCATCCTTGAAAACAGTTGTTCAAATATAGGTGCTGCTGAAATCTGCATAAATAAGGTGCGATTGTGAAAAGTGGGAGATTTTTTTTTTTTTTTTTTTGAGAAAAAAAAAAAAAAAAACAAACACACACAACAACTTATAAAAGTCCAGTAAAAGGGTCACTGTCAAAAGTTCTCTCCAGCTGCATGCGTTTGCCAAGTGTAAATGCATTTTTACAATAAATCCACCAACACCTAAAAAGAAAAAATTCTTTTTAAAGCAAGTTTACATTTTTGTGTTGGCCCGAATTTATTGCCATCTTGGACCACAGGTTGGACATCCCTGCTGCAAATGTTCTGCTGTCCAAATGTTTTATAACTGCATTACTACTTACCGTTTAATTACCAACGCACAATGGGATGCGATTAAGCTATAAAAAATAAATATCGAAAAGGTAAAATCTCCCCTCCTAAATCAGTACCACTGAACAACTATAAGCAATCTAATTCTCTCCCGAAATGCTCATCACGAGGACAATGCCGTCTGCCATTTCAGTGGAGTTTGCAGTATTGCCTGGATGTGCACAATATCACAGGGGGAATATGATCGGCTTCTCATGGCTCAAGGACTGGCTTGTTCTTTGTAATGCCGTGTTTAAGGGAAATTTCTTTCAATTACACAATCTTATATTTTTCTAATAAAGCGGATTAGAGCACAATTTGGGCATTTGACTTAAGTGTTCTTCTTTTGCAAAGATTTAAAACTTAACACTTTCTACAGCTTCCCAAAACAAACATTTTTTTTCTTGGAAACAAAAATTTAAAGCAGTCCTGGCAGCAGCACAGCATTCATGTTTTAAATTCATACAACGGGGCATCCACTTCATGCGGTTTCACAGAATCTCACTATCTGGTGCTGATGGTTTGAAGGATATTGTTGTTACATATTCCGTTCAATCTAGTTGGTGTTTATAGTATTTGTGACATTGTGACTGAGTTCAGGATGCAGTTTGGTTTTGTAATAGGTGGAAGGCTCTTTTAATGTCACCTTACTGGACACTAAAGAAGGGGTCCTACATACCCCAAAACTTTGCTGTTCTATGCAGGGATGTGATCGCTGTAATAAACTTCTGGGTGCCATTCGAAAATTCCTTGATGACTGTTTTACCCCCAACCCTATGAAAAACACCACCACCTACTGCATTTAGCCTGACAAGGTATTTGGGGGGAGGGGCACAACTTCCACCCACATCCTGAAGGTGCCAATTGTGGCAGATTCAGGGCCCATGCACACTAGCGTTTTTTTAAGGTCCTGGAAACAGTTTAGCATTTGTTTTCTGCTTCTAGAAGCTAAATAGTGTTATCTTATGTGTCCATGCACAGTACTTTAGGTTATTAGCGTTTGAGCTTTAGTGTCTAGGAGCAAAAAAATAAAAAAAAAAATGCTAATCCTAAATGCTTCTAAAATGCTCTTTTTGGATTTTTTTCCCACTTTATGTGCTACAAAATGGTAATAAAACGCCAATACTTCTAAAATCTAACATTACTACAAGTCAGCACAAACATGTCATTATCAGCATTTTTATCCAGCTTTTTTTCTTCTAGCATTTGAGCTTATAAAAAAACACTTGTGTGCATGGAGCCTCAGGAATTTACTCTAGTATTGATTTTTAATAACTTTTGAACCATGCTAAAAATGTTTGTTTTATAAACATGCACTTCTAACAGTAAACCCAGGACTTTTTATTCAGTCCTCAGCCCTTAGGCCTCATGCACACTGGACTTTTACAGCAGCTGTTTTTGGCTTCAGACTTTCTACAGTCAATAAACTCCCCATCACGTTATCCTGTGTGTCCATGCACACATAGGCTGTTCTCAGCAGTTTTTGGCTGGGGCGGGAAATATGCAGGAGGAAAAAATGCCGCCCCAGCTGCCCCTCTTGTCCAGGTGTAAAACCTAATGTAACAGGGAGACCACACGGACAACTGGAGCCCACATGGTGTCACCATTGCCAACCAACACCATGCCAGCATTGTGGTTTATTCATGTCACACAGGTGACCCTCTGCTGCCTGCACACTACAAGTCCCAGCATGTCCAGGACTCACCCCCTGCTTGCTCCTGTCATTCTCCTACACATGGGATGTCCTCAGTAATGGGGGAGGTCTCAGTGTGGAGAAGCCCCCCAGCCCTGTGTCCTACCTAGACAGTGTCTTCCA